>CM053770.1:620358031-620376189 GCA_028658325.1 Potorous gilbertii | reverse complement strand
CCCCCACCTGAGAACCAGCAGATAAGCTCCCATTGAAGAGCAGTCAGGCCTGCTGCCAAAAGCCCTGAGGCTGGGGAGCAGCATTTGAATCTCAGACCCCAAGCACTAGCTGGGCAGATCTAGGCTGGGGTGGAGAGGACTCTCAGAAGTCAAGTAACTGGCTGGGAAAATGCCCAGAAAAGGGAAAAAAACTAAGACCATAGATGGTTATTTTCTTGAGAAGATGATTCCACCATTCCTCTCTGACGACGACGAAGAGATATGCTTACCATCAGGTACAGACGTAGGAGTCAAAGCTTCTGTATCCCAAATATCTGAAATAGATACCCCATGGGCTCAGGCCATGGAGGAACTCAAAAAGGATTTTGAAAATCAAGTCAGACAGGTGGAGGTAACTGGCTAAGGAACAGAAGGGTAGACAAGTGGAATACTCTAGGTACTCAAGACACAGTAGGCAATGAATATAGCAATCTACTGTTCGATAAACCCAAAGACCCCAGTTTCTTGGATAAGAACTCACTTTTCGACAAAAATTGCTGAGAAACCTGGATAACAGTGCGGCAGAAACTAGGCATAGACCAATGTCTGACACCATACACAAGAACAAAATCCAAATGGGTACACAATCTATGCATAAAGATTGAAACTGGAGACAAATTGGTGGAGCAAAGAATAGTGTATTTCTCAGATTTTTGGAGAAGGAAAGAATTTTTCAATAAAGAAGAGATAGAAAGCATTATGAAGTGCAAGATGGATAATTTTGATTACATTATACCGAAAAAGTTTTTGCACAAGCAAACCCAATGCAACCAAAATTCATAGGAATGTAGAGAACTTGGAAAGAATTTTTTACAGCAAAGGTTGGTGATAAAGGCCTCCTTTCTAGAATATATAGAGAACTGAGTCAAATGTACAAAAATACAAGTTATTCCTCAATTGACAAATGGTCAAAGAATATGAACAGGCAATTTTCAGAGGAAGAAATTAAAGATATCTATAATCATATGAAAAAAGCTCTAAATCATTTGATTAGAGAGATGCAAATCAAAACAACTCTGAGGTACCACATCACACCTATCAGACTGGCATACATAACAGAACGGGAAAATGGTAAGTGTTGCACAGGGTGTTGGTGGAGCTGTGAGCTCATCCAACCATTCTGTAGAGTGGTTTGGAACTATGCTCAAAGGGCTACAAAAATGTGCATACCCTTTGACCCAGCAATATCACTTCTAGGACTATATCCCCAAGATCATAAAAATGGGAAAGGGTCCCACATGTACAAAAATATTTTTAGCAGCACTCTGTGGTGGCCAAAAACTGGAAATCAAGAGGATGCCCACCAATTGGGGAATGGCTGAAAAAATTATGATATATGAATGTAATGGAATACTATTGTACTGTAAGAAATGATGAACAGGAAGACTTCAGAAAGACCTGAAAAGATTTACATGATCTGATGCTGAGTGAAAGCAGTGGAACCAGATCTTTTTGAACAGCAAAGACCACAGTGTGTGAGAGCTTTTCTGGCAGCAATGCAAGGATTTAAAGGATTTAAAAAAATATTCCCAATGATCTTCTAAGGCAAAATGCCTTCCACATCCAGAGAAAGAACTGTGGAATTCAATCACATAATGTAGAAGATCAGTTTTTTTCTGTATGTATTTCGTTTTTGTTTGTGATATGATTTCTCCCATTCAATTTAATTATTCTACACAGCATGACTATAGTGAAAATGTATTTAATAAGAATGTTTGTGTAGAACCTATAGGAAACTGTATGCCATCTCAGGGAGGGAGGTAGGATGTAGGAGGGAGGTAGGGAAAAATAATAATCTAAGCTATATGGTAGTGATTGTAGAACACTGAAAATAAATAAATTTATTTATTATTTATTAAAAAATAAGATTATTTTAAAATATAATCATCTATTTTATTCATGTTCCATAAATTTTTTAATAATCCCTCAATTAGTAGGCATATAGTCAGTTATTTACTAAGAAAAAAAAGTCATGCTATCTCTCCTCATTCTAGTTCATTCTCTACCAAGCTATCAAAGTGATCTTCATGAAGCATAGATCTGAGCATATCACCCTCTTAATCAACAAATTTCAGTGCTTCCCTCCAGCCTATAGAAACAAAAACAAAATAAAATAAAACATAAAATCTTCTCTCTTAAAGCTTTTAATAACCTAACTCCTTCCTACTGTTCCATTTTTCTTATATAGGATTTTTCTCCTTGTTATGATCTAGTTACACAGGCCTCTATGTTGTTCCTTGCACCAACTGTGTGAATTTTCACTTATTTTCCACCAAAAACTGGATTGTTCTTTCTTACTACTACCTTCTAGATTCTTTGTCTTCCTTCAAGTCTAAGTTAGTGTTTCATCTGCTGAAAGAAATATTTCCTTCTTTCCATGAATAGTATTATATGCTTACAAGTAGGATTTCTGCATGTAACAGAATGATCATTTTACCTATTGTTTTGTATAAATTCATAATTAGTTTTAGAATAATTAAACAAACTAATAGTTCCACAAAGAGTCTATCAGTGTCTCTAACTTTCCACTACCCATCCAGCATGGTTATGGTAATCTTTTTTATTTTTAGTCAATTTGATCAATATGAGGTTAAATTTCAAAAATGGTTTATTATTCTCAATATTAGTAATTTTGAGCACTTTCATATGATTATTAATACTGCATAATTTTTCATTTGATCATTTTCCCTTACATTACATTTGACTTGTCATGTTCTTCTAAGAGACCCATGACCATGATTCTTTTGGTTGTTTGGACATACAAGCACTGATGTATTGAAATCAATGTTATGCTTCTATAAAAGTCTTTTTTATCATACTCATTTTTTCCTTTCCCATGTTATTTTTCACTTCCATTTATTTGTTTTACCAATCTCTCACTGTTTTGGGAAGACTCATTACCATGGATTCAGAATTTTCTGTTCAGTTGACTATTTCTCCTATGTAGTATGTAAAAATCTTCTTTTATGATAATTATTTCTCTCTTGAACTATTCAGGAATAAATTTGTAGTTTCATGTTCTCTTATCCCTCCAGTAGATTCTCTGCTTCATCAGATTTTCATTCAATTTCCTTTATCTTACAATGTTTGTTTAGAATATTTGGGCTCATTTGGATGTCCCATGGGTCATCTTCCTTCCCATTATTGATGTCTTTTCTGTTAATTTGTCTTCTTGTACTCAAGATGTTTAACTGTAATTTGTTTCTTCTTAGACATCTGATAATATGAATCATCTCTGCCCCCTTTTAATCTCCAATCATTCATTTTCTTACTCTTTCAACACTGATAGCATTTTCCCAAGGGTGGGACCTCAAAACTATCTCTCTTTCTTTGTCAAGTTAAGGGGTGGGGGCAGGACACAGATCTGGCTGCAGATAGATGTGGATACCCTTTCCTTCAGCGAAATTTGAGGGTAGATAGACATTGTCTTGCATGAGGGAGGGTAGAACTAAGGTCTACGGTTTGGTGATATTGAATAATTGATTGAAGGCAGGGCTAGATTGTGTATGTAGAGACTTCAATAGCAGCAAATGTATCTCTGAGAGGAATCCACAGCACAAATTCTTCAGAGGTGGGGAGAATTAGTGTCTGCAACTCATCTGAATTATGGGATGGAAATGAAGATTTCATATATAGCCATCGCCATAGGGATACTCAGTAGGGATACCATAGGCAGATATGGAAATTCAAATGGTTAAAGATGTAGATCTGGAAATAACTTTAGAGGCTATGTAGTCTAAACTGATTTTAGAGCTGAGGAAACTCAGACCTAAAGTTCTGACTTGCCTAAAATCCCAGAAGTTAGTAAATGATAGAGAAAGAATCTGAATTGAGGTCATCTAAGTAGAAACCCATTGCTATTTCTACTATACCTTGCGCATATAAATGGTTGGAATTTGATGAAATAGGCAGAAATTTAGATATATTTATCTAATTTTGTTTATTGATGTTTTTTTTACCTAGTTCAGTATTTCTGAGTTCTTATACTATAGATTCAATGTCAGACTAATTTTTTCTCTCTTGACCTCTACATGACTTTTTCATCAAATAACAACATATTAGGGTAGATTTTTACTTAATTTTGAGAATGCTATCTACTTCTTTCTGAAATTATTACCTCCTCTTTCCTTGCAGCAAGTATTGATGATACATATGTTGCAATTATACTCATAGTAGTCTTTTTGTTTATACTCATGTGGGATGTGATGACTAACTATTCCTTGAAATTAAGCTGCTCTTTGGCTTTTGAATGCCCAATTAAACTAAATGCTTATTTTTCATTCCAAAAAGAGCCTCCTCTACCAAGTCCTACTCCAGATCCTCTTCATGAATCCCTATGAATGTGTCATGACTTTGATATCCAGTGATCCCAGAACAAAGATGGGGATAGGTGAAATTAATGAGGAATATATTTGGAAGAATGAATTAGGATGAAGTAAAGACAGAATACAAAAAGTTTAGGACATACAGATGTCTTACACCTTTCCATAAGGAATAATTACTTTGATAAGAAAAATAGTGATTATATATGATGGATACCAAATAGAAATAAAGAGAAACTGATTATATTTTATTAGAAAGGAAAATACTTGTCATTGAAGTGAGTCATTGTAAATCATGTATGGTTAGACAAACCAACTTGGCAAAGCAAAAACCATAGTCAGTAAAAAGGTAGAAGGAGAATGAGAAAAAGACATAATATCAAGCTGAAATAACTCAGTTCTTTAATACATCAATAAGTGATTTTTTTTAAATGGACAGTCAATATTGTGAAGGAGTTATAAAAATTTTATACAGAAGTTTAAAATGTAGCTTCATTTAAAAAAAGTTACTGTGATCAGAAAAAGAGCTTACATATGACATATCAATAAATTATCAAGGGAAACTGCCCTGATATCCTAGAAGAAGATGATAAAATAGAAAGTGAAAGAATCTACTGATAGCCTCCTGAAAGAGATCCCAAAATGAAAAGTCCCAGGAATATTTTAGTCAAATTCCAGAATTCTTTGGTCAAGCAAAAATACTACAAGCAGCCAGAAAGAAAGAATTAAAATATTGTGGAGCTATAGACAGGATAATACAAGATTTAGGAATTTCTCCATTAAAAGATCAGAGAGCTTGAAATTTATTCTAAAGAGCAAAGAATCTAGGATCAAAACCAAGTATCACCTAGTCAGCAAAACTGATTACAATCTTTCAAGGGAAAAACAGATATTTAATGAAACAGAGGATTTTCAAGCATGTATGGTGAAAGGACCAAGGTTGAATAGAAAATCTGGCTTCAAATATAAAGACTAAAGAGAAGTATAAAAGGGTAAACAGCAAAGGGAAATCACAAGTAGTTCAAGAAAGTCAAACTGCATACATTCCTACATAGCATGATGGTAAATTATCTCATCAAAACAATATGCAAAAAGCTTTTAAAGTGGAGGGGAAGGTGGTGGTGGCAGACAATTTTTGAGCACTACCCTTATCAGATTTGGCTTAAAGAGAAAGTAACACATACACACACACACAGAATTGAGTATAGAAATCTAGATTCCCCCCAAGGAAAATTGAAGGGGAAATGGAAAAGAGAAGGGAAACACTGATGGAAGGGATGGCTGGCCGGGGGAAGCAGTGGACTGAAGCAAAACACCTTTGAGAAGTGATAGGACAAAAGAAGAAAGAGATAAAAAGATAAACAGGGGAAAATATGGTGAGAAATAAACATACAGATAGTAATCATAACTGTGGAAAAAAATTATAGCAAGTTTCTCTGATAAAGGCCTTATTTCTCAAATATATAGAAAACAGAGTGAAATTTCTATGAATACAAGTCAGTGTATGGTCAAAGGATATGAACAGGCAGTTTTCAGTTGAAGAAATTAAAACTAACTATAGTCATACAAAAATAATCTCTCATTATTCATTAGAGAAATGAAAATTAGAACAACTGTGAGGTGTCACTTTCCACCTATCAGATTTTCTCATAGGACACAAAAGGAAAATGATGAAAGTTTCAAGGGATGTGGGAAACCTGGGACACTAAAGCACTATTGATAGAGTTGTGGAATCCATCTATGTCAGAAAGTAATTTGGAACCATGCTTAAAGCACTATAAAATCATGCATACTCGAGGTGTCAGTACCACTAGTAAGTCTGTATCCCAAAAAGATAAACAAAAGAAAAATGACCTACTTTTTGTATTCAAGGGGATTTGGGGAAGAATCGAATAAGGTGTAGTGCCTGATTTGGATGGAATATTATTGTGCTATAATAAATGATAAACAGAATGCTTTCAGGAAAAAAAAAAACAACTTGGGAAGCATTACATGAATTGATGCAAAGTGTAATGAGTGGAACCAGAAAATAGTATACACAGTAACGGGGTGTGATCATCAACTGTAAATTACTTTGCCATTTTCAATAATTCAATGATCAAAGACAATTCTGAAGGACTTATGGTGAAAAATGCTATCCACCTCTAGAGAAAGAACTGATAAAGTCTGAATATAGACTGAAGCATATTTTTAAAAGCTTACTTTGCTCTTAATTTTTACTCTGTTTTCATTCACAACATGAAAAATATAGAAATAGGTCTTGCATGGTTGCATACTTATAACCTATATCAAATATTTGCCATCTCATGGAATGGGGAGAGAATAGAGAAGGGAGAACAATCTTAACAGAAAATTTTTTTTCATTTTTTAATTAAAATATTTAATTTGTTTTCAATGTTCTACAATCACTTGCATAATCTCAGACTTTTCCCTCCCTCCCCCTCCTTCCTCAGTCCTTCTCCACTCCTTCCCTGAGACAGCATACAACTTTAGATAGGTTTTGCACATGCATTTCTATCAAATATATTTTCACCTGAGTCACATTGCAAAGAAGAATTGAAATGAATGGAGAAACATAGAAGAAAACAAAAAAAAAGGAAACATAATACAAAAGAAAATGGTCTGCTTCATTCTGTGACCAAATTCCAAAGTTCTTTCCCAGATATGGAAGGCATTTTGCCTCGAGTCTATTGGAAATTTTTTAAGTTCTTGCATTGCAATGAAGTAGTAAATCTACCAGATAGGGAATTTTTCACATGACTATATAAAGATTTAATTTCTTCCTCTGAAAACTGCCTGTTCATATCTCTTGACCATTTATCAACTGGGAATGACATGTATTCTTGTACATTTGACTCAGTTCTCTAAATATTTTAGAAATGAGGTCTTTATTACAGACATTAGTTGCAAAAATTCTTTCCCAGTTTTTTGCTTCCCTCTTAATCTTGGTTGCATTGGGTTTGGTTGTGCAAAATCTTTTCAATTTAATATAATCAAAATTATGCAATTTGGACTTCATAATGTTGTCTATCTCTTGTTTGGTCATGCATTTCTCCATTCTCCATAAATCATACAAACACACAATCCCTTTCTCCACTAATTTGCTGTACTACAGTCTTTATACCTAGATCATGTACCCATTTGGATTTTATTCTTGTGTATGGTGTCATGCATTGATCTATGCCGAGTTTCTGCCACTCTGTTATCCATTTTTCCCAGTAATCTTTGTCAAACACTGAATTCTTATCCCAGAAGCTGGGGTCCTTGGGTTAATCAAACAGTAGATTGCTACATGCAATGACTAATGTGTCTTGAGTACCTAAATTATTCCACTGGTCTACCCCTTAGTTTCTTAGCCAGTACTAGGTGGTTTTGACAATTCCTATTTATAATACAATTTGAGATATGGTAGGACTAGACCACCTTCTCTATCTTTCTTTGCATTAGATTTTTATGACATTCTTATTCCTCAGTCCTCATGGGGCTCATAAAATTTCTTATCTGTGTCAACCACATGCCATTTCAAGATATGTACAATAAAAGAGGAAACAAAGAGACTTGCCCTTGCGCAGGCCATAGATTATAGAGCGGATAATGGCAGGACCATGCTGTATTTGATTGCCTCCTGCTCATCGAGTATTTTTCCAATCCAATTACTTTCAAATGTTGATGACAGCATTAGAAAAATGTGATATTGATTGATTCTAGCTTCTTTGAAAATGCCAGTGAGACTTAAGGTTCTTTTAACTACTTTTTCCCCTTGTCAGTAAAGTCTTGACTCAGCTTCTATAGAAAACTAGCCAGGAACCTTTCTTCAGAATTTCGGCTCCAAATAACACAAAAACCTTATAGCAATGATTACATAATAATGACAGTACTACTAATTACATCAAAGCAACAACATTCTAAATCTATTCTTCCTGTGATTTCATTTTATTGTAAGATTTATGGAGAATGGAGAAATGCATCACCTTTCATTCACTATACAATGCAGTTTTTTTTTTACCAAATTTATTAGGTTGATTGATCTGCACAATCACAAGTCATTGTGGGGACCATCCTATGCCTTACATTCCTCACAGTGAGTGACGGTGGTGGGTAAATAATATAGACGCTTCTTTGCCTATTCCTAATGGTCTACTTAACTTGGGAAGACTATAATACATCAGAGCAAGGGAATGAGCAAAAGTAAGATTGCCCCAAGAAGACACAACCCATACACAGATGGCGCTGGAGGATGAAGAATCTGTTGAACAGAAAGGGTAGGTTCACAATAATTCTTTATTTCGTTTTGTAAAACTAACTGATTATGCATGAATGAAATTTGCCTAGATTTTAGCAAAGTGAAAGATGAAGCATTTTATATTATTTTGTGGAAAGGATGAAATAGCACAAGGGATGGTGAAAGTGCATTTTGGTCAACCTTAACAACTTTGATCAACAGACTCCTTATTTAAGGGGATCTATTAAAATGCATGGGGGGAAAGAATTTAGCTTCACTAGCCTCTAAGTAAAATCTAGCATTAACTTATTTTATGCACTTTCTTCTGAGAAAGAGGTCATAGGTTTCATCAGAATAGAAAAGGGGACCATTTTACAATTATAGTATCCCCACTGCTACCCACCCACCCACACACACACACACACACACACACACACACACACACACTCATGTAGGTATTCACAAACACACACTCAGTTTGAGAACCTCTGAATTACATAGATTCATGACTGTTTGAATAGTTAAATTTCAACATGGAAGGAGTAGAGTACTACAGTGTTTTGTGCTGGTCCCAATGCTATTCAACCTACTTTATGAATGACTTGAACAAATAATACATTCATCCTCAAAAAATTATAGAAGACACAGATTTTGGAGTGAAATTGAAAACATTAGATGACAGTCCATCAGGATCCAAGAAGATATCAATAGGTAGAACATTGGTTCATATTCTTAAGGTGAAAGTTATCCTTACTGTATTTTACCACATAATCACCACAGATTTTATGCCATTTAAAAAAAAGTACAATATGACTATTATGTGAAACCTTTTTTTCAAAAATGTGTTGGTATTACTTAAAAATAATTAATTACTAAACTGTCTTTTGTGTAATATTAGGATGCATGGAATACTGGTGAATATGTGTTAAAATTACATAATGACAATGTGAATGTGGTGAGAATTCTAGGCTCATAACTTGCAATACATGAGAGAGAAATGTATATCCATGTGCCAGTGGTGAACACATTGCTGCTTTGTTTACATTTTAAGCAGTGTGAGGAACAACAGTATATCATGTGATGATTATGTGATGAAAGGTTATAAACCAATTTTGCACTGAAAAAACAGGATGCAACAATTCTGTGGTGGTAACTATTATGTTCTGAAATACAGTATAAAGTCTTTACATTGTTGTTTTTTTAATTATTTTATTTGTTTTCAATTTTCTACAATCACTTCTATATATCTTAGATTTTTTTCCCTTCCTTCCCAAGACGGCATGCAATCTTATGTAGATTCTACTCATACATTCCTATTAAATACATTCTGACCTTAGTCAAGTTGCATAGAAGAATTAAAATGAATGGGAGAAACCATAAAACAAAACAAAACAAAACAAACAAAAACAAAAAAACATAACACAAGAGAAAATGGTCTACTTCATTTTGTGATCGAATTCCATAGTTTTTCTCTGAATGAGGAAGGTGTTTTGCCTCAAGAGTCCATTGGGAACGTTTTAGGTCCTTGCATTGCAGTGAAGGACTAAGTCTACCAGAAAAATTCCTCCCACACTGTGACCAAAGTTTTCTTTGTTCTACTCCTTTCACTCAGCATCAGTTCATATAAGTCCTTCCAGGCCTCTCTGAAGTCTTCCTGTTCATCATTTCTTACAGCAAAATAGTATTCCATTACATTCATATACCACAATTTGTTCAGCCCTTCCCCAATTGATGGGCATCCCCTCAATTTCCAGGTTCTGGCCACCACAAAGAGAGCTGCTATGAATATTTTTATACAGGTAGGATACTTTCCTCAGGATCTCTTTAGGATATAGTCCTAGAAGCAGTACTGCTGGATCAAAGGGTATGCATATTTTTGTAGCCCTTTAGGCATAGTTCCAAATCATTCTCCATAATGTTTGGATCAGCTCACAGCTCCACCAACAATGAATTAGTGTTCCAACTCTCTCACATCTTTTTCCAATATTTAAAATCTTCTTGTTTTTCATGGTAGCCTGATAAGTGTGATGTGGTATCTCAGAGTTCTTTTGATTTGCATCTCTCTAATCAACAGTGAGTTAGAGCATTTTTTTCATATGACTATAGATAGTCATAATTTCTTCCTCTGAAAACTTCCTATTCATTTTCTTTGACCATTTGTAACTTGAGGAGTGACTTGTATTTTTGTACAATTGACTCATTTCTCTATCATATTTTAGAAATGAGGCCTTTATCACAGACACCAGCTGCAAAAAGTCTTTCCCAGTTTTGTACTTCCCTACTAATCTTGGTTGCATTGGGTTTGGTTGTACAAAAACTTTTTAATTTAACGTAATCAAAATTATCCATTTTGTACTTCATAATATTTTCTATCTCTATTTCTATCTTTACTCAAAAATTCTTTGCTTCTCCATAAATCTGATAATACACTATTCTTTCTCCACTAATTTGTTTATAGTGTCAATCTTTATACCTAGATCATGTACCCATTTGGACTTTATTCTTGTATATGATGTCAGGCATTGGTCAATGCCTAGTTTCTGCCACAACTTATTGTTACAAGTTGCCAATTTTCCCAGCAGTGTTGTATTCCAATCCCTTGGATGTTTTAATGTAGAAGTTCCAAGGTAGCTGTGTGATCCCGAGTGTAGCTCCTTGATATTTGGATTGTTTCTTTCTGACTGCCTACAGTATTTTCTCCTCACTTGATAGTTCTGGAATTTGGTAAAGATATTCCTTGGTGTTATCAGTTTGAGATTCCTTTCAGAAGGTGAATGGCAGATTCTTTCAATGACTAGTTTGTCCTCTGGATCTAGGCCTTCTGGGTAATTTTCCTTGATGATTTCTTGGAAGATATCATCCAGGCTCTTTTATTCATCATGGCTTTTTGGTATACCAATAATTCTTAGATTTTTCTCTCCTGGATCTATTTTCCAGGTCAGTTGTTTTTTTCCAATTAGGTATTTTACATTTTCTTCTATTTTTTCAGTCGTTAAATTCTCTTTTCCTGACTCTTTCTGTCTCATAGCTTCTACTTCCCCAATTCTAATTTTTATCAAATTGTTTTCTTCACTTAATGTTTGCATCTCCTTTTCCATCTGTCCTTTTAAGGAATTATTTTCTCCAGTTAGTTTTTATGCTTCCTTTTCCATTTGTTCAATTTTCCCAGTTAGGTTTTGTGCTTCCTTTTCCATTAGTCCAATTTTCCTTTTAAATTCTTAGGTGATTTCTTTTTTTTATATTTTTAAAATCATTGGCCAATTTTTCTTCTACTTCCCTAATTTGATTTTTAAAATATTTCTTGACCTCTTCTAAGAATGCTCTTTGGGCTAAAGACCAGTTCCTATTCCCTTCTGAAGTTTCAGATGGAAGTATAGTCTGAATGCTGATTTTCTTGCTATTTGTGTTTTGCTCCTTATCCCCATAGAAACCTTCTATGGTCTTATCTATTCTGGTTTGCTTCTTGCTCATGATGATTGCCCTTTTCCTGGCTTTTAAAGTGGATCTCTGCTTCCAGTTCATGGGGGTCTCTGTCTCATGGTTCTTTCTCTTAGAATTTGAGGCTTTTTGTATTGTGTCCTCTGTTTCTTTCAACTAAAAACTAGAATGCTGTAGCTTATCTGGTGCTGAGCTAGCTGATGTGCAAAAGCAGAGGCCAAGTGAAGTCTTTCTGAGTTTCCCCAGAGTTGCCCAGGAGCTAGTTGCATTAAGATGGAGGAGGAGTGGTCTGGCCATAGGAGGTCTCCTCTCCTAAGTACAGTGAGGCTCAGTATTTGGTGAAACCCATTTGCACTAGTGTCTTCCCTATTCCCCTGGATGTGCTAAGGCATGTCTGGGGCCCCAGTGTTGAAGATTGCAGCTCCATCCCACTGGGGCTCAGCATCTCCCCCTGTTTTGTTAAGGTAGGGCTATCTGGGACAGCTCTGGTCCTGTACTGGTACCCTTCAGCCTCATCAACAGGGAACCCCCTTTGTGATTTTCCTAGCTTCACAGGCTAAGAGACTATTTATCCCTTTGACTGATCCCACTGTTCCAGAATTTTTCTATGGACATATTCTTTGAGTTTTTCAAGGTCAACAATGGGGGGGGCGGTATAGAGCATTTACCATCACTCTGTCATCTTGGCTCCCACCACTCCCCCTCCCCCCAGTCATTACATTGTTTAAAAAAAATCAACTTCATAAGCACAGAATCAAAAGGAACAAATCTTAGGCAGAAGTTTATATGAAAAGGATGTAGAATTTTTATTTGAATAAAAATTAACGTAAGTAAGAAGTGTAAGATAAGAAACAAACAAAAAACTTGAGAGAATTGAGGAAATTAGAACAGAAAGTGGTAGTAGGAGTTGAGTGAACCACACCAGCTCCATCTTGTGACTCAATTCTGGAGCTAGCTTAGTTCCCTTTCTATTCAATTATGGGTCTTGTCTAATTTATTTATTGTGAGAAAACTTTATTCAGCTGTGGTATTGTGAGAGAAATTTATTGCATTATTTGAACATATCCTTGTATGTCTAGGAAGCAAAACCTGCTGCTTAGAAACCCTGAACTAAGGACCTGGACTGATGCAAGCAGTTTTCTCACAATTGTACATTTCATGTGACTCCTATATTTTAACTGAAAACTGGCCCTATACTAGATAGTTATTGTTTTCATCCTCCTTTAATTGTTTACACACACCTGGGGAGAATGGGACACCTTTTTCTCTGATTTCAGGGAATCACACCTGTTTGTTCTCCCCCTCCTAACTTGAAAAATTCCTAATCTTTCCTCCAATTAGGAATCAGATTATATCATTTTGTATCTCAGTTAATTACTTTCTTTTAGTTAATTGGTCTTACATTAGTAATTGTTTTGTAATATATACAAATCTGTATTCAGAGCCCAATGTCAAAGCTCAGGAAGGTTATTTGTCCCAATTTAATATATAATTGGCATACATTGCTTAACAAATTTATACGTTTAGAAACTTGTACCATTTTTCCTTGGTGATTTTCTCTTTCACCCACAAGTGAATGTGGTCTTAGACTGAATTAAGAAGTCAGGGAGAATAAAAGGTGATATACTCGTCTTCCCTTCCTTTAGTTATATAGCATTGTAGTCATTGTGGTTAATTCTTCACAGCACTCATTAGGAATAACACTGATGAGATTCAAATTAAAACAAATAACAATAAGCATTGTAAAGGCCCTCAAGTCCAATCCATACACCAACTGTATAAAGAAAGTAGGGAGGTTGCTCAAGGATTCAAGAGTGACATCCTTCTTCAAATAGTTTAAAGTACCTCTTTTAGCAGAGAGGCATACTGCTGTTCACCCCACATGGTAATTCTAGGAGCATTGGGGTGGATTTTGCAGAAGTAAAGTTTGGTTTTGATATAAGGATTAACTAAGTAAGATTTGACTTATTCAAAATAAAAGGAATTTCCTTTCAAAGTATTAGTGTCTCATTCATTAGAGGTTTACAAAAGATCACTTACTGGGTGAACTTTTGCAGTGCATGAGTTTTGAGAGGTTTTTCCCCATGTTAGATGAGATGACTGTGAAATTCTCCTTTATTGGATTTTTAAGATTCTGTGAAAATATCACCTTTCACATGTTGAAAAAAATACTTTAAACTATACTACTGAAGCTACAAAATTTGTAATCTAAAAAAAAAATCTTTTTTTCATTCGTTAATTATATTGGTTCTTTGAAGTTTCCAATTAAAGAGTTAAGGCTGGAAGTCACTGGAAATAAGCTTAATATTATCACTACTATGTAACTGTGCTAACTTTACATATTTAATAGGCCTATAGGGATCAGTCTTTGGAACATGAGAACCTCACACCCACTAGGTTCCAGTCCAGGAAACAAAATGGCAACCTGAGGAAAGCCAATTTTATTTCTATTTGATTAAGAGACTGGGACAGCATTAACCATTAAAAGTTTTCTAACATCCCATGAAGCCAAAAGAACTCATGTACAAGGACTTATGTGCAGGAAACTGATATATATTCAAGAGGGACAATACAACCATAAAATTGTGACTGCAAAAGGTGAGGAATCTTTTAGCTAAGAACCAACTAGGAAAGTATTTCAGAAGTTCTGAAAACACAGTCACCTCTGTTACTTTGTGTTTCTTCTTTTCTAGGTGGCAAGTGAACATTCTGAGATAAACATGTCCAAGTAATCTTGCAAGTTTGTGAGATACAGGCTCTCACTACACATCACATGGGCAACAGGAAATAAATGGTACCAGTAACAGTGTACACTATAAAATAGTGGTCTTTGATAGTTAAAGTGACTACAGAAGAATTGTGAAGACAGTCACCAAGAAGAATTACCACCCTTGTAGAGAGAAGTGTTGGCCATGGATTGAAGAAAAGCAGGTATCCTGGGAGTCAAGTTGAGCAGGCCATCTCTATGTAAAATGAAATACATGAGGATTCTATGAAGGGACAAAAGTGATTTTTCGCACCAGTAGTTGGGAGATACCCCTTAATTAGAGGTACTTTATATAATTTGCTTCACTCACATCATATTCTATATTTGAGCCTATTTTTTCCAGTGGTTAATGTGATTTAGAAAACCCTAAGCTCTGGGGAGGAGGGTACTGTCTTATTATGTCATCTAAGTACATAGCTTTTCCAAAAGGTAAATAAATCTGGTTATCTGGCTGTTATTGGTAAGCATGTAGATAGGACCAGAAGAGTCATAATACTAGAGGCACAACCCTTCAGGGTTCTCTAGAACTACCAAAGATGGATATTCAGCTGCCATATGGGGACCCCAATCATTGAGTGTGACTTGGGTGAGAGAGCCTCAATTTCTATTTCCAATATCAATTGAAAAATTAATCCCAATTCATCATCTTACTTATAACTCTCTTTACATGCAATTAATCTATCAAGTATGTTACACATAATTAGACCCTCCTCTACTCTAGGCCTCTTTTACTTTCTCCCCACACAATTAATCAATTCAAATGAATTGCTACACATAGTTGAACTATAAAATAACAGTTTGCTCCAAGGAACATGATTTTCAAGAATATGTGTAGAGAGTTATATTTAAGTTTTATATCTGTTTCATTTTCTTCCTACTAAGATTTATGACTTATAGATTCTTCCAGATAAATTTTCTGAACAAGTAAAAATGACAAAATTAGTTTAAATCACATAAATAAAGGAGAACACTCTTTCTTTGTTATTCTCCATTGAGAGAAAAAAAAAGTGTAGGAAACTGGTTGAGAAGTTATTTTGACTCAGCAGTCACACAAAAAGAGGTAACTACTTTATGCTATTATCAGCAGGCTCATAAACCTAAGAATCAGCATAATTAATTCGAAAGTATGGATGAATTGTATCTTAAAGATCAGTGTATGAGAGGTATTTTTTACATTTTTTTCAGCATAGAGATTTTCTAACCAGTAATTTTTTTTGTTTACTTACTGTAAAAAAAAAATCCAGATCTCTTCTTGGTTTTGATTTTCAATATTCACTGAAAAAATATTCCCAATTCATTGCAAATGCTATACAACATTTTTATATGCAAATAATGGATCAGGAATTTAGCACAAGATTAAGCAGTCCTCTATTTTGCCCCTGCTTTAATCTCTACCCACAAAATTAATCAATTTACACATATTCATTGGGTGAGGATTATGTAAAAGATTTTCAGTAGTACCTCATTACCTGTCACTGCAAAATTATCACCAAAACTTGCCTGTGTCCTAGCATAGAGAACCTTTTTGAATTAGAATCCTCCTTTTCTTTATACAGTTTAACGAGAGGAAAAATTCATTTGCATCATTTAAACATTAAACATTTTGTAGGCAAATACAGAATTTGCTTTTGCATTTAACTCACAATTATCTAAATTAATACAAAAGCTTATTGATCTCTTGGACAAGATGACAAACCTAGTTAAGTATAATACACTATATATTATATAATATTTCACATTGCATATAACATATATACACACTATATATTATGTATGTTTTGTACTATATTGTATGTCATATAACATACTATATTTTATAGTACCATAATATTATATACTCTATCATATACTAACTATAAAATGTGAAAGTATTTCTGAAGTACTTATTATATACCCAGTGATAGCCTGGGTGATGTGGAGAGTAAAAGATATTCTGTTTAAGTTAGCTTATATAAAAATGTCAGAGCAAACAACAAGAGAAATAATTCATATTTACATAACTCAAATGTTTGGGAAGCATCATCTCATTTTATCTTCACAACAATCCTTTGAGTTCAGTACTCTAGCTGTTAGTATCCCCATTTTGCAGATGAGTGAACTGTGAATGAGTAAGGTTAATTGTCTAGAAAACCCAGTTAGAGAGGTAGTATGAGATTATTTCACTAGTGACCATTTGTGCAAAACTGTCACATCTCAGCGGCAGAAAAATTTCCATCTTGTTTATTTGTAAATTTCAACACCTTTCTAGACAGGTACACTTCAAATTTCAAAGTCATGGGGGGAGGAACGAAGATAGCAGACTAGAAAGATTCACATATGCTAGCTCCGAACCCACAGCCCATGGATTTCCTGTAAAAAGAATTCCCAACAAATTCTAGAGCAGTGGAATTCACACAGCAATGGAGTGAAGGAGATTTCTGTTCCAGAGAGCCCTGAAAAACCAATCCCAAAGGTCCGCCGTGCACTGGACAGGAGTGGAGCCTAGCCTCTCCCTGGCCGTGTGGCACCTAGAGGAGCAGATCCAAGCAGGCTTCAGTGACAGAATCTCTGGTGGCCGTGAAGGTCCCTCCACCCACAGGTGCACAGGTCAGTGAGAGAGACTTCTGGGCTGGCTGACAGGGGAGCAGGGTGTCTGCATAACTAAGGCCCCTTTGGGAAGCAGCAGCAGAGGCAGGTGGCCAGAGGCTCCTGGGGCAGGCAGAACCTCAGATCCATTACGGAAGATCTCCACATAAAACCCCTGAGGGAACTGAGCCTGGGAGGTGGCCCTGCCCCCACCTGAGCATCAGAACTTAAGCCCACATTAAATAGCAGACCTACACCCCACTAAAAGCCCTGAGGCTGGGGAACAGCATTTGAATCTCAGACCCAAAGCACTAGGTGGGCAGATCTGGGTGAGGGTGGAGAGGAATCTCAGAAGTCAAGTAACTGACTGGGAAAATGCCCAGAAAAGGGAAAAAAATAAGACCATAGAAAGTTACTTTCTTGGTGATCAGATGATTCTGCTCTTCCTCTCTGACGAGGAAGAACAATGCTTACCATCAGGGAAAGACATAGGAGCCAAAGCCTCTGTAACCCAAACATCTGAAAGAGGTATCCCATGGCCTCACACCATAGAAGAGCTCAAAAAAGATTTTGAAAATCAAGTTAGACAGGTGGAGGAAAAACTGGGAAGAGAAATGAGAGAGATGCAAGAAAAGCATGAAAAATGGGTCAATACCTTGATAAAGGAGACCCCAAAAAATGCTGAAGAAAATGACACTTTGAAAAATAGGCTAACTCAATTGGCAAAAGAGGTTCAAAAGGCCAATGAGGAGAAGAATGCTTTCAAAAGCAGAATTAGCCAAGTGGAAAAAGAGGTCCAAAAACT
>CM053770.1:620309070-620357531 GCA_028658325.1 Potorous gilbertii | reverse complement strand
CTCAATTGGCAAAAGAGGTTCAAAAGGCCAATGAGGAGAAGAATGCTTTCAAAAGCAGAATTAGCCAAGTGGAAAAAGAGGTCCAAAAACTCACTGAAGAAAATAGATCTCTCAAAATGAGAATGGAACAGATGGAGGCTAATGACTTTCTGAGAAACCAAGAAATCACAAAACAAAACCAAAGAATGACAAAATGGAAGAGAATGTGAAATATCGCATTGGAAAAACAACTGACCTGGAAAATAGATCCAGGAGAGACAATTTAAAAATTATGGGACTACCTGAAAGCCATGATCAAAAAAAGAGCCTGGACATTATCCTTCATGAAATGATCAAGGAAAACTGCCCTGATATTCTAGAACCAGAGAGCAAAGTAGGTATTTAAGGAATCCACTGGTCACCTCCTGAAAGAGATCCGAAAAGAGAAACTCCTATGAACATTGTTTCCAAATTCCAGAGCTCCCAGGTCAAGGAGAAAATATTGCCAGCAGTTAGAAAGAAACAATTCCAGTATTGTGGAAATACAATCAGGATAACACAAGATCTAGCAGTTTCTACATTAAGGGATTGAAGGGCGTGGAATCGGATATTCCAAAAGTCAAAGGAACTAGGACTAACACCAAGAATCACCTACCCAGCAAAACTGAGTTTAATACTTCAGGGGAAAAACTGGTATTTCAATGAAATAGAGGACTTTCAAGCATTCTTGATGAAAAGACCAGAACTGAAAAGAAAATTTGACTTTCAAACACAAGAATGAGAAGTATGAAAAAGCAAACAGCAAAGAGAAGTCATAAGGGTCTTACCAAAGTTGAACTGCGTTCATTCCTACATAGAAAGACAATACTTGTAACTCTTAAAACAAATTTCAAAGTCATTTTTAGATTGCTTTAGGTTAAAGGATGTTTGAGAACTGCAAAAACAATTTAATATTGAGATTGACCACAATATCCCAGTCTTAACCTTAACTAATCATTCCCTCGTAACTATCTTTCTGTAGGATATTTTACTTTTATTTTCTCAGATTTCTCATTAGATTTTCTAGTACTTAGAAAATAAAAAGTCTTCTTTTTTCCACCATAAGTTTTTTCTTCATTATAATGATGAGGAAACTCATGTTAGTCTTTCACAAGTTTGGCATTTGTTGCATGTGAGATTCTGATCTTGGCAAAATCTTTGATTAAAGTTTTAGGGAGATGCTGAGTCTTGGATGTTTGAGATTTCCTTCCATTAGCTTCCATACTGCATTTGCTTTCTTTACCATTAGCATAGGCAATATATAGTTTTGTGCTACCTGGACTTTTATAGTACATACTACAATGGGGCCCATTTCGATAGAAAATTTCAAAAATGACTATATTGGGTCAATTACAGTAATCAGGCAGAGTCTATACCTACTTTGTGTCCAAAAAGAGGTAGCATGATTTGGTGTCTAGAAAGTTAGGAAACATGACTTTAAATCCTACCTCTGACATATATTGACTGGGTAACCCTTGACAAATTATTAAGCCTTTATCTATCCCAAATAGTACTCCAGAAATAAACTACCAGGTAATAGCCGTATTGAATTTATTCAAGGAGTGGGGGAGAAAAGAATTTCCATATCAGTGGTCTCTAAGTTGTTGACATCACAGGTCAGTTACATATATGTGTGATTCCCTTTTTTTTTTGTAGGGTAGAATTGGAGGGGGGAGTAGAAGTTTCTAAAAGTGAAGACACACAAGTGATAAACTAAACTGAATCACATGATGTTAATATGACATTTTCATCCCCTAGAATCAACATACGTGTTATGATACTTCAAGTCTGCTACAGGTGCCTAGTAAATGTTATCTCCTTGATTCTCCATTTTCATAGTCTCTCTAAACATTCCCACACATTTCTGACAATTAAAATTGAAAAGCATAGTTCAGATTTCACTTCTTAAGCCTTCCTCCATTTTCCTTTGTTAAGGACATGCCTCATTCTATTTTTCCCTTTGCTGTGTGAATAATAATAATTAAACCTGTATTAATGTATATATTTTGTATCCTCCACCTCAGCCCCCAATAAATTTGAAATTGCTTGAGAGAAAGGCATATTTTCTTCTCTATTTCCCCAGAGATTAGCAGACTATCTGGCTTATAACTGGCATTTGAATATTTGACAGATTTTTAATTTTCATTGAATATGTTGTCAAGACTTCAGATAAATGGAATATACTAGATTTTGGGATAGCTACACTTCCATGACAGTGCAAGAGCTAACAGCATAAGTAGTAAATATTTAAGTTCCAAGGAAATTGAGGCCAGGAGCTTACAGTCAGCCCCCTTTATTTTCTAACTCTGGGTAATTGTTGTGATTAAATTTAAGACAGCAGGGGTGGAGTCAAGATGGCAGAGTAAAAGCAAGAACTTTCTTGAGCTTTCCCCCAAGCTCCTCCAGATACCTGTAAAAATGAATCTAAATAAATTCTAGAGTGGCAGAATCCATAAAATACAGAGTGAAACAAATTTCCAGCCCAAGACAACCTGAAAGATCAACAGAAAAGGTCGGTTGGACTAGTCTGAGAGAAGCACACAGTCCAGTGTGGGACATGTAGGCACAGATGGGTGGTGCCCTAACAAACCTAGAGCAGGACTCAGAGCACTGAATCACTGGCAGATGTGGAAGTTTCCAGACTTCACAATCCACAAATGCCAAACACAAGAAGATTAACAGGAAAGGCCTATCTGACCTGGTCCAGCAACAACCCCAGGGTAGCAGCAACAGTGACTGCTTCTGGAGCTCTCAGCACACAGATGGCGGAGGGATCAAGTGACTGATCAGAGGGAAATTTCAGGGATCTCTTTGCTGGCACTGAGGCACTATTCTCTCACTTTCCCTGTGTGTTCATCTGGGTCACAGTCTTGGGTGGCAGGGACTTCTGGTCACTCACAGACCAGAGCACAGACAAGGAGAGGAATAATCACTTCTCCTTTGATCATACAACCTCAGAAGAACTGAAAATTTACAGATTCTTCAAAATATCTCTGCAAACACCTCTACAGAACCCCTGAAGATTGGGACAGTACACCCTCCACACTGGAAGCAGAGTCTGATCTTAACAGAGCTCAAAAGTCAAGTAACTGACTGGGAAAATGAACAAACAGAGGGAAAAACATTAGACTGCAGGATCTTATTTTGGTGACAAGGAAGATCAAAACATACAACCAGAAGACAATAAAGCCATAATTTCTACATCCAAAACCTCCAAGAAGAATATGAATTGGCCACAGACCATTGAAGAGCTCAAAAAGGATTATTAAACTCAAGTCAGAGAATCTGAGCAAAAATTGGGAAGAAATACGAAAGTGATGCAAGAAAATCATGAAAAATGAGTCAATAGCTTGCTAAAGGAGACCCTCAAAAATGCTGAAGAAAACAACACCTTTAAAAATAGACTAACCCAAATGGCAAAAGAGGTTCAAAAAAACCAATGAGGAGAAGCCTTAAAAAGCAGAAATGGCTAAATATAAAAGGAGGTTCACAATTTTACTGAAGAAAATAATTCCTTAAAAATTAGAATGGAATGAACGGAAGCTAATGACTTTATGAGAAATCAAGAAATTATAAAACAGAAACAAGAGTGAAAATCTAAAAGACAATGTAAAATATCTTACTGGAAAAACAACTGACCTGGAAAATAGATCCAGGAGTAACAATTTAATAACAATTAGAATACTTGAAATCCATGATAAAAAAGCAGTGCCTACACCTTTCACCTTTCACCTTTCAAAAAATTATCAAGAAAAACTGCCCTGATAGTCTAGAATAGAGGGGAAAATAAAAATTGAAAGAATCCATGCATTACCTTATGAAAGAGATACCCCCAAAAAACTCCTAGGAATATTGCAGCCAAATTCCAGAGTTCCCAGGTCAAGGAGAAAATATGGCAAGGGCTCAGAAAGAAACAATTCAAATATTGTGGTACCAATCAGGATAAGGCAAGATTTAACAGCTTCTACATTAGTTGATCAGAGGGCTTGGAATATGATATCCTAGAGGTCAAAGAGCTAAGATTAAAACTAAGAATCATCTACTCAGCACAACTGAGTATAAACCTTTAGGGGGGAAATGGACATTCAATGAAATAGAGGACTTCCAAACACTCTTGATGAGAAGACCAGAGCTGAACAGAATTTGACTTTCAAATACAAGAATCAAGAGAAGCATGAAGATGTAAACAGGAGCAGGGAAATCATAAGGCATTTATCAAATTTCATACATTCCTATATTTAAAGGTAAGATTTGTAACTGATGAGACTTTTCTTAGTGTTAGGATATTAGAGAGAACATTATATATACATATATATATATATATATATATATATATATAATATACACATATATGCATATATGTGTATATAATATACATACATACATACATATATATATATATATATACATATGTACACAAGTTGAGTTGAATATGAACAAGTGGCATCTAAAAAATAAAATGAAGGGGTGAGAGAGAGAAATGTACTGGGAGAAGGAGAAAGGGAGAGGTAGAAAGGGAGAGATAAATTATCTCACAGAAAAGAGTCAAGAAAATGTTTATACAATGGAAGAGGAAAGGGAGGAATTCAGAGGGAAGGTCTGAACCTTTCATTGGATTTGGCTTAAGGAGGGAATAATATACATGCTCAATTGGGTATGAAAACCTATCTTTCCATATAGGAAAGTAGCAGGGAAGGGGATAAGAGAGGGGAGGATGATAGAAGGACGGGAAAATTGGAGGAGGGGTAATCAGAAACAAATACTTGTGAGGAGTGACAAGGTTAAAGAAAAAAATAGAATCAATTGAGAGTCTATAAGATAGAAGAAAATATAGTTAGTTCTTCACAGTGTGAGTGTTATGGAAGTGTTTTGCATGACTATACATGTATAATTATATTGAATTGCTTGTCTTCTCAATGAGAGTGGATGAAGAGGGATGAAGGGAGAGAAGGCGGAACTGAAAGTTTTAAAAATGAATGTTAAGCATTGTTTTTACATGCAACTGTGGAATAAGATATACAGGCAATGTGATATAGATATCTATCTTGCTCTACAGGAAAATAGAAGGGAAGGGGATAAGAGAAGGGGGGCTGATAAAAGTGAGGACAGACTGAGGGAAGGGATAATCAGAATGCATGCCATCTTGAGGGAGGGGGAGAGGAGAGATGGGGAGAAAATTTGGAACACAAAATCTTGTGAAAGTGAATGTTGAAAACCAAAAATAAATTAATGAATAAGTAGGAAAAAGAGTTTGTGAAAGAATATTAGTAGCCCATGAGAGTAGAAAAATATTAAAAAGTGAATCACAAGACCTGAATTCTTGTATTAGTTGTTCCACAAAGTAGCTGGAAGAAGTTGGACAAATTATTTTAAGCCTTTGGCTCTCAGTTTCCCCTTCTCTAAAACTTTGAGATCCCTTCTCAAAATCCTACAATTCTGTGGATAAACAGAATAGACACCATCGATTTGGCTCTTCTCTGAAGAGATCAGGAAGTAATCTAGGTGATTGGACTGCTATATTTTTCTTTGACAAAGGATGGGTTCAAGAATGGTTGGAAGTTCAAAAATGTCGTTGCTCAGGAATTATAAATAGGAAAAGGGCCAAGGCCACAATTTTGTTTCAAATAGCACTTCAATAATGAGAATCCATGTCTTTTTCTTGATTCATATGAGTTGCGTATTTCCCTACTGGATACGTTTATTTCCACCAAACCATCGTTGATTTTGTTTCTCTAGAAGTGGTGACAGTCATGGTAGGGTTCTAGGCAGTTCTCGTTAGGCATATTTATATTTCTATGGGCTATGGAAAGGAGTTAGAACCAAGGCTTGAGTTGTTAATGATGTCTACATCTGTGATGTTGGCAGGCCAGGTATCTACAGCTGAGAACAACTGTTAGGCATTTCTTTGAATAGTAAGAGTGTGGTATTCAAGGATGAAGACAGTAGTTTATATCTAATATGTAGGCCAAAAAATGTTACAGTCAATAATAAAAAAAGGTGCTGAAGAAAACACTAAAATGAAACGGTCCCTAACTCTGGAAGCTTATATTCTATTTGGGGTGGGGTGGGCATACATGAACAGAGAAAAGTGAATATAAAATACATACTAATATAGAATAAAAGATTGGGCAAAAAACTTATCAATTTGGAGAACGAGGGAGGGCTATTTTTAGGAACTACTTGAGCTAAACTTTTAAGAGATCTATGGATTTCAAGAAGTGGAGCTAAGGAGAGAGAGAAAGATTTCACAAAAAATGAGGCAATAGACTTTGCAAAGGGATGGAGATGGGAGTGGGTATGTTTGGTGAAGAAAATAACAAGTAATCCAGTTTCTCTAGATCAGAGTATTTGAGAGAATGTAATTTGAAATTAGTGTAGTATGTGCGTGAACTATATAAAGGGTGGGCTTTTGAGTGGTAGGATAAAAGTTCTAGTTGGTTCTTTCACTATAGAGACCTTACTCCAGCAATATTTAGACAGTTTGAGGACAACTCTGAAGAACAAGTACTTATTTTCATGCTCTCCAAACACAGACCAAGCACTATTTCAGCCAACAATGTTCTTTAAAAATAGACGGGTGTATTCCAGGGTGAGTCAGCAGTCGCCTGCTCTACCCCTCACATAGCTCAGCTGGTCTATGATTAGGCTTGAGGGGAAAGGATTTATTTTTTGCTTCAGATGAATGTGAGTTTATTTTAAGCTGAATGGTCCTATGGAACAGCTGGAGTTCTGCATGGGAGAGCTACATGAAGTACTAGGGATTTGACTACAAGGATACATTCTGTGATTGTCAGAGCTCATAACCCAGTTCCCCAAACCATTTCTATGATACCTTCACATATATATTAA
The DNA here is from genome assembly GCA_028658325.1 of Potorous gilbertii. Classification (NCBI taxonomy): domain Eukaryota; kingdom Metazoa; phylum Chordata; class Mammalia; order Diprotodontia; family Potoroidae; genus Potorous; species Potorous gilbertii. Next base: position 620,350,664 of record CM053770.1, on the reverse strand, counting down.
AATGGTCAGTTTTTGACCTGGGGTGCCATCAATTTCCACCTCTGTAGGAAAACTAAACTACCAATGAAGCAACACACACACAATACACACACACATACAAAAAAAACAAACAAAACAAAAACACATGCACGTACATACATGCAAACACATACAGCATTAACAACATCACAGCAAGGTTTCAATACTTCACTCTCTTCAAGAGCTATAAGAAAATAAGTGGAACTATTAAAAATACCTAGGTTGTAATTCTACAACTAAACTTGGTAAGGAAAGGCTCAAGATAGATGAAACACCCTAAATTCACTTTAGATTTCATAATATTATAGAGAAGTCACATAGAATTTAATATGATTAGAAAACATTTTATAACCTCAATTCCTACCAGTACTCAAATAAATTTAAACAGACACTGTATATCATCTTGCTTGTAAATTCATACATATGAAATACATATTCCAATAAAACTTAAACTTTATAATCTATATCCTGTTTCCGTGTTTTGTACAATTTATCCTCAATGTTTATAAATCTCTTTTCTCATCTCTGTTTCTGAAAATCCTTCTCTTATTCCAAGGCTCAATATTAATGCTCTCCCTTCTAAGTAGGTTCAGTGAAGCCATTAGTTCTTTCTCACAATCTCCTAAGCATTCTTTGCATCAGGCTTAGTTGTTTGTGTTTTAAATTTCCTCCTCTCCCCCAGAGAAGGTAAGATCCTTGAAGGCAGGGATAGTTACATATTTGTCTTTGTTTCTGCAGGCCCTTGAGCAGAGTAGGCTGTTAATATGTATTTATTATCTAAATGTTAATTGGTGAAATGAGATCTTATCAACTAATGTCTACAATAATTTCTTCACAACTGAGGTATTCCTTTTCTTGTGTTTTGGGGAAGAATATAATAAAAGATTGCTGACACTTTTATTTCCCATTTAAAGGGTGTTTTTATATCACTGAAACAGATGCATAAATATTTTATTGTGTGTTTTTAATTGTAAACTTTATCTCAAGGAAAACAGAAGTACAATAAAATAGCAAAAGTCTATAATTTTCTGAATATTTCCATGTTCATGAGGCTTTTCATATCACTATCAAAACATGAAAGCTTTCCTATGGTAAATGAATAATTTCATAAATTAAACCATATTTTACTCAAAGAAGTATATAAAACTCATTTTAAAACTGCATTTTCACATGATTAAATTTGCTTTTGTCCTTTTACTTTCAATTTCCATTCTGATTGTACAGTCAACTACTTCAAGACTGACTATAACTGTTCATGAAGATACAATTTAAGAAAATACATAGTTGAAAAAAGCCTGTGGTTATCTACAGGAAAAGGAGATTTAGTGAATCCTCTTGCATATTAATAGGCCTATTATTTTCTTAATATGCACCTGTAGATATCATTGACCTTCAGGGAATCTTTCTGAGATTGTGGGTACTTGGAGGATTTAGAAAGAGGACTTAATATATGCCCTAAATATTTTAAAGAACAATGGAAATTGGAGAAGGAAAAATCAAACAGCATTTAAAAGGTTAGAAAATGAAGTTTTATACTTGCTGCATATCATCTGAAGGTACAAAATTATAATATTGTAAATGAAGGAGATTGGGTCCTGTAATTAGATGGAGGATAATACATAGATCTTACAAGAATTGTCCTAGTATTAACATAATGTGAAATGTATGTGTATATACATACATACATATACATACATATGTGGAAAAGAAGATTTCCAGCTCATTGGATCCTTTTTTAAGAATTTGTCAGCAGACTTGGATAAGAATAAATGAAGCATGAATAGGTGGAAGTAAACATTAAAGAGCTTTACCTTTATTCTAGTTTTCTAGGTTAGCAGATTTTGACTTTTCTCTCCCTCATGAACCTCAAACCAAATCAACTACCTGGTCTTACTGATAATAGCTCCAGAACATCTTTTCTATACTCATTGTTTGAAGGCCTCACCATCTCTTACTTAATCAAAAGTCTCTTAACTGGTTTTCCTGACTTTATTCTCAATTTTTCCAATTCATCATCTATGTCTGCATAATTGATATTTATATAAGTGTGACTTTGTCAATTACCTGTCTAAGAAGTTTATGTAATAAAATACAAATTCACTTGCTTGACAATGAAGAACTTTCACCTTCTTCTTCTAGCCTACTTTTCCAGTCTACATTCCTCTCAGCCATGGACTTTATCATAAAGTCCCTTGCTTATGGTTTCCCATACTTGGCATCTCACCTCCTTTCTTATTGCTTTTGCATGGCCTGGAATGCATTCACCTCTCATAGTTCCCATAGTTGTCAATAAATCTCAGCTGACATCACTTTTTCTATAAGGCTCATCCTAATGCCCTAGATGCCATTCTCATGCCTCACCCAGGAAACAATTGTCACTTACTTCATATGCTTATTATAATTACTTAACTGTGCACATATAGTTTCCATTCAATAGATTATAGAGTTTTGGACAAAAGGGATAATTTTGGTTAGATATTTTTATCTATACTGTCTGGCATAGTGCTAATAGGATACTTTTGATAAAATATTTTTAATGAAGAATTAAAAATAGAATCATATAAATCACTCCAATTTTCGATATTCACCATTTGAGTGTTACATAAAAGACAAAGAAAAAATATTATTTGACATATTGTATACAGGTAATTCTGATGTGATATTTCCCCTTTATCATAGACTGACCAAAGCAAATTAACAGACATTAACAATATGTGTGTGTGTATGTGTGTGTAATAGTACTTCCTCAGAAAGCATATTCAAAGAAAATTAACTTACCTTTATTAAGAATGTATTTTTACTCTTAACTGTCTGAAGTTAGATTTAGTATTGAAGCTTAGACTTTATTGTCTACTATAAAAGACTCATGCATTGAGCAATTTCTGAGATAACTTCACTTTCAAAGCCACTTCAGAATCCCCATATATAATAATTCTGTGGCTAGAAGTTTTCATCTACAATTAACTCTCAAATATGAACTGATTAATAGTTATGATGTCATAGTCACAAACTACAGATCTTCCTACAGGAAGGAGATAAAAATCAGTCAATATTCAAAGAAATTATTTTAGACTACTCGTTGGAAAGACAAATACTGAATCTGAAACATAAACGTTGAGAAAGATTGAAGACAAAAGGGGAAAAGGACAGCATAGGATGGGATGGAGATAAGGATAAAGGGATCTGGCATGTTATGGGCCATGGGGTCATGAAGAGTCAGACTTCATTGCATGACTGAACAACAGTAACAACCAAGAAATCAATCCTCTCTACAAAATGGCAGAGAAAAAAGGCAGGAAGTTGTCTGTGTTCTGCTCAATTCCCCTAAAAACAACTTTCAGTCAAGCCTCAAAATGAATTCTGCAGCAACAGAACCCATAAAAGAATAGGATAAGTAAAATGTGGGGCTCATTTGGGTAAAGGAGGAGCACAGTACAGTGCATTTAGTGTCTGTAAGCCAGTGGGAAGCCCTTTGCCTTGGATAAGATCAGGAACAGAGGCCCCAAGGTCCAGACTCAGCAGACCAGTAGCACAGCAGGGCAATCATGAGAACACCAGCTCTAAAATAGCAAGTGAGCCAACATCTCCTGAACCCCTATTGCAACAGGTGAACTATGAGTCCTAGAGGTCACAGCACAGCAAGCCAGTGACCAAGTCACAGGCCACTGTGCAAGGAACTTGGCAAAGTGCCTCCTGTACCCCAAGAGCAGAGTAGAACTCAACTTTAAAATTCACAAAATAAGCTAGAAAATGAGTAAAACAAAACAAAACAAAACACCCTGAGCATAGAAAGCTACAATGACAACAGGGAAGACCAAAGCACTACTTAGGGCAATTTTTCTTTTGATTTTTATTCCATAAATTAACCCATTTATTGTTGGGCTGTGGTTTATAGATATGAAGTAAGAAAATTTTACTGATCTTTCAATTCTTTCAGTCTTCTGATGGCAGATTTGACTGTGACTGCAGAGGTGGTATTGTAGGTTTGTGCACCACCAGTTACTGTTTTCATGCATGTTCCACAATGCAAGATACCCACAGCCCTTTATGTCATTTTGTTCTTGCCACAGAAGGAGCAAATATACTTGGTACGTTGGCTAATTCAATTTTCTTCATCATTTTTCTGAGGGATGCACCATAATATATTCCATATTTACCAACAATTCTGATCTTCTTAATACGTTTAGCCATTTTGCCAGTTGTGGGGCTGGAGCTCAGAGAGGCTAGAAAAAATTCAATATGTTTAAATACTTGCATGAACCAAATAGAGAAAGAAAAGATCAATGAATTGGGCATGTGCAAGACAGATAAACCCAGTATACAAGATGGCTGTTAGCTCAGTTTCATTCTTGTTTTGGTCAGACAGGAAAGATCCCCAAGAAGGGGTTAATAATTTCATTTTAATCTAGTTTTGTTTTTTTTTCAGAAGAAGCTGCTGGGAGAACCAGCTCCTACAGAAAACCCAAATCAGACTTCTTGCAGGGTTCAGTGAAATGTGGGGCTACCACCTCTATGTCTCAATGAGGTCAATCAAGACAGGCATACTTGTCCATTCCCCTAGATCCCTTCAAACCTCCATGGCAGCTGGTTGAGGCAGGTGCATGCCATATATATGCATATACACACATACATATATATATATATATATATATATATATATATATATGTATAAAATGTGTGTGTATGTATGTGTATGTATATGTACACACACATATACATGTATATGCATACGTTCCTCAGTATATTACCTGTGGCTTCCCCTATGGGTTCCCCCCCTCAACTGACCAATGCCCACCTACTTTATAGTGCAATCACATAAAGAAGGCCTCTTGCTAACATTAAGCTCACAGGTTAGCTTTAGCAATATCATCATTTTGCACAAGTGTGGTAAATATTACATTATGCCACCCCTTATCTCATGGTAAAACTTCAGTAGTACTGTCTGTCACAACTATTCTAGGAACTACTATCTAGAATCCTTGGGGCTATTCTTGGAGTTAATATCTAAAACCTGGAAACTAGATATTCCCATGGTCATGGATCCTGAGAATCCAAACTCTAAAAGGATAGCAAAATCCTCCTTACATACAGCATGCAAGTTAAAAAGGGAAAAAAACAAAAACAAATTAAAAAATCCACAATTAGATAGAAATGAGAAATTTTGACTACCAGAGAAGAGATCAATTTAAATAAGAGAAAGAAAACTATTGAACTGATACATAAAACTACACTTTTTTTATGAAAAAATATATAAAACTTCGGTAAATTTGATTTAAAAAAAGAAGAAAATAAAATTAAACAGCATCAAAAATGAAAAGGGTGAATGGCTAATGAAGAGGAAACTAAGAAATATTTAGGAGCTATTTTACTGAACTACATGGCAATAAATCTCACAATCTAAGTGAACTGGATGATTTTTTAAAATATATATATGTATGTACATACATATATATATGCAAACATATATATATGTGTGTATATGTGTATATTTATATACACAGAAATTTTATGTGTATGTATGTGTGTCATTTGCCCACATTAACACAAGAGAAAATAAAACATTTCAATAACTCATGTTAGACTAAAAAAATGAAATTGAAAAAGTCATTAGTGAACTCCCTAATAAAAAATATCCCCTGGGCCAGATGAATTTACAAGTGAATTCTACCAAATATTTAAAGAAAAGTTAATTCAAATACTACATAAACTATTTGGAAAAATATGCAGAGTCCTACCAAATTCCTTTTATGACACAAATATGATGCTGATACCTAAACCAGAAAGAGCCAAAAAAAAGAGAGAGAGAGAGAGAGAAAGAAAATTATGGATCAATATCCCTAATGAACATTGATGCAAAAAAAATTTACAATGTGAGCAAAAAGATCACTTCAATTTACCATGAGGATAATACACTATGACCATGTGGGATTTATACCAGGAATACAAGACTGGTTCAATACTGGGAAAAATATGAGTATAATTAAACATATTGATAATTAAACCCACAGAAATCATATGATTATGTCAATAGATGCAAAAAAAGCTTTTGACAAAATACAGTGCCCACCTATTCCTATTAAAATCACTAGAAAACATACTACTACATAAGACTTTTCTTAAAATGATGTTATAATTATCTAAAACCAACAGCATTATCTGTAATGGAGATGAACTATAAGCCTTCCCAATAAGATCAGGGGGAAAATAAGGATTTCCACTATCACCACTGTTAATCAATATTGAACTAGAATTGTTAGCTTTAGCAATAAGAAAAATAAATCAAAGAAATAAAAATAGGCAAGGAAGAAATAAAATTGTCATTCTTTCTGGATGACATGATAAGAATCCTAAATATTCAACTGAAAAATAAAACTACATGCAATACTTAACAATCTTAGAAAAACGGCAGGACATAAAATAAATCCACATAAATCAACAACATTTCCATATTACCAACAAAGTTTAGGAAGAAATACAAAGAGAAATTCAATTTAAAGTAACTGTAGACAATACAAAATATTTGGGAGCCTACTTGCCAAAAGAAACCCAGAAAATAGAGAGGATAGGAATAAATGTAGTTTTCCTTAATATGAAGCTATGACAAGATATGATGTTTCCTTAATATTTAAAACCCTCAGTAAATGTTACATGTAAGGGGGATAAGCAAGAAGCATTTCCAAAATGATCAAGGGTGAAACAAAGATGTCCATTATCTCCACTGTTATTCAATATTGAACTAGAAATATTAGTTATAGTGTCAAGAGAAGAAAAACAAATAGAAGGAATTAGAATAGGCAGTGAAGAAACAAAGCTATCACTCTTTGCAGATGATATAATGGTATACTTAGAGAATCCTAGACAATCAATTAAAAAATGCTTGAAATAATTAACAACTTTAGCAAAGTTGCAGGATATAAATAAACACAGATAAATCATCAGCATTTCTATGTATTACTATCAAAGCCCAACAACAAGAGATAAGAGAAATTACATTTAGAGTAATTGTAGGCATTATAAAATATTTGGAAGTCTACCTGACAAGACAAACTGAGGGACTATATGAACACAATTATAAAACACTTTTCACACAAATAAAGTCAGATCTAAATACCTGGAAAAAAATCAGTTGATCATGGGTATGCCAAGCTAACATAATAAAATGACACTTCTACCTAAAATAATTTACCTTTTCAGTGGCATACCAAACTGTAAAAAATATTTTATTGAGTTAGGAAAAATACTAATAAAATTCATTTGAAAGAACAAAAGGTCCAGAATATCAAAGGAATTAATGAAAATAAATGTAAGGGAAGGTGGCCTACCCATACGAGATCTTCCACTGCACTATAAAGCAGCAATCATCAGAACTATTTGGTATGGGCTAAGAAACAGAGGGGTGAATCAGTGGAATAGATGAGGTAGTGAAGACACAATAGTCAATGATGATAACACCCAAAGACACCAGCTTTTGGACTAAGAACTCACTATTTGACAAAACCTTCTGAGAAAACCAGGAAATAGTATGGTAGAAACTAGATCAACTTTTTAAAGTGTATACTGAAATAAGGTTGAAATGAGTATATGATTTAGATACAAAGGGTGATACTATAAGTAATTTAAGAAAGCAAGGAATAGTTTACCTATCATATCTATAAAAAAGGAAAGAATTTATGACCAAATAAAAAGCAGAAAATAGCATAAAATGCAAAATGGATAATTTTGATTACACTCAATGAAAACGTTTTGCATAAACAAAGCCAATGCAACAGAGATTAGAAGGGAAGCAGAAAGCGGTGGGGACTTTTTTTTATAGTTAGTGTTTTTTATAAAGGGATCATTTCTTCTTTTTAAAATTATTTTATTTGTTTTCAGTGTTCTACAATCACTTCATATATCTTAGATTTTTTCCCCTCCCTCCACTTCCTTCCCTTCTCCTCCCCATTCCTCCTCCTCACTCCATCCCTGAGAGGAGAGCCACCCTATTAAATACATTTTCACCTTAGTCATTTTGAATAGAAGAATTAAAATGAATGGGAGAAACCATAAAGCAAAACAAAACATAATACAAACGCAAATGATCTGTTTCATTCTGCAATCCAATTCCACAGTTTTTTCTCTGGATGTGGAAGACTTCTTGCCTCAAAAGTCCATTGGGAACATTTAAGGTCCTTGTTTTGCTATGAAGGACTAAGTCCACCAGAAAAATTCCCTGTATGTTGTGGTTCTTGCAGTGTATAAAGTTCTTCTGGTTCTGCTCCTTTCACTCAGCATCAGTTCATGTAAGTCTTTCTAGACCTCTCTGAAGTCTTTCTGTTCATCGTTTCTCATAGCACAATAGTATTCCATTACATTCATTTACCATAATTTGTTCAGCCATTCCCCAAATGAAGGGCATCCCCTTGATTTCCAGTTGTTGGCTGCTACAAAGATAGGTGCTATAAATAAAGGCCTCATTTGTAAAATATATAGAGAACTGAGTCAAATTTATAAGAACACATGTCATTCATTAATTGATAAATGCTTAAAGGATATGAACAGGCAGTATTCAGATGAAGAAATTAGAGCTGTCTAAAGATATATGAAAAAATGCTCTATTATCACTATTGATGAAAGAAATGCAAATTAAAACAACTCTGAGATACCACTTCAATCATGTCAGTTTAGCTAATATGACAAAAAATGGAAAATGACAAATATTTTAGAGAATGTGGTAAAATTATAACACTATTGTATGGTTATTGGAGTTGTAAACAGACACAAATATTCTGGAGAGAAATTTGGAAACTTGTTCTGACTATAAAACTTTGCATCCCCTTTGATGTAGCAACACCAAAAAGAGATCATAAAAATTGAAGAAAAGGACCCACACATACAAAAATATTTTTAGCAGTCATCTTTTGTGGTGCCCAAAATTATAAATTGAGAGGATGTCTGTCAGTTGGGCAATTTGACCACAATGTTCCTAGGAGTTTCTCTTTTTGGATCTCTTTCAGGGTGGTGATCGGTGGATTCCTTGAATACTTATTTTGCCCTTTGGTTCTAGAATATCAGGGCAATTTTCCTTGATAATTTCATGAAGGATGATGTCTAGGCTCTTTTATTGGTTGTAGCTTTCAGGTAATCCCATAACTTTTAAATTGTCTCTCCTGGAGCTATTTTCCATGTCAGTTGTTTTTCCAATGAGATATTTCACCTTCTATTCCATTTTTTCATTCTTTTGGTTTTGTTTTGTGATTCCTTGGTTTCTCATAAAGTCATTAGCTTCAATCTGTTCCATTCTAATTTTGAAAGAACTCTTTTCTTCAGTGAGCTTTTGAACCTCCTTTTCCATTTGGCTAATTCTGCTTTTGAAAGCATTCTTTTCCTCATTGGCTTTTTGAATCTCTTTTCCCAATTGAGTTAGCCTATTTTTCAAGGTGTTATTTTCTTCAGAATTTTTTGGGGTGTCCTTTAGCAAGGTGTGGACCTGCCTTTCATGCTTTTCTTGCATCTCTCTCATTTCTCCTCCCAGTTTTTCCTCTACCTCTCTAATTTGATTTTCAAAATCCTTTTTTGAGCTCTTTCATGACCTGAGCCCATTGAATATTTATTTTGGATGTTTGGGATACAGAAGCCTTGACTTCTATGTCTTTCCCTAATGGTAAGCATTATTCTTCCTCATCAAAAAGGAACGGAGGAGATATCTGATCACCAAGAAAATAACCTTCTATGGTCTTATTTTTTTTTTCCCTTTTCTGGGCATTTTCTCATCTAGTTACTTGACTTCTGAGTTTCCTCTCCACATCCATCTCACCTCAAGTTCTGCCCACCTTGTGCTGCGGGGCTGAGATTCAAATGCTGCTTCCCAGCCTCAGGGCTGCTATTCAATGTGAGATGAAATTCAAGTACTCAGGTGGGTGCAGGGCCACCATATGGGGCTCAGTTCCCTCAGAGGGTTTACAAGCAGACCTTTAACAATGGATATGAGCTCCTGTGTACTTTGGGAGCCCCTGTCCACTGCTGCCTCCTGAGGGGGCCTGAGTTATGGGGACACCCTGCTCCCCCTCCGGGAAAACAGAGAAGACCCTCTCACTGACCTCTGGCGCCTGTGGTTGGAGGGACCTGAGCTGCAGCTGTAGATTCTGCCCCTGATGCCTGCTCGAATCTGTTCCTCTGGGTGACGTATGGCCAACGTAGGGATAGCTCTGTTCTAGGTCCAGTGTGCGATGGACCTTTCATGCCAGTTTTTCAGGTCTCTCTGGAACAGAAATCTCCTCCACTATGTTGTTGTGTGGCTTGCCCTGCTCCAGAATTTGTTGCGAATTCTTCTTTACAGGTATTTTATGGGCTTGGTGTTATGAGCTAGCATATGTTTATCTTTCTACTCTGCCATCTTGGCTCTTCCTCCCTATACCTTTTTCTCAAGGTACATGGTACATATACAAAAAATGATCATCTACTAGGGTACAGGAACCTCAAATTCCAGTGTAGAAAGGCAGAGATAGTCAATGCATCCTTCTAAGATTATAATGAAATAAAAATTATATGTAATAAAAAGCCATGGAAAGATAGAACAAAAATTAATTGGAAACTAAGTAATCTAATCCTAAAGAATGAGTAGGTTTGACAAAAAAATCAAAGCAACAATCAATAACTTCATTCAAGAGAATAACAACAATGAGACAACCTATCAAAACTTATTAGATGTTGCAAAAGTACTTCTTAGCAGAAGTTATATATCACTGAATCTCTACATGACTAAAATAGAGAAAGAGGAGATTTATGAATGGGGTTTGCCGCTAAAAAAGCTAGAAAAAGAACAAATTGAAAATCCTCAGGCAAATATCATCTTAGAAATACTGAAAAGCAAAGGAGATATTAATAAAACTAAAATTAAGATAGCAATTGAACTAATAAATAAAACTAAGGATTGGCTTTATGAAAAAACAATAAAACTGATAAAACTTTGGTGCATATGATTTAAAAAAAGAATGAAGCAAATCAAATTACCAAAATCAAAAATGAAAAGGGTGAACTCCCCTCCATCGAGGAGAAAATTAAAACAATAATTATAAATTACTTTGCCCAACTGTACACTCATAAATTTGACAATGTCAGTGAGAGGGATGAATATTTTTTTAAAATGTAGAGCGTCCAGATTGACAGAAAAGAAAGTTAAATAATTAATCCTATCTCACAAAAATGAATTGAACAATCCATCAATGAAATCCCTAAGGAAAAACATCTCTAGAACCACATGAATTTGCAAGTGAATTCTTTCTTTTATATTATTATTTTACGTTTCCATTATTCCAATTATTCCATTATGTTTCCAGTGTTCTGCAATCACTTCCATTTATCTTCAATTTTCCCCTCCCTTCCCTCCTTTCCCCCCTTGTCTCTCACCTTCCCACTCTGAGTCTGATATGGCATACAATTTTTTATAGATTCTACACATACATGCCTATTAAGTACATTTTCACCTTAGTCATGTTGCACAGAAGAATTAAAATGACTGGGAAAAATCATAAAACAAACCAAAACATAATACAAAAGAAAATGATCTGCTTCATTCTGCTGTTGAATTCCACAGTCTTTCCCTGGCATGTTAGCCAATCTAATACATATACTGTGGTCTCTCAGAGTTGTTTTGATTTGCATCTCTCTAATCAATGATTTAGAGCATTTTTTTTCATATAACTATAGATAGCTTTAATTTCTTAGTCTAAAAACTGCCTGTTCATCTCCTTTGACTATTTAAAAATTGGGGAAGGACATGCATTCTTCCACATTTTACTCAGTTCTCTACATATTTTAGAAATGACACTTTTATCACAGACACTAGTTACAAAAATTCTTTCAGTTTTCTGCTTACCACATAACCTTGGTTGTACTTGTTTTGGGGTGTGCAAAAACCTTTCAATTTAATGTAATAAAACCTATCCATTTGTCATTTAATGCTTTCTATCACTTGTTTAGTCAAAAATTTTTCCATTCTTCAAAAATCTGATAAATACACTATACCATGTTCCACTAAATTGTTTATAGTATCAATTTTTTGTACCTAAATCACATACCCATTTTGATTTTATCTTTGTATACGAGGTCAGGCATTGGTCTATGACTAGTTTCTGCCACACTGTTATCCAGTTTTCCCAGCAATTTTTGTAAAGCAGTGAGTTCTTATCCCAAAAGTTGGAGTCCTTGAGTTTATCAAACAGTAGACTGCTATATTCATTGACTAATGTTCCTTGAGTACCTAACCTATTTCACTGGTCTACTCTTCTTTTTCTTAGCTAGGACCAAGCGGTATTGATAGTTGCTGCTTTATGATACAATTTGAGATCTAGTAGAGCTAGGGTACTTTCCCTAGCATTTCTTGTCATTAAGTTACCTTGATATTCTGGACCTTTGTTTTCAGATGAATTTTTGTGTTATATTTTCAAGCTGTAAAAAATAATTATCAGGTAGTATGACTGGTATGGCAAAGAATAAGTAAATTAATTTAGGTAGAATTATCATTTTTATTATATTGGCTCGGCCTACACATGAGCAAGTGATGTTTTTCCACTTATTTAGATCTGACTTTATTTGTGCAAAACGTATTTTGTAATTGTGTCCATATAGTCACTGGATTTGTTTGACTGGTAAACTTCCAAATTTTTATAATACGTTAGCTTTAAATGGAATTTCTCTTTCTTTCTCTTGCTGCTGATCTTTGTTAGTAGCACATAGAAATGCAAAAGATGTGTGGGTTTATTTTGAAACCTGAAATTTGTCAAAGCCGTTTATTATTTCAAGTAGCTTTTACTTGAATCTCTGCGATTCTCTAAGTATATCCTCACATCATCTGCAAAGAGTGATAACTTAGTTCTTTGCCTATTCTAATTTCTTCAATTTTGTTTTCTTCTCTTATTGCTACAGCTAACATTTCTGGTACCATATTGAATGATAGTTATGATAATAGACATCCTTGTTTCACCCCTGATCTTTCTGGAAACCCATCTAGCTTATCTCCATTGCATACGATGCTTCTTGAGGGTTTTAGATAGATATTGCTTATTATTTTATGGAACGTTCCATTTATTCCTATGTTCTCCAGTGTCTTTAATGGGAATGTGTGTTGTATTTTGTCAAAAGCTTTTTCTGCTCTGTTGAGATAATCATGTGGTTTCTGTTAGTTTTGTTGTTGATATGATCAATGATGCTGATACTTTTTCTAATATTGAACCAGCCCTGCATTCCTGGTATAAATCTTACCAGGTCATAATGTATTACTTTTGTGATAAGTTGCTGTATTCTTTTTGCTATAATCTTATTTAAAATTTTTGCATCTATATTCATGAGAGAAATTGGTCTATATTTTTCTTTCCTTGTTTTGCTTCTTCCTGATTTAGATATCAGCACCATATTTGTACCATAAAAAAATTTGGTAGGATTCCCTCTTCACCAATTTTCCCAAATATTCTATACAGTGCTGCAATTAACTGTTCTTTAAATGTTTGATAGAATTTACTTCTGAATCCATCTGGTCCTGGAGATTATTTCCTAGGGAGTTCATTGATGAACTGTTCAGTTTTTTTCTCTGGTATGGGGTTATTTATGTATGCAACTTCCTCTTTTGTTAGTCTGGGCAATTTATATATTTTAAAATAAGTATTTATCTCATTTAGATTGTCGAATTTATTGTCATAAAGGTGGACAAAGTAATTTCCAATTTTTTTTTTAATTTCCTCCTCATCAGAGGTGAGTTCACCCATTTCATTTTTGATACTGGTAATTTGGTTTTCTTCTTTCTTTTTTTTCATCAAATTGACCAAAGGTTTATCAATTTTATTGGGTTTTTTTTCATAAAACCAAGTCTTAATTTTGCTTATTAGTTTAATAGTTTTCCTAATTTCAATTTTATTAATGTCTTCTTTGATTTGCAGTATTTCTAATTTGGTATATACTTGGGGATTTTCAATTTGTTCTTTTTCAGGCTTTTTCAGCTGCATGCCCAATTCACTGATCTCCTCTTTCTCTATTTTATTCATGTAGTTATTCAAAGATATAAAAACTTCCCCTAAGAACTGCTTTTGCAGTATACCATAAGATTCAGTAGGTTTTCTCGTTATTGTCATTCTCTTGAATGAAGTCGTTGATTGTTTCTATGATTTGTTGTTTAATGCACTCATTCTTTAGGATTAGACTATTTAGTTTCCAATTAATTTTTGGTCTATCTTTCAATAGCCTTTCATGGAATATGATTTTTATTGCATTATGATCTAAGAAGGATAAATTGACTATCTCTGCCTTTCTGCACAGGACTGCGAGGTTTTTATGCCCTAGTACAAGGTCAGTTTTTGTATATGTGCCATGCACCGCTGAGAAAAAAAGGTATATTCCTTTCTGTTCCCATTCAGTTTTCTCCAGAGATCTGTCACATCTATCTTATCCAGAGTTTTATACCTCCTTAAGTTCTTTCTTGTTTATTTTGACATTTATCAAGGTCAGAGAGGGGAAGGTTGAGATCCCCCACTAGTATAATTTTTCTTTCTATTTCTTCCTGTAACTCCCTCAACCTCTCCTCTAAATATTTCAATGCTATACCACTTGGAGCATATATGTTTAGTAATGATATTGCTTCATTGTCTATGGTGTACTTTAGCAGGATACAGTTCCTTCCTTATCTCTTTTGATTAGATATATTTCTGCTTTTGCTTTGTCTGAGATTAGGATTGCTACCCCTGCTTTTTGCACCTCACTTGAATCACAATATATTCTGCTCCAACTTTTTGCTTTTACCCTGTGTGTATCCCCCCATTTCAAATGTGTTTTTTGTAAACAACATATTGTTGGATTATGGTTTTTAATCAATTTTGCTATCCATCTCCATTTTATGGGAGAGTTTATCCCATTCACATTCACAGTTATGATCACTATCTGTCTTTCCCTCCATCTTCTTTCCCACCATATGTGCTTTTATTTGTCCTTTTTCCCTTCTCCTCTGCAGTAGAGTTTTAATTTTTGACCACCACATCCCACAATCTTACCTTCTTTCTTTCAGCTCCCCTCCCTTTTACTCCCCTTTACCCTTACTACTTCTTCCCTCCCTTTTAGCCTCCCTTCCCCTTTTGTTCCCCATTCCGCATCTACTGTCTATAGAGTTAGTTACATTTATATACTTAATTGATTTTGTTGTTCCCTCCTTGAACCAAATAAGGCAACAGTACCTCTCAAACAATGCTCATCTCCCTCCCCTCTTTCCCTCTATGATAATATAATTTTGTGCCTCTTCCTGTGATGTAATTTACCATTTTCTGCCACCTCCTTATCACCTCTGCTCTTTCAATGCCTTGACACCCTTAAATCACATTTTTTTTATCATCACATCATTTACTTTATACCTACTCCCTCTATCTATGTATATCCTTTTCATATTTTAGAATAAAATTCAATTCTCAAGATTAACAAAGTATCATCCTCTCTTACAGAGATGCAAACAGTTTGCCCATATTGAATAACAAATTTTTATTTTCCCGTTTACCTTTTTATGCCTCTCTTTAGACCTGCATTTGAAGATTGGATTTTCTATTGAGTTCTGGCCTTTTTATCAGGAAGATCTGAAAATGCCTTATTTCATTGAATATCCATCTCCTAACCTGAAATATTATGCTCAGCTTTACTCGGTAATTGATCCTTGGTTGTAGTCCCAGCTCCTTTGCCTTATGGAATATCATATTCCAATTCCTTTGATTTTTTTAATGTAGAAGCTACAAGGTCCTGTGTGATCCTGACTGTAGCTCCCTTATATACGAATGGTTTCCTTCTGATTGCCTATAGTATTTTCCCCTTCACTTGATAGTTCTGAAATTTGGCAATGATATTCCTACATGTTTTTCAGTTTGGGATGCCTTTTGGGAGGTGAATGGTGGATTCTTTTAATGACTATTTTGCCATTGGGATCTAGTACTTCTGTGCAATTTTCCTTGATGATTTCTTGGAAGATATGTCCAGGCTCTTTTCTTCACCATGGTTTAATTCTTAGATTTTTCTCTCTTGGAATTATTTTCCAGATCAGTTCTTTTTCCAGTTCCATAGTTTACATTTTCTTCTATCTTTTCATTCTTTAAATTCTGTTTGACTGATTCTTGATTTCTCATAAAGTCATTCACTTCTACTTTCCCAATTCTAATTTTTATAAACTTGTTTTCTTCAGTTAATTTGTCATCTCCTTTTCTGTGGGTCCAATTATTCTTTCTACAGAATTATTTTCACCAGTTAGTTTTTGTACTTCCTTTTTCATTTGTCAAATTTTCCTTTTTAAGAAGCTGTTCTCTTCAGTGCATTCTTTTGAAATCATTAGCCAGATTTTCTTCTATTTCTCTAATTTGGCTTTTAAAACCCTTCTTCAGCTCTTCCAGAAGTGCTCTTTGTGTTTGTTATTAGTCCATAGGCCTTTGTGAAGTTTCAGATGGGAGTACAGTCTCAATGCTGACCTCTTTGATATTTGTGTTTTGGTCCTTTTCCGCACAGAAAAATTCTATGTTCTTTTCTTTCCTCCTTTGCTTCTTACTCATGATGATGACCCTTTATATGTTATGGCCTCTGGTTCTTTCAGCTAGAAGCTAAAGAATCTGGTGCTAAGCTGACTGGTGTGAGAAATCAGGGGCCAAATGAAGTCTTTTTTTGTGTGTGTTTTTCCAGGATTAGCCCTGGAGCTAGCTTCTTAAGTGTGAGGGAAGGGTGGTCCCTCCTGGGAGATATCCTCAGCTGAGTTAGAGCAAAGGCAAGCTCAGCAGTTGGTTCCAGCTGCTCAAATGTCTTCCTATTTTCCCTGAAGTGCTTAATCATGCTAGGGGTCCTAGTGTTGGTGGTTGCAAGGCTGTACCCCAGTGAGACTCTGGATCTCCTCCTAGTTTGCTGAGAAGGGATTGTTTGGGACAACTCTGGTCTTCAGTCATAGCAAGAGGAATCCTTATTATGGATTTTCCATATCCTCATGTGCTATGAGACTATTTGCCCCTTTTGCTGATTCCACTGATCCAGGAATACAAAAATGTGCATAACCTTTGACCCAGTAATTCTTCTAGGATTGGATCTTCAAGAGATCATAAAAATGGGAAAGAGTCCCACATGCACAAATATATTTATAGCAGCTCTCTTTGTAGTAGCCAAAACCTGGAAATCCAGGGGATGCCCATCAATTGGGGAATAGCTGAACAAGTTTTAGTATATGAATGTAATGGAATAATATTTTGCTATAAGAAATGAATAGGAAGATTTCAAAGAGGCCTGGAAGGACATATATGAATGGATGCTGAGTGAAATGAGCAGAACCAGGAGAGTAATGTACATAATGTCAGTCAGAGTGTTCAAGGACTGTTTCTGATAGACCTAGCCCTTCACAGCAATGGAAGAACTTAAAACATTCCCAAAGAACTCTGGAGGAAAAATGCATCCACATCCAGAGAAAGAACTATGGAACTGGGATGCAGAATGAAGCAGAATATTTTCTTTTATGTTATGTTTTGGTTTGCTTTGTTTTTCATCATGGTTTCTTCCATTGATTTTAATTCTTCTATGCAGCATGACTAACATGAAAATGTGTTTAATAAGAATATATGTGGGGAGGAGCCAAGACGGCAGAGTAGAAAGTTGCACATATGCTAGCTCTTACCCATAAAATACCTGTAAAGAAGAACTCTCAACAAATTCTACAACAACAGAATCAACAGATTCTATCCCAGAGAGACCTGAAAGACAGATGGGAAAGGTCTGTCCAGCACTGGACATGGAGCAGAGCCCAGCCCTGCTTAGCCATGTGGCACCAAAAGGAGCAGATCCCAGCAGGATTCAGGGATAGAACCTCCAGCAGCAGAGCAGATCCCTCAACCCACACACATCAAAGGTCAGTGAGAGGGTCTTTTTGGCTGGGCAAGAAGGGAGCAGGGTGTTCCCATAACTCAGGCCTCTTCAAGGGGTAGCAGTAGAAGCAGCAGTAGACAGTTCCCAAGTCAGGCAATAGCCCGCATCCATTGTTGAAGGTCTTATTTTAAACCCCCTGAGGGAACTGAACCCTGTGTGGTGGCCCTGCCCCCATCTGTGCAGCTGATCTTTGTCTCACACTGAATAGCACCCCTGCCCCCAATTAAAACCCCTGAGGCTTTGGAGTAGCTCATCTAAATGTCAGCCTCCCGTGCTGGCTTGCAGAACTGGAGGCAAGGTGGTTATGGAGAGGAAACTCAGAAGTCAAGTCATTGTCTGGGAAAATGCCCAAAAAAGGTAAAAAAAAAATTAAGACCATAGAAGATTATTTTCTTGGGGAACAGGTGTTTCCCCCCATCCTTTTGGATGAGGAAAAACAAGGCATACTGTCAGAGGAAGGCAAGGCCTCTGCCTCCAGGGCCTCCAAAGGGAACTTAAATTAGACTCAGGTAATAGAAGACCTTAAAAAACAAGTTAGCAGTTTAGTAAAGGAGAACCAAAAAAATTCTGAGGAAAATAACAGCTTTAAAAAGAGGCTAACTCAGTTGGAAAAGGAGATCCAAAAAGCCCATGAGGAGAAAGAGGTTTTAAAAAGCAGAATGAGCCAAATGGAGGAGAAGCTTCAAAAGCTCACTGAACAAAATAATTTGTTGAAAGAGAGAATTGAGTTCAGGGAAATGAATGACTTTCAGTTAAACCAAACAGTAAACAAAACCAAAAGCTTGAAAAAAATAGAAGATAATGTAAAACATCTCATTGAAAAGACAGCTGACCTGGTAAATAGTTCCAGGAGAAACAATTTAAAATTATGGGATTACCTGAAAGCCATGATCAAAAAAAAAAAAAGAGCTTAGACATTATCTTCTATGAAATTATCAAGGAAAACTACCCTGATACTCTATAATCAGAGAGCAAAATAAATATTGAAAGAATTCACCAATCACCTGCTGAAAGAGACCCGAACAGAGAAACTCCTAGGAAAATTGTGACCAAATTTCAGAATTCCCAGATCAAGAAGAAAATACTGCAAGCAGCTAGAGAGAAACAATTTGAATACTGTAGAACTACAATCAGAATAACACAGGATCTGGCAGCTTCAACATTAAGGGATCAAAGGGCTTGGAATGGGATATTTCAGAGGTCAAAAGAACTGGGATTGAAATCAAGAATCACCTACCCAGCAAATCTGAATATAATACTTCAAGGGAATAAATAGTCATTTGATGATATAGACAACTTTCAATCATTCATACTGAGGAAAAGACAAGATCTGTAGAGAAAAATTTGATTTCCCAAGACAAGAATCAAGAGAAGCATGAAAAAGTTAACAGGAAAGAAAAATCATAAAAGACTCTTTAAAGCTGAACTGTTTACATTACTACATGGAAAGAAAATATTTTTAATGCTTGAATCTTTTCTCAGTATTTAGGGAGTTGGAGAGATTGTATATACACATACACACATACATATATATAGATAGAGAGTACAGAGCATGTTGAAACAGAAGAGATGATATCCACACACAAAGAAAATGAAGTAAAATAAAAATTAAGGGGTGAAGGAGGAAAACTCCAGGAAGAGAAAGGGAGAAATGGAATAGGGCAGGCTATAACTCATAAAAGAGATAGGAAAAATCTTGTTCAATGGAATAGAAAAGGGAAAAGGGGAGAGGGGGAAAATGAAGCTACTCTCTCCACATGTGGCTGAAACTAAATTTGATATGAAAATTTATATCACACCACAGGAAAGTAGGAAAGGAGATGACAAGTAGGATGAGGGGAATGTTAGAAGGAAGGGCAAATGGGAGAAGGGAGTCATTAGAAATAAACACTTTCAAGAAGGGACAAGGTCAATTGTGGGGAAAAATACAAGGTGGAGTAGAGTAGGACAGAGGGCAATATAATTAGCATTATAGAACATGATTATTATGGAAGTCTTTTGCAAAAGAACATATATTTGGTCTGTACTGAATTGCTTTCCTTCTCAGTGGGGCTTGGGAGGAGGGGGGGAGAGAAGTTGGAATTCAAAGTATTAGCAATGAATGTCGAGAATTTTTATTGCATATAATCAGGAAATAAGAACTACAGGGAATGGGGTATAGAATTTTATCTTGCCCTACAAGAAACAAGAGAAGATGGGGATAAGGGAAGGGTAGGGTGTGATAGAAGGGAGGGTACATTGAGGGAAGGAGTAATCAAAATACAAGGTATTAGGAAGTGGGGGAGGGCAGTGATGGGGAGAAAAATTGGACATTTTACAAAGTGAGGTAAAAGCAATTAGTATTAAAACAATTGATTGAATTAATTACTGAGAATCAATCAATGACATCTTTAGTTTGGGGAAAAGAATTTCAGTCTAAATTTTCTAGAGGAAAGTAACCTTGGGTAAAATTTGGCATTGATGGAAAAATTAAGGTTTTAATGGTAAATTTGATTTTGTGATTGTCATTTGATCAGGAACTAGAACATGTACAGAAAGGCATGTAAGCGACTTAAGACTTGCCTCAAAGGATGTTCCTTAGCCAAAGTGAAATTATATTTGAAACCTGGTTATTGGAACTTGCCATTTTTAGATGCTATAGGACTATTAAGTGACTGTTCTTCTGAGTTTAACTCCAGGTATGGGTAGCAATAAAGGTGGTCTGAGCCTCCAAACCATGATGCCAGGAAGCTGGTGAGATGCTGGTATAAACTGCAAAAGATGATCTCATGGGAAGGGTGAGAGAGTGGCTGTTTAGCCTGGGCTGAGGTAAGATTCTCCTGACCCAATTTCCCCACTGATACCTGGCAGACTTTAATCCTGACTGAATGCAAGTGGACAAGCTAATCCTACCTGGAATTGACATGAAGTTGGGGAGATATTGTAACCCTGCAATGTCCCTACACTTGCTGGCAATCTCCTATAGTCAAAAGGTTTGTAAGCTTAATATCAGATCTATTCAATTATAGATTATTGGTAGGGCAACATCTGAGATTAAGTCTAAAATTAAGCTATTAGGCATAGGACTTTAGACCAACACCAATAAATTAAGGTCCTTTAATTCTTAGTAATACTGTGGAGACAATTAGGTCAATAGCTTGTGAAGTTAGCAACATAAATATTATTTGTGTTTCAGTTGGTTAATGTTTAAAAAAAATTCTTTTGTGATCCATATTATAAATGCTTTAAATAGCCTTACCAAAAGTCTGAATTGTTTTATCTGTTACAAACTGTGTTAAAAATGAAAAATTAAAACTAAAAAAATTACCAAGACTAAAACTGCCACTCCTTGTCAAGGGGAACACACACACATACACATACACACACACACACACACACACACACAAGCACACAGAGGAGCTAATATGTATATAAATAGGTCTATACAAAATATATAGAGAGTAGATGTAATATCACCTTAAATAGAAGGATACCTTTAAAAAGATTTTTTGGAAACCTTTTGTTTTTATATCACAGTATTTTAGGTATATCTCCTTGCTACCCACTTCACAAGCACATACCCTTCTTTAAGAAAAAAAGAATATATGTGTAGAACCCATATAAGATTACATGCCGTCTCAGGGAGGGCCAGGGGAGAGAGAGGGAGAAAATCTAAGAGTTAGGGAAATGATTGTAGAAAATTGAAAACAAATGAATTAATTAAAAAAGAACTTTGCAAATTTTATGAAACTTAAAGAGTTACGCAAAGTTGTCATTAATATAACTATTATTACTGATTATATTGTGATTAAAATATATGCTCTCAACTACCAATAATACTATAGTCATTGATTTGATTAATATTTATCCCTTCAGTATCCTTTTCATGAGGTTTACAGAGATACAGACTGAAGAAAAATCAGTCTCTTACTATAGCGTCCCAAAAGTCATAGTGAAGTAAAAGCTTTAACACAAAGACTTTTGGCAAACTTTGTATTTAATGTTTCATAAACTATTGCATAACTAGATCAAACAGTTACACTGTTTGATTGAATTAGAAGAAACATACACAATTTCATTTTGTGTAGCTATGCTAAAAATATTTTCAACACATCCCCTCCAAAAACGATAGATAATACACACACACACACATACACACACACACACACACATATATATATACATATACATACATATATTTATATACATCTTGTCCTCTTCCAATAAGCTTTAATTTCTTCTTCTGGTGCTTTATCATTTGAAAACTTTTTACTTGTCCAAGTTTCTGAATATTTTTATGGATTGCTATTATTTCTAAGCAGTTGTGGGCGTAAGTTCTATCTGTAATTATGTTATAGTTCTAATCTAATTTTGTTTTGAATTTTCAAGGATATTTAGGGGTTTGAATTAGTATTTTAGGGACTGTCTTCTGATATCTAATAATTTCATTAGCTTCTGGTGTATAATAGTAGCCTGTTAAGCCTATCTCCCTATGTATTTTATAAATATTTTCTTTTATCACTTTTCAATATCATGTTCCCAAGTTTCTACCACTTCTTTGCACAGTCTTAAATATCTTTAAAGATACCTTTTTAAAAGGTATCTGTAGTATATAATTAATCCCAAGTCACTACATAAACCATTTCCTTTCTATCAACAAACAGGGATGATCCAGTCCTTTATGTGACATTTACTTATTAGCAAGTTATTATTTGAGCTCTTTTGATTCTACTTTTAGATTTGGGCCATCGATAGACTGCCTAGAGAGAAAACACTTTTAGTAAGTTTTGACTAATTCATTGTCGTATAACTGATGTTAAGTCTGTATTGTTATTGTTCTGTGAAATGAGGTGTATTTCTTTGAAAAGTATTTTTGAACATCTGCAATGGTTTTCATAATATGCTTTGAGAAAATCTACATATCTTCCCCCCTCTAATTTTTGATGTGAATGTATCCATACTTGTACGACTGATTAAGGGTGATGATACTTATGTTTATTGACATTTAAGGACTCCTGTTTGGACATCTTCTGGTTCTATTTGTTTTTTCATTTTACTTTGCCATAATTATATGTTGAGTGGTATTGAATAAGTGTTAATTGCTTCAAATATGCTTAACTCATTGAATATTGACTTCAGGTTGCCAGAGAGTTTCTTGACATACATAACTAGACCTGCTCCTTTATAGTCTTAATGTGTCTTTCTTGGAATCAAATTATAGATAGATAGTGACAGATATATAGAGATATTAATGGGGCTATCTAGATATATAGATAGATAGGTAGATAGGTACATAGATAGATAGATAGATATAAGCATAGGTAATGACAAGAGACAGAGAGAGAAAGAGAAGAGAAAAGGAGAGAGAGAGAGAGAGAGAGAGAGAGAGAGATTTGAGAGGAGTGTATCCTACTGGGAAATGAAGAGGTATCTGAGGGTTTTTTTCAATCAGAGGAAGAGGCCTCAAGGGTAAAAGATTCTCAAATTTGAGTTCTAGGGTTGAAGTGATCTTCCAAAATAAAAAAGTTTCTGGGGACATGATGAATAAGTCAAAAGGTGAACAGCCTGATGACGAATGAAAATAATTATTATAATAAATTTATCATTTTAATTTTTGCATGGTGCTTTGCATATATACGATGCCCCAAATATCTTAGTGTCGTTTTTAAGTTTCAACAATTTTAACAGCTTAAAAGTGCAATAAAAGATTTAGGACCTCCTATGTTATTTATTTTGATTCTCACAAAAACAGGACATTTTGCTGATGAAGACTGGAAATGATTCCATGACCTAAAATCCTACCAAGTAAATTGAATCATAGGGAATGTGATGGTATCAAGAATGAAACTTCTCTGACCCAAAAATATGTGTTCAAATGAGGAAAAAAGGCTGCTGAAGAGTAGTCTATCTTAAGAGGCCATCATCTGTATAAAATAAAAGCTTATCCATTACAGATTTTAAAGGATATAATAAGAGAAAAATAAAGACTGATAATTAAAGATAAATACAGGAGTGATATAATATAAAAAATACACAGAATAAGCAGAAGTTCTTGATCAATACTTAAGTTAAAAATGGGGGTTTCAGTTACCACATGTTATAGCTACTTATTTGGAAAAAAGAAGATCAAAGAAGCAGAAAGTTGCTGCTTGGATTGGATGAAATGATAATAAACAAGAGAAATGAGTCAGAACTACTTTTATTTATTCAAGAATTATGTTTATATTAGGAAGAAGAGAAAAAAACATATGAAATCCTTGAAGGCAGCATCTATATAATATTTTTGTATTGGTTTCCTCAATGCTTAACATAGCATTTTGCCCTTAGCAGGAATTTATACACTAATTCAGCTGGAATAAATTGAACAAGGAATTAAAACTCAAAATAAAGGAAAAAATTAGAAAAGCACACTTAACAATCAAGAAAACATCATTTCTTAAGGACCCACTAAGTAAAAAGAACCAGTGCTACAAAGCTAGAGAAAATGGAAGTTTCTTTTTTTTTTAAAGAAGCTTATACTCAATAAGGGAAACAAGAATCACACTTCTAAAATTGAACTTATTATCTTTCCCCCTAAATATTCCCTGTCTTCTACCTTCCCTAGAGTTATAGAGGGCACCACCATCCTCCTGTCATTATTGACTCTTCTCTATCCCTCTCTTTCTTTCATGAACCCATATCCAATCTGTTGCTAAAGTTTGTCAATTTTATTTATTTTTTACAACCTCTTTCAAATACACTCCCTTCTTTCTCTGACGTTGCCGCAACCCTACTGTAGACCCATATGTCCTATGCAAACTGAATCTCCCTGTAACAATCCTCTCTATACTCCATTCCTTTCTCCATTCAGTCACTGAAGTGATTTCTAAGCCTCTATCCAACCATGGTACTTAACTTTATAAAATCGAGTGACTCCAAATCACCTCTAGGACCAAATACAAGTTCTCTATTTGACATTCAAAGATCTTCAAGCTCCAGTAATTCCCTTTGACTGTCCCCATTCTTGGAATGCATTCCTTTCTCATCTCTACATCCAGACTTCCATGTCTCATTTCAAACTCAAAATAAAACATACTTTCTGCTGGAAGCCCTTCTTAAATCTCTTAAAATACTAGTGATTCTGTGTTAATTGTTCCCTCCATTAATTCTATCCAATGAAAATTGTATATAGCTTGTTTTTACATATTTGTTTGCTTGTTGTGTCTCCTATTAAATTATGAGTTCTTTGAGGGCAGAAACTGTCTTTTGCCTTTCTCTGTATCCCCAACATTAAGCACAATGTCTGGTACATATGAGTTTATGTAGACTGACTGAATGTAGCAGACCCAGAAGGATGACTTCCTATGCATTACATATATATATGTATATGTATATGCATATATGTATATATATATATATAATTATGCAACATTATAAGTGATGCATAAATGACATATACACATATATGTGATTTATAAGTGATCTTTGAAAGATAATCACATTAAAATATGACATAAGATTAGAAGAAATATCCTGGTTTTCTAAAAATATAATAGTCGTTAGCCTTTAAGCCAGTAAATGCATGCAATATTTTACTGTATTTCCATACATCTTATTTTATTCCTTCCTTTTTTTTACTTCATTAACATTTCTTTTTCTCTAATGGGTTTCCTCATTCATATATAGAGAAATTTTTATAACAGATCATATTCCTCTCGAGGTAACATTTTTTACACAAATGCTAAGAAATTTTCCTTTTGAGATTAAAATCAAAGGACTAATTGATTAAAATAGAGAAAGGGACCCATATTCATGATAATATTAATAATAGAAATTTCATAGTAGTAAAGAAACAAAGGAGATGCACACCTTCAGGGGATGGTTAAAGAAATTATAGTGCCTGGATTGCATTTAATACCTCTGCATTTTAAGAACCAATAAATGATTCAGAGAAGCATGAAAAGACTTATATAAACTGAGGAAAAGAGAAACAAGTAGAATAAAGAAAAATGTACAATTGCTACAACCATGTGAATGAAAAGAACATCAACCACAAAACAAATTAAAATTAATGTTGTGAAGTTAATGAGGACCAAACTTTTCCAATAAGAAATACCCTGAGACAACACTTCCCCTTCATCCCTTTGTAAAGGTGGGGTTCCATGAATGTTGACAATTTCATAAAATGTCAGATGTTTTTGATATGTTGATTGGTTTTGCTCATTTTTTTATGTTTCTTCTTTTCAAAAAATATTTGCTACCAGGAATAGCTTTCTTAGACGTGGGAAGGGGAGGAAAAGGAGCTAAAAAGTAAGTGACATAAAAACAAACAAAAAAATCCATAAAATCAATCTTTAAAAAGATTATGTCATCCCCAAGATGCTTAAAAAGTTCACTCGTGTTAATATCTGCTTGAGAGAGCCATATTTCCCTGTTAGGAGTACATTGAAATGACATTGAAAGTGTAAAAATATACTATTTCTTATTCCAAGGGAATAGGCCCTAGAGATCCTCATGAATAAACAAATCTGAAAGCATTTGTTTCTGACAGAAAATGTTTCAGGCAGCTGCCCACTCTTTCTTCAAAACTCTTTTTCCTCCAATGCTCTTTTGCTTTTTCTGATTACATCAGGGAAAAGGCCTCAATTAAGTCTTAATAACATTTAATACTTCATAATCTTCCTTTTAACATGGAGGGTATACACCTGGATCAAGGCAATATCCAATCTATAGCTGGGTAGAGCTGGAGATTGACCCAAAGGAATGGGAGGGAGGGACGTTTAGAAACATATATCCAGAATCCACAAATTAAGAGACTTTTTTGTGTATGCTGCAAGTTTAGAAAAATTTGATAAAAGTTCATATATAAGGACAAACTTTTTTATTAACTATAAAAAGAATATTCCCACAGTCCAGCCAGAAAACTATTCACTGGTGTTGGCTTTGACAGTTTCCTGCGTAGATCATAAAATAAAGGATTGAAATATGTCCTAAATGACTATAGTTAAGTCTATCAGGAGAATAAGAGCCCACATTTATTTAGTGATTTAATATTTACAAAGTTATTTTCTTAAAACAAAATTATAAGACTAGCAGAACAGATATGATTATGTTCATTTTATAAGAAATGGAGAGTATAAAAATATAAAAGGGAGCATCAATGATATGTGTGTGCATAATGCATAGAAAGGTCAAGACACAAAAATACAGCAGTTTTGTATTACTATATTACTCTGTGTATATAAACACATACACATATGTATGTGTATATATATGTTTATATACATATACACGCATATATACACACACTCATAAAATAAGTTGTATGTAACCATTTTTTAATTGCTTATGCAAACATTTTTCTACACTGAAATATTTGCTTTTGCTGATTAAGTTCAAAGGTCTGAATTAAGAAAAATGTTTATTGATTGATTTTTATACAAAGGGAATCAAAAATCTGAGTGACATTTTGATGCTTACATAGCTAATATTTGATTAGGTGCATTTTTTAGCCCAGGACATAGGAAAGGTAGCCCAGAGGTCATATAGTTTAATCCTTCTATTTCACTATTGAGAAAACTGACATCTAGAGAGATTTACTGCCCAATTTGGGACTCCCTAGGTAATACAGCATCATCTCAATCCAGCTAACCCACATATGATTTCTTTTCTTAATATTGAGACTTTTCAGGAAGCAGGGGATTAACCAAGACACAACTGGATGTTTATGGCTTCCTTAGTCTTGGGTCTTCTCAAGGAATTCTGCATTTCCCTGGATCGAGCCAGGCTTTGATGTCTTGGTTTCTGTCACTTTCCAGGAGACATGGATTCACCCTAAATCCAATATACTTCCCTGGGGCACCTTGCCTTCTAGGTTTTCCCAAGATCTTTGCCCTAGATCCCAGTCTCAAGCTTCTGGGTACTTTATTCCACGGCCTTCATCAGTGGTTCTGAGGCTATTCCAGAATCAAAGCCCCTCAAATTGCCAACTCCAACCCCATGTCCAGTCTTTTTCAGGCTTTAGCTTTATCTGCTCCTGCCAACTGGGAGTTCAACTTCCTGGGCATCACAGGATGTAGGAGGAACTGCTGAAGTAGTGTGTAACCTTAAAAAGTTTTTTCTATTTTCCTCAAAGGATTTCTCCCTAACTACTAATAATAAATCAACAAACAAATATCTAATTGATAAAGATTTACTAAATGTTACTATGTGCCAGACACTGGGTCAAGCAATGAGGATACAAAGAAAGGGAAAATACAGTTCTTTCCCTTGAGGAGCTCACAATCTTATGGGAAAAGACAATGCATAAAAAAAGGCTGATGGAGCTTGGGGGTAGGTTGGGAAAAACATGAAGCAAGGGCATGATGAAATCCTGCAGCCAGGTGGAAAATGATAAAATATCTACCTTGGGCCACTCCTTAAACAGAGAATCTGGGAGGAGTTCTTGGACATCCTCCCTCTACCCTCTCCAATCAGAGGAAAGAAATGATTTCAAGGAAAAATATACTGGATAGATGCAAATTTCCGAGTTAACTTGATCTTTAAGGATGATGAGTTTCTGGAGATAAAGGTGAAATCCAAGTGATCATCTGGGGAAAAATTATGATTTGTCTCCCCTGCAGCTCCTGCTTAAGAATCACCCTTTGCCAGCAACTGGCAGATTGGAGGTGTGGCGGTTAAAGAAAAGAAAGAGATAACAGCAGCAGGGGCTAGGCTAGCCTATACCATCTGTACATGACTGGTACATGACTGATTTATTGAACTGAGAGTCAGGTTTATATACTCCCATAAGCAATCAAGGTTATTCTCATGAGAACATTTTTTAGTTTGCATCTTTTACTTCCATATCTTAGTTCCTTCTGCAAAATAACCTCATGGTACACTGTCAGTGTCAGGACAATCTTGTCCTTGCTATCGGGAATGGGATGGTGACTCAATTTCCTGATAATGTCAGCCTTTATGCCAATATGCTAGTACAAGTCTCAAGTAAAACTTGGATAGTACTTCACATTCCAGACTCCATCAGTACTAGGTCTCTACAACCCTCTTCCTCATCATCATCATTTATACCATACTAAAAGATTTGCAGAGTGTTTTACAAATAATATCTTATTTAATTCTCACAACAACCATGGCATGTTGGCATTATTATAATACTCATTACACAGATGAAAAAGCTGAGGCAGATAGAAGTAAGTCACAAGAAGTGACTTATCTAGGATCACATAACTAGACATAATCTAAAATTGAATTTGAACTCAAATGTTCCTGACTGCAGCTCCATTACTCTGATTTGTCATCTAGCTGCCTCTGATAATCTGCTTTTTCTACTTTCTAAATAATCAGTTTACTCTGAAATGATCATGGCCTCCTCAAGCCAAAGATTCTGAACTTCAAGCCCATGAACCTATATAGCCCACACTGATCAT
Source organism: Potorous gilbertii (assembly GCA_028658325.1). Taxonomy (NCBI): domain Eukaryota; kingdom Metazoa; phylum Chordata; class Mammalia; order Diprotodontia; family Potoroidae; genus Potorous; species Potorous gilbertii. The sequence continues at coordinate 620,321,370 of CM053770.1, read as the reverse complement.
TCCCTTATTTTCATCCCTCTTAAGCCAACCTTCCCATTCTCCAATCCAGATCTACCCATTTATTCAATTACTTTCTCTAGAATGCATCTTTCATAGATAATGAGTATGTTTTTTATCTTAAAATGTTTTTTTGTTCATCATTCCATCTCCTAGTTCTCAGTGAGATTTAGTTCCCTGCTCTTGAAGTATTATCCCTTGCCACACTTTCCAGTGCCATTTATATTTTTATTCATACCCTTCTAACCTCTATCCCTTTGAGTTCATTCAATTCAATCAATAGAATGGGAATGAAAAGAGATGCAAAAACAATTCCTTTTCTCAGAGTTTACAATCTAATGGGGAAGAGGGAAAGAACATACAAGCAAATATGTACAAAGCAAGCTATATACATGACAAATAGGAAATAATTAACAGAGGAAGACAATAGATTTGAGGGATTAGAGAAGACTTCCATTAAAAAAATAGCATTTCAGTTGGGACTTAGTAGAAACTGGGGAGGTCAGTAGATGGAGCAGAGGAAGGAGAGTGTTCTAGGCATGGAGGAAAGTCAGAGAAAATATGCAGAAATAAAATGCCTTGCTCATGGAGTAAGGAGGAGACCAGTGTCACTGAACTGAAGAGTACCTGTCTGAAAAGAAGGTTTAAGAAAACTAAAGGTAGGAAGGAGCTAATTTATGAAGGATGGTTTTGCCCTTTAAAGTAAGAGGGAGAAGAGGAGGGGAGAAGGGTTTAAGAAGAAAGATAATTCTATTTTGGACAGATTGAATTAAATATTATTTTTTGTTCCTAGCTAACACTGACAAATAAATTTATTCAGCATGCCCAATTTCCTCTTTCTCTGGAGCTCCCTTTCCATCTTTCCACTCAGGTCTATCACCTAGATGTTTCTAACTTTCTCCTTCTCAAAAACTCCTTCCAGGTAAAGGAATATTAATTCACACTTAGATATAGATCATTCATAACATTTTAAAGTAATACTTAACAATTATTAATGAAGTAACAACTCTATTACAAAGAAGAATATTTTAAATTATTATTTTAAAAATCAGACATCATCAGTCTAATAGGTACAATATTTTCAGGGGTCAATATCAATATTTCCAAGGATCCCTGAAATTGGTCAATCAATAAGAATTTATTAATCATGTGCTATTTACTAGGCTCCATGTAAGCAAACACTTAATCTGCCTATGAATAAGGCAATAAGGTTATATGTATGTCATCCATAAGGCTTCAAAGTCAGTCAGCATCTTGCATTCATCCATTCACAAATCATTTATTAAATTTCTACCAACTGCATCATCTTTCAGAAGGTGGGATGATGACACTGAATATTGATTTGATTTATTAGATTTGATTGTTTTGTCTTGAGAAGCATAGTAGTAATGGTACACTAACCTGAATATAATCATTGCCTCATAGCTCTAGGGCTGAAGTGGTCTTCAAGGGCAACCCTCTTATTTTACATTTGAGAAAACTGAGACCCATATAGAGAAAATAATTTGATTCTTATCACAGATGGGATAGAGAGGAGGGGAACTTAATATTAAATTAATTTAAAATTAAAATTCCTACCTTTCAACTTTTCAGAAACAGGACTTTTAAAATTTGTATTGGATTCTAAAGTAATGTTTGTTTAATTGTGTTTTACATTCTGCCAATAGGTACATAGTAAAACCTACAGATTTTCAATGACAGACACAGAAAAGGTGATACCACCAGTCAGTAACAGAAGTACGGTTTGAATAGTGGTGTCCTAAGGCTTAAACCAGCACTCTTTCTATGGTAGCATCTTACATTATAAGATGGTTTTTATTAATTAGAATCTCTCACTTTTAGCAGGCAAAAAAGAGGTTCAAAAAGCAGTTGAGGTTTCTTCACAAAAGCCTTACAAACTTTAGTATTTCTATGGAGAAGAATTATCAAGTCTAAATAAAGTATTTAATTAATGTTGCATTTTTTAAATGGACAATTAACACATCTCGAAACTTTCCCAGAAACTGGAGTCATTTAATATTGTGCTCTGTCTGTTGGAGTAGAGGTGTTAATGCATTTTTTTGACAGGAAAATTAGAAAATAACAACAACAAAAAGTTTTCTGCTAAGATTATGTATCCAGTTACAGAATTTATTCCTGTGTTTCTCTTTTTTTCTAGATTTTTTTCTGTGTTTAAGTATACCATAATTACCTCTTACGTATCAACTAAAATAAGTCATGCTTGGCTTAAGTTCCTTATTCTATACTCTTTATATTTAAATAGAAATTGTCAAGATTTTGAATAGCATGACTATGCAGATAAATGAATCGTGATATGTGCAGATCAGTTTTAGGCTTTGTATTTGTTGATACACTGTGTGTCATGTGTCTGATATATAGGCAATTTTCATTGAAATAAGAAGGGGTTATTAGAGTTAAAGTAAAACATATTTACCTCTAGCTTCAAAAATTTCAGAAATATACTGTAGGGGGGAAGACATCCTACTAGCTTTGGAGTTATATGACCTGCATTTAAACATCTTACCTCTGTAATATTGGGTTAATCATTTTACCTAATATAGGTCTCCATTTTCTCAAATTTAAAATAAGAAGGTTGATCTTGAAGGTCCATTCCAGCTCTAGAGCAATGATGCAAGGTATATTTGGATGTTAAAGAATCATTGCTATATGCTTCTCAAGATTTACATCTTTTAGTCAGATTTCCTATTTTTAGACAGATTTCAAAGTATTGCATTTCTAGTTCTTGCTTGGCATAAAGGCCCAAAACAAAAGAGTTACATGATGCAAGACTTTTACAGTTTTATAGTTTTTATTATTTTACTATAGTTTAATTTCTCCCATCTGTGCAGATATAATTTAAATATAAATAAATACAAACAGATATTCTAATTTGGATCGCAATAACATTTTTCCTCCTATCATTAGTATGTGCAAATGCACAGTGTCAATTGATGGAGCATGACCCTTCAAGGTTTTGTAAAATTCTATCCCTTCTAGTGCCAATTAACTAATAAGTTAGCTAGAACTGGAATAAAATATTAGCAATTTAACAATCATGCTGCAAATCTAACACCTATAGATAATCAAGAATCAAGTTTTAGTCATTTTTTGAATAGGGCTTTTATCTGAGGAATTCAATTCAGCATAGATTTATTAAGGGTCTACTATAAACTAGGTGCTGTGGTAGATAGTCCCAGTGATAACAAAGATATAAGTGAAAGTCTCTGTCCTCAAGGAGCTTACATTCTCCTAGGAAATTATCACTTTGTAATATGAACAAATAACCTTCAATTATATAAAAAAAAAAATTAAAGGGAGTAGAAAACTAACACTGGGATTACCATCTCTTATCTAGAAACTGAGTTTATCTAACAGGGGTCAAGAAGAATATGTGTATCTCAGAAATTGTAGGACTGATGGTCCTAAATCTGTAGGTATTAAACTGAAAATGGAAGTGGAAGTTCTCTGCTCACATACCTTTTCTTGGCTCTTCATCACCTTAATTTAGGCCCTCATTACCTCTTATCTGGACTACTGTAATGTCCTCCTAACTTGTTTCTCTGCCTCAATTCCCTCCTCCTTCAAGTGTATCCTCCACATAGCTGTCAAACTGATTTTTCTTAAGTACAGATCTGGTCATGTGACTCCCCAAATTTATTGAACTCTAGTGGCTCCTAAGTAAGTCTAGGATAAAAATATAAACTCTTATGACTTTTAAAGGCCTTTGAAATTTGGATCCAATCCATCTTTCCACCATCAGTATGGATTATTCTCTTGCCTCCTCTCTATGACCCAGTCAAACTAGACTTGTCTATGTTTGTCACCCACATCATATATCTATGTGTTTTTTTTAAACTAGTCATTCTCCATAAACCGCACCTTATACATATGAATGATATACTAGAAAGAATTGGTATGAGCTATAAGGGTTCGCTAGATGTCTCAGGATCCAGCACTGGCAAGGAGTCAGGAGCATCTGAGCTTAATTCTGACCTCATATACATATTAGCTATATGACCTTGAGCAAGTAATCTAACCTCTGTTTGCCTTATTCCACTGAAAAAAGAAATGGTAAACCATTCCAGTATCTTTGCCAAGAAATATCCATGGACAGTATGATCCATGAGGTCATAAAATATCAGACAACTGAAAGAAAGACCAATAACATGCCAGTGGAATCAACTGAGAGACATGGGAGGCACTGGCACAAGTACCTCTCAGCATGGGGTGCCTGCATCAAAGAAAGTGCTATACCTATAAGTGAAGCAGAAATGCAGTAATCAAAAAATTTAGAGATGTCTCCATTCCAAATGTTTATATGGACCATCTGTGCTCAACCTATGACAGACCCTTCTGAACCTGTATTAGTCTGATCAGAGAAACTACACTTTGACCCCAAAATAGTGATGTCATTTTGGTCCTCTGAGAATGAAGGACAACAGAACTATCTCTTAACAGATATCATCAGACAGGAAAAAGTTTGCTAAAGAAAGAAAATCAAACCAAATAGAGGAGGTCCATCACACTAGGAGAGAGACCAATGCAAAAAAAAAATAGCTATTAACTCCCTCAGTTTGTTTTCATATTGACAAATAATCAAAGAGGCTGCCAGTCAAGTGGTTTAGCAGAAAAAAAACAGTTAATGTATATTTGTACTCCAAAGATGCTCCAAGGCACTTCCATTATACATTATCACATTATAATTCTTCAGTCAGCGAACTCATCAGTCTCTTCCATATAAAACATGTGTGTATATACATATATACATACATGCATGTGTCTATGCATATGTGTACAGGTGCATATATTTATACATTTCACATATATGAAAATACCTATCCTGCCATTTATAGAGTGCCTCCTACATCTAAGTGAAAGGAGCTGGGGAGCCTACTTCCTATAAAGTATATGTGTGGGTACATCCATACAATGGATTAAAGCAGTTTATAAATCTTAAAGTATTCCATAAATGCAAACAATTATTATTGTTAAGTCTATAATAAAAAAGTATCTAGTTTAGTGATTACTTCATTTCCTGGACTTTCTACTACAGTTCTATGTTCAAACAAATATGGAAATACAGAGAGGTGTGTTGGTAATATTAAGAACTGGACTGAGATATATGCTTACATACTTTTGAAATTTAATCTAAAATATTAACATTGTTTAAATCTAGACAATCAACTAAACAATAAATCAAGCCCTGATTTGTAGGTTGTTAATTTCTGAGGTAAAATTGTTCACACTGAAAATTTAAAAATCAGCTATGACAAGTCTTTTGGACCTGGCTCTATCACACCCCTGTTGGTGTGCATGCATGAAGGCACACACACATGTATACATGCATATATATGTGTGTGTATATGTATATACATATATAATGTTCATGTGCATATATGTGTGTTGTATGCATTTGTCCATATACATGTATATGTGACTGTAAATTTGAGTATATAAATGCACATATATGTATAAATGCACATTTACTTTTATATATATATATATACATAATAAATGCACCTGTATATATGTTTGTATATATCTGTATATGTGCGTATATATCCATATTTATATGTACACACATATCACATAAAGTAGAAATTTAAAGCAGCTAAGGAAATAGTAAGAGATCACCTGTATGACTTCATTGAACTCAGCCTGGATGAGTTATATTACACAATTCTGGGAGAAATTGGAGATATAATTACTAAATTGTTTTAAGAGTTCCTTGAGGACTCATGGCTAATGGGAGAGGTGCTGCAGGAATGAAGACATAGAAATACAATTATTTTCCCAAGGAGAAAAACATTTATATTTTGAACTATAGACCTGTGACTTTGATGTTAATTTCTTGTAGAATTCTGGAACCAATTAGGGTTATTTGTTTGTAAGCACTAAAAAATGGAAAAAGTGATCACTAAAACCCAGCCTCAGCTGAAAATGAATAAATAAGGCCAGGTTAACTAATTTGCAATTTGGACAGTGTTCCTAGACTTATAGATTCAATCTAAAGGAATTCAATTGATCTATTATATCAAGATTTAATCAACATATATGAGAAATTCTCTCATTATATGTTGTGGATCCTGGGGAGAGAAGAGGAATGAGTGGTATTTGGATGAATTTGAAACCACTAAGTACACTAAATGTTAGAGGGGATGAAGGGCGCAATGTTCATGGACTCAATGTGAATCAGCAATGTGGTGCAGCAATCAAATATGCTAATGTAATCTTAGGATGCATAAATAGAAATAGAATGTCAAGAGCAACGAAGGTCGTAATCCCTCTGTACACTGTCCTTGTCAAACTTAAACTGGAGAGTTACATCTTATTTTAGGTATCATTACAGGAAGGATACTGCCAAATTATATATATTCAGATAGGAGAAAAGGGAAGGCAGAGTAGTGAAAGATATAGAAATCAGTTGCCAATCTTTTGTGAAGAAAACCTGTTAATTTCACTTTTGCAACATCTCTCAGATATACTTCTTTCTCTCTTGTGATGATGTCACTACCGTGGTTCAGGCAGACCCTCACCACCTCATGTATGAACAATAGATTACTGGTTGGCCTGCCTTCCAAAAGTCTCTCTGCATGCCAGAGTAACCTCCATTCAACCCTAAAAGTGCATTTCAGGAAGCACAATTGCGACTCTGTTACTTCCATAATAATGGAACTCAAATGATCCACCATCACCTGTAAGATTGAATAGAAAATCCTCTGAGAATTAGAGCCCTACCTTACTCTTCCACGTGTTCTTTGATCCAGGGACATTGGCCTCTTAGGGTGTTCCATGAAGAAAACCCTTCTCCTACCTCCAGGCACTTTCTGACTGTACCCCATGCCTAAAAGCCTCTCCTTCCTCATCTCCACTCTGGTTTCCCCACCTTCAAATTCCACCTAGAATCTTACCTATTATAAGAAAGCGTTCCCAAACTCTCTTAATTCTAGGAATTTTAATTACTATCTAAAACCTTTCTCAATCCTTCGTAATTACAGTAATGGAAATAATTAGCCCTTATGTTAATTATTTCCTATTAATCCTTTACGTAACTCATTTGTAGATTTTGTTGGTTTGTTGTCTCGCCCATTAGATTGTTAGATCCTTATAAGCAGGATCTTTTGGTTTCCTTTGTACCCCCAGAGCTAGGCACAGCTCAGTACTACGGCCAATTGCTTATTGACTAACTAGAAAGGATACCATATGTGGGTTGGCTGAAGTAAGAAGTTTTAGCTTATGGAAAAGAAGACATAAGTGCAATGCGGTGATATGATAGCAATCTTCAAAGATTTCCTGGAGTATCACTCATAAGAGTGACCAGACTTGTTCTTCTGGAACCCAGAGGTCAAAACCAGAGGAACAGCTTAGATAAAATTGTAAGGCATATTTTAAATTAATTCAAGAAAAAATTCCCAAAGATCAGAATTATACAAATATGGAATATATTGTATTAAGGAATAGTGGGTGTCTTATTATGGAGATTCTTCAATTGGAAACTTGTGAGAATGTGGGAGACAGGAGTCACACTTTGAGTAAATTAAGATAACTTTTGAATCTCCTATTTAATGCCAAAACATTTACTTGGGGACTACGGCATGACAAAAAGTGATAATTCTTTTAACTAAAAGTGTTTGGGGAGACTTTGGAGAATCACTGGAAACATGTAGACTGAATCCATGATTCACAGAGTCATCTCTGAGGTCCTTTCAATGCTAATATATGTGATAGTTGGACATGTGATAGATGATCACTTAGACTCCTATTTATTCCAAATATTAACCAATTTGATCTGATTCCCAGTGGTAGTGATTATAAGTTCTGTATATTAGGTTTCAAATTTTAAACCAACGATAATGGTCACCGTTTGTTTATCAGTTATGAAGCTCACTTGCACAATCACAAAAATTCTGACAAAAAATCTCTGTTTTGCTCAAAATTTTCTTCATGCAAAAAAAAGTTTGTTCTTGCCTAAGTCTAGCATGGAAATATTGGTATAAAATCAAAACTCCCTCAATTTTTTTTTTGTATCTCCAGACCACCCTTTGTTGTCCACCATGAGCAGGAGACCATCTTATGGCTACTTAATCACCCGTACTGACTATGGTTTTATTCATCTTATGACCATTTAGTCTGTGGAGATAACACTTGCCTTGCCCATTTTATGACCACCTATGCTGATACATCATCTCTAACTCTCCCAGAGAGTCAAAAACAAGGTCTATCAAACAATAAGTTTTTGTAAATTTGTAAATGTGTCACTTCTGAATGTTTGGGTATCAAACCTTCTACAAGGTTTCCCTGGGGAAAGGAGGCATCTCAGATCATGAGGAAGACCAGAAGACCACTTTATTAAAGGGAGCCGTAGACTCTTTAAAAAAGTGCCATTGGCTTAAAGCTTGGACTCAGTTGTCTGTCTTGGAGATTGGGCAATTTTGGATCCCACATGTATTAATTTTAAAATGTACTAAAGGTAAATATTATTAGTTGTGTACTAATATTTCTTAATTATTAAAATTATATTCAAATCTTTTTTTAAAGCTTTAAGGAGTAGACAGATGTATTTTTACATAAATATTGTGATTTCACCTGTGTGGGGAGCTCCTTCCTTTGGAGAAGGGGCTAAAATCCAGGCCCATCAATGAATGAATCAGCATTTAAGCCCTAGGCAGTTGATTGAGACAATTAGAGATGAAGAGACTTGCCCAGTGACAAGGAATTAAAGCTATGTCTTCCAGGTTCTAAGTCCAGCAAATGATACAATAGGTTTCATGTGACTCTGACCAATTTCCTCTCAGCTCAGCTCTAAGTCCACTTCTTCCTGTTCAGCAAGTTCCTCCCACCACAGGCTCCATGTGACTCAGGCTTCCTAGAGACACAGGGGCCTAGTAATAAATGGGGAAGATATCCCCATTTAAATTACCATTACAGAGAGACAAGGAGACAGAAAGAGAGAGAAAGAGGTAAAGACAGAAACAGAGACAGGGAGAGACAGAGATCAACAAAGAGACAGAACCACAGAGAGAGAGAGAGAGAAACAGAAACAGAAACAAAGAGGTAGACAGATAGAAAGACAAAGAGACAGAGAGAAACACAGAGACAATGACAGACAGAGACAGAGGTAGGGAGAGAAAGATAGAGAAACAGAGACAGAAAAAGAGAGACAAAGAGAGAAATGCAGAGACAGAGGCAGAGAGAGACAGAGACAAAAAAAGAGAGATGGCAGACAGACAGAAACAGAGACATAGAAATAGAGAGACAGAAAAGAAATTCCTTACAGTATCTTGGAAGGCAAACAGGAAATCAGAGATATGTTGAGGTATCATCATTGTCTTCCATGCCTACATCCCAAAATATATTTTCTTTAACCCTATGGTCTGGAACCCTATGTGGAACCATATGTTTTGGTAATTATCTTCTTAATTACTAGAATTTTATGAATATCCAGAGCATCTATTTTATCATATTATCTATATTATTTATTTATTTATTGAATAAATAAAGTCTAGGCCTAAATCTAGTTGACTCTCCCTCCCTCAGTTTACCATTTAGGAAGCTAAAGGCCAGAAGAAGTGAAAGGACACTTTGAAAGCACAAAATGGATGCTCTATTTTCACCTGTTGGGTAGTAAAAAACAAATCGATAAATCACCACTCTTTACTATTCCTCTGTCTAATATTCATTCATCCAGTGTATAAGGAAATTGAACTTTATATTGGAAAAATATAATTTTTCCATGTTTCCAATGATGCTGGAATGTATTTATAAATTTTTGAATCAAGATCATCTTCCAGGTTTTAAATGGTTCTAGGAGGAAGATAGAAAAATGTCATTCTTCCCCAAATATCTCTCTTTTCTCATGCCAATTCTGCCCTTTCCCTAGGCACACACACCATCAAGTTATGATTCTTCTCAGCAGTAAGTACTTGAAACTTGAACCAAGAGTTTCATGTCTAAGCATTTTCTCAGGTTAGTTATTTATTTTAACTTCCAAGATAATTTCATCAGTGCTGCACTTTTAAAGAACTCATAAATTCTTCAAGAATATGGAAGCACATTATGAATGAGATGACTTGGCATGAACCGGCTGTCAAGTATGATCTCACTGTGCACTACAAACAGTAGTTGAGGCACAAAGTCTGGCAATTTACAGGCTGACTAGAAGGGCAAATGACTTTATCGTATAGACTTAAAAGTTTAAGGCAAAAAATTGCGTTCAAACACAGTAAGTCTGGGAACTAACTTACTTTCATAAAATAAAGAATAGTTAGAAATTTAGAAAATTCTAAGACCTTTTTTTGCCAAAAGAATGCTTATAACCCAGAAAATTTTAAAACATTTTTCTTTATCTGTTAGGAAAAATATTTTTCCCGGGAAAAATGTTACGAAGACTTTAAAAATAAACAGGTATTCAATAGTGTTATGGAGGAAAATTATTTTTTTTAAGTTTCATATTGTTCTTCCTCTATTTTTAACAATGACATGTTTGTCAAGCAACAAGAGGATTACAAAAATGAAAGGAGTATGGTTATACATTTTTTCCTCAAAGTGAATTTTAAGACTTCATTTCATTTGATGCTTGTATCTTATTTGTCTATAATCTTGTTTCTAGATATATTATCAATAGGTAATTCTCAATTGGTAAATTCATTTCTATGCAAATGATTACATATCAGATATTTAGTGCCTATCTAGCAAAATTTGGCCCATTATAGGAACTAAATAAATGATCATTAATTTATTTCTTTTAACTCTTACCTGCAAATAGTCTGTTAATATTAAATACTAAATATTAATACTAAAGTACAAATAAGGCACTCATATTTGAAATTTCTGGTCATTTCCTAAAAAAAATACATTTATCCTTCCTTATACTTGCCATTTTTGTGCAAATATAAATATTCTTTGTGCTGGACTATTTTTTATAAAATAATAATTTTAATTATGTTCATGACAAATAGAAATCTAAAAACATTGGTGTGTCTGCTTAATACTTCCTTAGATTTTTCCTTTGTTATCATGTGTGTTGCTATCCATTAAATATTTCATTTGTCCAAATACAGATTAGTCAAAAAAAATCCTCTTAAAGAAAATCAACTTTTTCATATAGAGGACATACATCCATTAGAGGTTGCACTCCAATTTTATTCAATCATAATTTAGGAAAACACATGAACTATATTTGGTCCAGCATTATCTACAGGTATCGTTATAACTATAGATCTTGATGTGTATTTTAAAATTGGATAATTTTCATGCTGTGTTTTATACTAAAGCATCCATCACAGTACTAGAATTTTGCTTTTTCCTTTAAAATATTACATTATGAGAGTAACCTTGAAAACTAAAGAAAAGGCATCTCTGCAATAAAAAAAAATAGTACATGACTGTTGTTGAAAAATTAAGCCCATAGCAGCCATAAACACCAGTTTCAAATTTAATCTTGAATTATTAAATATATATATATATATATATATATATATATATATATATATATATATATGCTTTATTCCTTTACATTCCAATATTGAATCAGGATAACACCAGAAGGGGAACAATATCAACTGATGAAACATAGACAAGAGGAAGCAAGGGATATTGCCTAGTTTTGCAAAGTACATTTAATAAACATCTCAGTGAAATACATAACTGATTCAAACTGTCTTATTTACAAGGATAATAGTTCCACAGTATAAACCCCAACACTAAAAAAAATAACTAGAAATAACTACATACTACTGACTTCTAGGAGTTCAATTAGTTTATGTTTTAAAATCTTCCCCCATTGAAAGTCAATGTGCTAAATATTTTTAAAGGGTATTATGATAATGAACTTTCCTCAGTAGCAAAAACCATGCTAGACCTATTGTCTTTTTTTTTCTTTTTTTTTTTTAAATAAATTTATTTAACTTTGTATTTCATTTTCACAAGATTTTGGGTTTCCAAAATTTTCTCCCCATTTGTCCCCTCCCCCTCCCCAATACACTGCACATTCTAATTACCCATATCACCAATCTGCCCTCTCTTCTATCATCCCTCCCTTCCCTTACCCCATCTTCTCTTTTGTCCTGTAGGGCCAGAAAACTTTCTATTCCCCATTACCGATATTTCTTATTTCCTAATAGCAAGAACAATACTCAACAGTTGATCCTAAAACTTTAAGTTCCAGTTTCTCCCCACCCCTCCCTCCCCACCCATTCCACTTGGGAAGGCAGGCAATTCAATGTAGGCCATATCTGTGTAGTTTTGCAAATGACTTCCATAATAGTCGTGTTGTGCAAGACTAACTATATTTCCCTCCATCCT
>CM053770.1:620277337-620308570 GCA_028658325.1 Potorous gilbertii | reverse complement strand
GCTAATTCTGCTTTTGAAAGCATTCTTCTCCTCATTGGCGTTTTGATCCTCTTTTGCCAATTGAGTTAGCCTATTTTTTAAGGTGTTATTTTCTTCAGCACTTTTTTGGGTCTCCTTTAGCAAGGTATTGACCCATTTTTCATGCTTTTCTTGCATCTCTCTCATTTCTCTTCCCAGTTTTTCCTCCACCTGTCTAACTTGATTTTCAAAATCCTTTTTGAGCTCTTCCATGGCCTGAGCCCATTGGTTATCTATTTCAGATGTTTGGGATACAGAGGCTTTGACTCCTGTGTCTTTCCCTGATGGTAAGCATTGTCCTTCCTCATCAGAAAGGAAAGGAGGAAACATCTGGTCACCAATAAATTAACCTTCTATTGTCATTTTTTTTTTTCCCTTTTCTGGGCATTTTCCCAGCCAGTTACTTGACTTCTGAGATTTCTCTCCACCCCCACCCAGATCTGCTCAGCTAGATTCAAATGCTGATCCCCAGCCTCAGGGCTTTCAGTGGTGGGAGCGGCTGCTATTCAGTGTGAGCTTAAGTTCTGGTGCTCAGGTGGGGGCAGGGCCACCTCCCAGGTTCAGTTCCCTCAGGGGGTTTATGCAGAGACCTTCAGTAATGGACACCAGCTCCTGCCTGTACTGGGAGCCTCTGGCTGCCTGCTGCCTCTGCTGCTGCCTCCTAAAAAGGCCTGAGATATGGAGGCACCCCGCTCCCCTCTCAGCCTTCTCAGAAATCTCTCTCACTGACTTGTGCACCTGTGGATGGAGGGACCTTCTTGGCCACAGGAGATTCTGCCCCTGAAACCTGCTTGTATTTGCTCCTCTCGATGCTGTGCAGCCAGGGAAGTGCTATACTCCACTCCCGTCTGGTGTGTGACAGACCTTTTGGGTCAGTTTTTCAGGGCTCTCTGGAATGGAAATCTCCTTTACTCTGTTGGTGTGTGACTTGCACTGCCCCAGAATTTGTTGGGAGTTCTTTTTACAGGAAATCCATGGGCTGTGGGTTCGGAGCTAGCATATGTGAATCTTTCTACTCTGCCATCTTGGCTCCTGCCCCCTTATACATTCTTGATATGGGTGTCTTCTTTGCAAACTTTTAACATCTGTTATATGACAGATTTGTCAGCAAGGTTGTCATTAGGATTTTGTTGTTGAACTGTTTCTGGTGCTTGAGGATTTGAAGGCATCACAGTCAGAGTCTCAGGCTTACTATTGATTGTTTTGCATCTAGCATGTATGACTAGAACAACAGTGCAGAATTTAGTCAGAGTGAAGATGAGCATCACTGATAAAACGCCATGGATACATATTGAAGCCATTGTACATATTCTTTGCTGAAAAGAATAAGGCAGTATTTACTAATTAAGAATATTATAAAGATGAGGATGATCTCAATCAGGGCCCTTGGGATTAAGAGGATGTTCATAGCTAAACTGTTTTGGACCAGAGCTTTTTGTGTCTTTTTTCCCAGCTGCTCCTGAAAAGCACTCATAAATCGTAGACCAAAATTATTCCCAGAAGGGACAACCATTTAATATGACAAAGCAACATGACATGGTAAAAGGTAGAAAATTCTTTCAAGGAATAAGGTCATCCCACTGAGCTAGATATATGGGTGACCTTAGGACGATGGGCTTTACCTTTAGGAATTCCTTCAAAGAGACTTCAGGTTGAGAGGGAGATGCCAACATCCCAGGCTGTCTAGGCAAGTGGGGTGTGGTACCCCACTGAGGAATCATCATGAAGATGGCATTAGACGGTTCTTTGACTACTGTCTCTTTGAATATGATTTTTGGGGTCAAGGAAGTATCTGGGGCAGGATTTGAACTCAGATCCTCCTGATTATATGTATAGCTATTTTTTTCTGTGCCACCTACTTTTGTTATTTTTCCTGTTTCATTTTTTTAAGAAATTACTTTCTTCACTGAGCTTCTGTATCTCCTTTTCTATTTGACTTATTGTATTTTTTAAGGCATTCTCTTCTCTTTTATCATTTGGCCTATTCTATTTTTAATTTATTTTCTTCAGTATTTTTGTGTCTCCGTTACTAAGCTGTTGGTTCTTTCTTTACTATTATTTTCTTGTATCACTCTCACTTCTCTTCTTATTTTTTCCTTTGTCTCTCTAGCATGATTTAAAAAAAAATATTTGAGCCCTTCCATGCCCTGAAAGCAGTTTATATTTTTGTTTAGGATTTAGATGTAGCAGTTTTGATTTTGTTGTCTTCTCCAGTTTGTGTTTTGATCTTCCCTGTCACCATAGTAATTTTCTAAAGTCAGGATTATTTCCTGCGGTTTGGTCATTTTTGCAGGCTATATCTTGGCTTTTAACTCTTACTAAAGTGTGCTCTGCTTCCACAGTGAAGGGGGCACTTTCCTAAGCTTCATGTTATTTGTAACACTGTTTTCAGAGATAATTCTTGGCACCTAAAAGTTTTCAGTTCTTCCAAGGTGGTATGCTCTAAGAAATGTTATGTTTATTTCTATTCTGGCATGTACTCTGGTCTGTGAGTGACCATAAACACTTTTTTCCACCCTGGAACTAAGATTGGAGTTCCAACTGCCCTCCAACCCCAAACTCTTCTATGCTTCTGCTCCTGTTTTCATTATAGTTGAGACCCAGGACTACAATCTAGATTCAAGTAGGGGCAATGCAAACAGAGTCCTATCCCTAGTTCCAGCAAAGAGACCTCTGTAATCTCTTTGTCTGACCCTCTCAGCATCTTGCACTCTGAGAGATATGGAAACTTCCAGTGATGTCACTGATTAAGTCACTTCCAAGGCTTACTGCTGGTTTGTTGGGGTGTGACTGTGCTACAAATGGAGCAAATGTTTCCTGTCAAGCTTTAAGTTGTCTTGACTAGTAAATCACAACACTCAGCCATTTTGTGGGTTCTGCTGTTCCAAAATTTGTTTTTGAAGCATTATTTAAAGTTGTTTGAAGGGATTTCTTTTTCTCTGACATCCTGGCTTTAAACTATCTTTTAGCATTTTAAATAGTCCCCTGCAGTTCTGTCATATCAACTGGTTTTATTGTTAACGATGCTTCCCAGGGTCCACTTGACTTCATTTTCCATATTTGCCTATAGACCAGTAAATATAGCATCATGATTATTAGTGATTTTATGACCTTTCCTGTATTCTATTCTTGCCTGCTTACAATGTCTAAGTCTCTTTTGTTCTTCTTAACTTCCTACCGGTTTAACTTTTTATCATCCCATTGTTATGTGAAATATTTCCCAGATATGTTTAATTTTCTTGAAAATATCTCTTGTCTTTCCAATTATATTTTTCTATTTCTTTACATTGCTCATTAAAGAAAAACTCTTTCCTTGCTATTACCTGGAATTTTGTATTTAGTTTGGTATACCTGTCTCTTTCTCTTTTACTTGTCACTTTCCCTCTCTCCTCAGCTATTTGTAAAATCTCATCAAAGAGTCATTTTATTTGCTTACTCTTCTTTTTAAAAGACTTTTCTCTTTGTAAAAATAATTTGTTATTAATTAATTTGTTTTCAGTTTTCTACAATCACTTCCATATGTCTTTGATTTTTTACCCCTTCCTCCTCACTCCCTCTCTGAGACAGTATGCAATTTTCTATGGGTTCTACACATACATTCTTATTAAACACATTTTCACATTAGTCTTGTTGCACAGAATAATGAAAATGAATGGAAAAAAACAAAGAGAGAAACAAAGAAAACAAAACATAACACAAGAGAAAATATTCTGTTACATTTTGTGTTCCATTTCCATAGTTCTTTCTCTGGAAGTGGATGGCATTTTGCCTCAAAAGTCCTTTGGGAATGTTTTAGGTTCTTGCATTGCTATGAAGGGCTAAGTCTACCAGAAAAATTTCTCACACAGTATGGTTGTTGTTGTGTGCAATGATCTCTTGGTTCTGCTCCTTTCACTCAGCATCAATTAAATAAGTTCTTCCAGGCCCCTCCGAAGTCTTCCTGTTCATCATTTATTAAAGAACAATAGTATTCCATTACATTCATATACCACAATTTGTTCAGCCATTCCCCAATTGATGGGCATCCCCTTGATTTCCAGAAGTTGGCCACCACGAAGAGAGCTGCTATAAATATTTTTGTACATGTGGGACCCTTTCCCATTTTTATGAATTCTTTGGGATACAATCCTAGAAGTGATATTGCTGGGTCAAAGAGTACACACATTTTTGTAGCCCTTTGGGCATAGTTCCAAATTGCTCTACAGAATGGTTGGATTAGCTCACAGCTCCACCAACAATGAATTACTATTTCAACTCTCCCAAATCTTTTCCAACATTTTCCATCTCCCTTTTTTGTCATCTTAGCCAGTCTGATAGGCATGCTGTGGTACCTCAGAGTTATTTTGATCTGCATCTCTCTAATCAGTAGTGATTTAGAGCATTTCTTCACATGACTATAGATAGTTTTAATTTCTTCCCCTGAAAACTACCGGTTCATATCCTTCAACCATTGATCAATTGGAGAATGACTTGTGTTCTTGTGCATTTGACTCAGTTCTCTATATATTTTTTTAGAAATAAGGCCTTTATCACAGACACTAGTTGCAAAAATTCCCAGTTTTCTGCTTCCCTCCTAATCTTGGTTGCAAAAACCTTTTTAATTTAATATAATCAAAACCTTTTTAATTTAATGTAATCAAAATTATCCATTTTGCACTTCATAATGTTCTCTATCTCTTGTGTGGCCATAAATTTCTCCATTCTCCATAAATATGACAAATATACTATTCCTTGCTTCCCTAATTTTTTTATAATATCAGTGTTTATACCTAAATCATTTGGACTTTATTCTTGTATTCAGTGTCAGGCATTGGTCTGTGCCCAGTTTCTGCTGCACTGTTGTCTTCTTTTTCTTTGGAATAGTTTGTTGTTGTCATTGCTGACTCTTTTATGATAGCTCTTCAGGCACTCTTTCTACCAGATTTAATTATTTAAGTCAATTCATTACTTCCACTTCATATTCTTAAGAGATGTTTTTTTTAGGTCTTACATGTATAATCTGGTAGTTTTCCCTATCTGAGTCATAACCTCAGGTATTGCTTTCATTGACTGTATACTTTATACTTCTTCAAAGTATATATGTGTGTATGTATAAATGTGTTGATATGTGTACACACATATGCTTATGTATGCATATATGTACATATATACATACACATACATATATACTAGAAAGAGGAAAAAAGACAAAATCAGAAGGCACATGCCCATGCAATGAACATTATTTCACCTGTTGACTTTGCTGAAAAATCAGAGGGCCATAGTAACTAATCCCAAGAGCCACATAGATAAGATACAGTGATATTTCTTTTGTTAAAGCAGCAGTCTTGGCTTGTTAATAATGGAGAGAATGGTATCTTGCAAGCTGGCCAGTCAAGCATTGAAGAAAAATGACTCAATACATTTTAAAAATCTGTGCAGTTTCTCTCCAATTATTTTTTAATGTGCCTTTTGACAAATTGTCAAGAGTGAAAGTTAGCAGATTTTACTTTTATGACCATTATATTTTGCATCCTGTCAAGGGTTGAGCTGCATAGCTCTGAAGAGCAGGAGTGCAGTGGGAAAAAGGGTCACCATACAGAATTTATGATGACAGGGCGTCTCTTTTCCTGACAGAAAGCAAATGTAGGCGGTGGTGTGATTCAGAATTGAAATGTCTTCTCAATGTCCATAAGCATCATGAATCATTGCTAGGAAAAGACTTTGAATGAAAAAGAAAAGCAAAAATTAGCAGAGTATTTAGAAGGATGGTGTATAAAATACCAGTTGATTTCAGAACAATTTTGAACTTATTTATGAAAGACAACCCTACAAATCAAATGCAGTTATTTTCTATGGTGATTTTTGTAGTTATATTTATTTTTAGAAATAAAGTGAAGGTAGGGAGCAATTTGAAGTCAATACTCTTGGGGAGGGACAGGATCAAAAGAAAGAATAGCAACAGTTGGGGGCAGGATAGGATGGAGGGAAATATAGTTAGTCTTACACAACACGATTATGGAAGTCACTTGCAAAACTACACAGATATGGCCTATATTGAATTGCCTGCCTTCTCAAAGGGAATGGGTGGGGAGGGAGAGATGGGGAGAAGTTGGAACTCAAAGTTTTAGGACCAACTGTTGAGTATTGTTCTTGCTACTAGCAAATAAGAAATACAGGTAATGGGGAGTAAAGAGTTATCTGGCCCTACAGGACAAAAGAGAAGATGTGGTAAGGGAAGGGAGGGATGAAAGAAGAGAGGGAAGATTGGTGATATGGGTAATTAGAATGCTGAGTGTATTGGGGAAGGGGGAGGGGACAAATGGGGAGAAAATTTTGAAACCCAAAATCTTGTGAAAATGAATGTAAAAAGTTAAATAAATAAATTTATAAAAAAAAAAGAAATAAAGTGAAGGTAGTACTTCACTTTGCATTAGACCCCTTTCCAGAAAAATAAAGATAACCTTTGTTCAAGGGCAATTATTGGAAAAGAAAACGTAATTCGTAAATGGAATGTGGAACCATAATTAGTTCTGAAATATTAAATATGACAATATAATAAGCAAAATACTGGAAATCAAAGCAAGCTATAACTGTCAATTTTTAAATTGCCATTATGTACTTTACATCTAATATGTTTATCACCAGCATGACCATTGGATCTACCTTCTTTAATTCTATACCAATATCCTTCATCCTTGTTCAAGCACATTCTGTTTCTATCAATAACCTTCTCTCTATTCTTACCCTACTATCGTCTTTATCACAAAAACTTCTATCTTCTATTTCTATTCCCTTTTATAATAGTCTCAGATGATTCTAGATTTAGAGCAGGAAGAATTTTCAGAAACCATCCTATTCTACAAATGAAGGATGAGAGGCTGAGAAGGGTTAAGTGACTTGCCCAGGATCATGTAATAGTTAGTCTGAGAAAGGGTTTGAATTCAGGTCTTAAAAGTACTTTCAAATCATGTGATTCTAAGCATACATTTATTATCCAAGAAATATGTGATCAGAAAATTGAGGGACACTAGTTAAATAACAGAAAACATTAGTATGACAGATGGACAATTTGAAGGATGATTTTTTTTTTTACTCATAGAATACTGAGTCCACAGCCTGGCCTATTATAGTTGCTAACAAATTCTTAATAATTGACTGACCTTGAGAAAAATATGTTCAATAGATTCTTTATGAACTCTTATGAGGCATAGAAAAGAATCATAAAAGATTAAAATGAGTTGATGGGGTAAGATCCATATCATTGAGGGGATTACCAAAATTGATGAGTTCATAGATGCATTTAAATATTGAAGTACACTTTAGAAAGTGTTGTTAAGTGGTTTTGACCCTTATCTTTTAGTCTACAACTACAAGTTCAGTTTCTAATAAAAATCAAAATTTCTTGATATGAAAATTCACAGAGTGCTGGGATAATGGGGCCAGCTTTGTAGATGACCAAAGAGATGCCAGTGTCTTAATTTTCCATCAGTGAATAATGGAAATCTCCTGGTTCTTACAGACATAAACTAATATGTATTTTAAGTTGTTTTATTTTTCTCAAACTAATCTGCTACAGGGACTTCTCTAAAAGTTTCCATTTCAGGAAGCTCTATCATAAAAGCTAATTTATAGGGGCATCCTAGTTTATATCACTTTGAAAAGAGATGAGTATCTCCTCTCTGTGATTCAAATAAGGGATAAAAATGTTATTAATTAGGTTGCTTCTCATGTGACTATTAATTCTGGCAATGGTGCTTCAAATGGGATTAGATATTGCCCTACATACTCAACTCTACCAAGGCGATACTCACAGCACATACAGTGGCCTTGACTATCCCAGCACAATTCAGAATCCCAAAATACAACAGATTCTCCACATGGACGACAGAATGAAAACATTTATTCGGATGCCAGGAAGAGAAATCCAAAATCTACACACAATAACAATGCAGAGGACAAGCCCAAAGGCTTCCTCCTGCTAGGCTTCCAACAAACCAGCTCCCTTAAACAAATCATAAGCAGGCTCCCTTAAACAAAATAACAAACAAGCTCTCTCACTCATGCTAGCCAGCTGCCTGGTTGCCTGCATCCTTCCTAGCTACTACTGTTCTCTGACCAAATTTCCTCTTAGCTCTGCTCTAGCTTAGCCTGTTCCCGTTCGACCCTTCCTGCTCCACCCCTTCCTGTTCCATGTGACATAGACTCATGTGACTCAGGCTGCCACGTGACTCAGGCAGGTCACATGGGCCTATTAATGATGGGAAAGATCTTCCCACATAAGTTATCATTACATGTGGCCCCCAAGATCTGTTGTACTTATTACATAGGTCAGTGGGACAACTGGTATCAATACAATTGCAAGAGGGATAACAAAAAATAAGCATGTAAAACAATAACCTAGGTAACTACTATCAACAGAACTTCAAAATGACATAACAGGAATCACACAAAATAAGCACGTAAAACAATGTCTTAGGATGGAACTTGAGCAGAAGTACCCTATCACTTCCCCCTAGATGGGCCCCAAAATCTTGGGGGAGGAGGGAAATGTCTCTTCTCCTATAGCTGCTTCCTGCTGAGATTGGATATAGATTAGTCCCTTCCACAAGAGGACCCAATTGAAGGGTCAGTTCTTTAGCTGATATTCAGAGCATGATAGACAACAGGTCCAGAGAAGACAAATAACAGTGGACATGTGGTGACATCTGGCTTAAGTGATCAGGCATCTGCATGTGGAGGGTATTAAGCCTGTAGAAAGCAAATCTGACAAGCAAGGTGAACAAAAGGTCAAAAAGAAACAAGAAGACAATAACCAGAAGCAGTGCAGATATAGGGTTGTCCATGCTTCTGGAGTCCATGAATCCATAATCATAGTCTCATTCCTTTTATTCTCTTTTATCTTTCCTTTTTTCTTTTTAAAATTTATTTTTAGTATTCAACATAAATTTCCACAAGATTTTGAGCTCCAAATTTTGTCCCCATCTCTTGCCTCCCCCAACCCAAATACATTGTGTGTTACCTCTTCCTCCATCTGCCCTCCCTTCTATCACACCCCTCCCTTCTCTTAACCCTATTGTCCCTTTATTTCCTTGTAGGGCAAGATAGATTTCTATACCCCATTATATAAATTTCTTATTTTCCAGTTTCATGCAAAAACAATTCTCAACATTCATACCTTAAACTTTGAGTTCCAACTTCTCTCCCTTTCTCCCTCCCCACACAACCCTAAGGAGAAGGCAAGCAATTCAATATAGGCTATACATGTGTAGTTTTGCTAAAGACTTCCATAATAGTTATGTTGTGAAAAATGAACTATATTTTCCTCCATCCTATCCCACCCTATATTTATTCTATTCTCTCTTTGGACCTTGTCCCTCCCCTAACGTGTTTATTTCTAATTACTCCCTCCTCCCATTTGCCCTCCCTTCTATCATCCTCCCACTCCACTTATCCCCTTCTTCCCTAATTTTCTTTAGTGTAAGGTAGATTTTCATACTGAATTGAGTGTGCATGTTATTCCCTTCTTAAGCCAAATGCAATGAGAATAAACTTCACCTATTCCCTCTCCCCTCCCCCTTTTCTCGTCTATTGAAAAAGCTTTTTCTTGCCTCTTTTATGAGAGATAATTTGCCCCATTCCATTTCTTTCTTTCTTTTACCAATATATTTCTCTCTCACCCATTAATTTTATTTTTTTAGATATCATCCCTTTCTATTCAACTCACCCTGTGCCCTTTGTGTGTGTGTGTGTGTGTGTGTGTGTGTGTGTGTGTAGGTGTGTGTGTGTGCAGGTGTGTGTGTATATGTTTGTGGGTGTGTAGATGCATGTGTAATCCTACCAACTACCCAAATAATGAGAAGAGTTTGAAGAGCTACAAAAATTTTCTTCCCATGTAGGAATATAAACATTTTAGCTTTAGTAAGTATTTTATGATTTTTCTTTCCTGTTTACCTTTTCATACTTCTCTTGATTCTTGTGTTTGAAAGTCACATTTTCTATTCAGCTCTGATCTTTTCATCAAGAATACTTGAAAGTCCTCTATTTCATTGAATGACTATTTTATTCCCCGAAGTATTATACTCACCTTTGCTGGGTAGGTGATTCTTGGCTTTAGTCCTAGTTCCTTTGACCCTGGAATATCATATTCCAAGCCCTTTGATCTCTTAATGGAGAAGCTGCTAGATCTTATGTTGTCCTGGTTGTATTTCCACAATACTCAAATTGTTTCTTTTTGGCTACTTGCAATATTTTCTCCTTGACTTGGGAAACTCTGGAATTTGGCTACAATATTCCTAGGAGTTTTTCTATTTGGATCTCTTTCAGGCAGTGATCAGTAGATTTTTTCAATATTTATTTTGCCCTCTGGTTCGAGAATATCAGGGCAGTTTTCCTGATAATTTTGTGGAAGATGATGTCTAGGCTCTTTTATGATCATGGTTTTCAGGTAGTCCCATAATTTTTAATTTGTCTCTCCTGAATCTATTTTCCAAGTCAGTTGTTTTTCTAATGATGTACTTCACATTGTCTTCTATTTTTTCCTTCTTTTGGTTTTGTTTAGTAATTTCATGGTTTCTCATAAAGTCATTAGTTTCCATCTGCTCCATTCTAATTTTTAAGAACTATTTTCTTCAGGGAGTTTTTGAATCTCCTTTTCCATTCGGTTAATTCTGCTTTGTAAAGCATTCTTCTCCTCAGTGGCTTTTTGGGCCTCTTTTGCCATTTGAGTTAGTCTATTTTTAAAGGTGTTTTTTTCTTCAGTATTTTTTGCATCTTCTCTAGTAAGTTTTTCATGATTTTCTTGTGTTGTTCTCATTTCTCTTCCCAATTTTTCCTCCACCTATCTTACTTTATTTTCAAAATCCTTGTTGAGCTCTTCCATGGCCTGAGACCATTGCATATTTATTTTAGAAGTTTTGGATGCAGAAGCCTTGACTTTTATATCTTCCTCTGATGGTATGCATTGTTCTTACTCATCTGAAAGGATGGAAGAAAATACTTGTTTACCAAGAAAGTAACCTTCTACAGTCTTATTTTTCCCCTTTTTTGAGCATTTTCCCAGTGAGTTACTTGACTTTTGAGTCTTTTATCCAGAGAAGGGTATCCTCTGGGAACCTGTAACTTCTCAGTTCAGTGGCACAATCAAGGGAGAGGATTTTACTCCTTTCCTGGCCTGTGTTCTCATCTAGGAACTACCACAAGCTTTTCTGCCCAGGATCTTTGAGTAGAATTCCCTTTCTAGGGCCTCCACTAGCTCCATCAGTCTGTGCTCTTCCTCACACCAGGATTTCAACTCAGAGCTGAGACCCAGATCAACTGCTGGATTCCCCCAGGATCTTTAGGCCAAGGGTTCCACAAATGGACACTGGTGCCACTGCCTGGAGCAGGGGTTAGCGGAGGACCCTGCTCCTTCCTCACCCAGATGAAAGAACTTTGTCACTGAAGTTGTCTTTGGTGCTTGTAGGTTGAGGTATCTGGGAACTGCAGCTACTATCTGTGGTGACCTGAAGCCTGCTCTGGTCCTGTCCATGCATTGCTGCAGAGCCAAGGCTAGCCTGCACTCTGCTCTGAGCTGGTGTGATAGATCTTTCCTGTCAGTCTTTCAGGCTGCCTTGTGCTCTTTCACTCTATCTTTTTGTGGTTTCTACTGCTCTTGAATTTGTTTGGAGCCATTTTTTAATAGCTCTTGTATGGGCTGTTTAGGGAGAGCTCCTACAGGTCTTCCTTCTACTATACCATCTTGGCTCTGCCTTCCCCATTCATTTGTTTACTGTTTTCCAGTTTGCGGTTTTTGGATCATCCTGGCTAGAGGTATACTTTCTTTAATCTGAACTGGGGCTTGGCCAACCTCCCTTTCTTCCTGCTGGTGCAACAATGTTTTAGGAAGATCTGCAGGGTCATTTCTCATTTCCTTGTTCAATCTTTTATCACGCCACTTTTCTTGATATATTTTACATAGTTCATTGTTCTAATGCTATCCTTTCAAAATCTACCCCTGCTCTCAATAGAGCAGTAAACAATTTTTTTTTTACTTGTTAATTTATCCTGACTTGGAATCTGTGGGTTATTTACTCTTTTCTCTTGAGGAAATTTATCTTTTTCACTGATTCTCACCATCCAAGATACTGATGATTCTCCCATCTTTTGGGTGAATCAACTCAAAATATCTATGACTTCCTGCTAAATCCGTATCTCTCCAATGGGGCCATGATCCTCTTGCTTCCTTCTTAGTATTGACCATTTCTCAGTCTTCTCATTTGTTTCATTCTCCTCCCACGAATCCTGCTGGCAAGTGTTTGGGCCTTAATCATGCCCAACTGGTCCAAGGGCTGCATTTACTTTCCTGTTGTTAACTTTTTGCCTCCTCCTATGAGGCAAACCAAGAGTAGCTTTTTCTTCCACCATCTGATACTCTTTAACTTGCACTTCTAACGGATAGTTTGAATGCTACAACATAAAAAAAGCTTCTCCTACAAAGTAGCCAAGTCCCTTTTCATCTGAGTTTTCTCTTTCAGCAGCTTGTCTCTGTTTCTTACTCATAAGGCAATATCTTAATAGCAAGGCTCAGCCTCTCCTAAATACCCCTGCCAGTTCTTTCCCTGGTTCTATTAATATTCCTTGAGAGTACACATATAAATCTCTGGGGCCTCCCTTCTGTAACCTCAGCTCCTAGTTTTCACAAAACCCTGTGCCTTTAGCCCATTCTCTTGCTAGTGAGAAGGCAAATCCTCCAACCCTAGGACATCCATTTCTTCCTCTGTCTCCTCTGCTTTTCTGTCTCCAAATAGAGGTCTGATATTTTGTGATTACATTTTCATGTACATTATTGGAATGCCAATGTGATATTCATAGCACCTATGTGTCCATGAATATGCTGGTGCAATTCTGAATCATGAAATACAACAGACTTTCCACATGGAAGACATAACCAAAACCTTTATTCAGACACAAGAAAGCCATATACATCATAATAACAAAGACTTTATATACCACTAACAATGCAGAGGGCAACACCATCCCTAAACCTTTCCTCTATTAGGCTTCCTATAAGCCAGCTGCCTTAAACAAATCACCAACAGCCTCCCTTAAACAAAATGTCCTTTTCTCACCCACAGACAGCTGTGGGATTTCATTCATCCTTCAGTTCTGACTGCTCTCTCACTAATTTCCCCTTAGCTTTTCTCTACTTCCACCTCTTCCTGCTCCACCCATACTGCGAACTCCTCCAATTATAGTCTCCATGTGACTCGGACTTCATGTGACCCAGGTAGGTCACATGTGCCTATTAATGAATGGGAAAAATCTTCCCATTTAAATTATCATTATATCCATTTACCTTAATCTACTTGAGAAAGTGGTATCTTTGTGAAGAAAACACTGTGGATAGTATAAGGTCATAAAGAGTCAGTCATGACTGAATGAATGAACAGAATATGTATGTGATATATATCAAGACATAGATACATAGATAGATCTATATGTCTGTATCTTGATATGTATCTCATATATACATATATCTATATATAATATACTTATACATGCATACATGCATCATACATACATATCTGTGTGTATGTGATGAAACTAGCCAGTTTTTTATAATGAACTAGGAAGCCAGATGTTGTAGTATATAGAGTTATGGACTTGAAATCAGAAGATTGGAATTTGAATTCTGTAAGTACTCTATAGCTGTGTGACCTTGGGCAAGAGATTTTCTCTTTGTGCCTCATTTTCTTCATCTTTAAAATGAGAGACTTGATTTCATGATCTACAAGATCACTTCTAATCTTAAATCTATGATCTTATGAACCTTAGGTCACACCTACCATGTTTTTGTTTGACATTATAGGCAAGCATATGTGGGAGTGCATCTTTTCTTAAAGAAGCAGTGTGATACAGTCAAATGGGCATAGACTTTGGAACAGAGTATATAATTCATATTCTGCCAATGTCATTTACTGCCCATGTGGCTTTGAATATGTTATTTAGCTACACTGGGACTCAAATTTATAATCTATAAAATTAGAAAATAGGACTAGATATTCTCCAAGATCCCTTCAGTTCTAAATTTGTTATCTGACGTCTATAGTACACTAAGAAATAAAGTGACCAGGAACAAACTGATGCATTTTCATGAAAAGACTCCTTTGGACTTGTAGATGATTTTGTTACAGTATAATTCCATTATCATATCACAAAATCACAGAATTATTGTTAGAAAGTACTGCAGAGACTGTCTCCAATGCGTATTTAACTAGAATTTCCTCTTTAATAACCCCAGTAAGTATATTTTAGGCAAGGTAAAAACCTCTTTGAGGTAGAACACATTTTCTATTTTTATTATGAATTTAATAATCATCAACAAGAAAGAATATTTCAGCATAAAGGAGTGAAAAATAAGATTGTAAATCAAGCCATGAACTTACATACAATGATGTTTTTGCCATCTCATATTTATTTCATCAGTTCAGAAGTAAGAGGTAGGTAATATGCTTCATCATTAACCTTTTGAAGTCATATTGTCATTTATATGTCAGTGCCTTTAAGTGTTTCAAAGATTTTATTTTTTTCTCCTTTATGTCAATCTGATATTTTTGTAAGTCTAGTATTTATCATCACTCTCATTTTTTAAAATTCTTCTTGGCTTCCTCTAAATTCATATATGTCATTTCCATAGTGTTCCATTACAATAATATGTCATAATCTTTTCAGTAGTTTCACAATTGATGGACATACACTTTGCTTCCAAATCTTTGTTAAAAAACTGATGTAATCTTTCTGTATAATCATCATTTCCCTATTTCTGAAGTCCTGGGAGCATTGACCAAATTTCAAAATATTTTCTATAATAGATGGACCAACTCCTAGCTTTATCATGAATATATTAGTGTATCTTTCCTCCCATAGCCCTAACAATTTTCTTTTTAAGTTTTGTCATCTTTGACAATCTGATGAGAGAGAAGGGGAACTTCAGAGTTGTTTAATTTGAATTTGTCTTATTATTAGTTGTTTGGAGAATTTTTAAGTCATAATCATAGTTTGCTTTACTTCAACTGCAAACTACCATTTCATGTAATTTCTACACTTCTACTGATAAATGACTTTTATTTATATAAGTAAATGAGTTCACTATGTATCATGGGTATAAGAACATTACCAAAAAAATTTGTTTGGAAGATTTTTCCCTAATAATACCATTACAGTTTGAACCACAGTGGTTTTGATTGTGAAAAAGCATTTTTAGTTTTATGCAATAAAACACACACATTTTATCTTTTATAATCACATGTAATCCAAATTTATTTTTAAAAAACTGTCTCCCATCTATTAACAAAAATTATCTTCTATCTCTCCATCTTTGTCTATTTTTATAGTCAGTTAGCAAACATTTTTAAAGTTTTAAAATTGCATTTTTTCATTTTATAATAAAATTTAAGAATATAATATTAATCCATTAGAGAAATGCATGTTAAAATAACTCTGAGGTACCATTTCACACATATCCGATTAACTAATACGAAAAAAAAGGAAAATGTTGCATGTTGTAGGTAATGTGTGAAACCTGGGACATTAATGCACTGTTAGTTGAGTTGTGAACTGATCCAATCATTCTGGAGAGCAATTTAGAACTATTCTCAAAGGAATAAAACTGTGCATACCTTTTATTCAACAATATCACTGCTAGGTCTATATCACAAGAAAAAATCCATAAAAAAGGGAAAAGAACATATTTGTACAAAAATATTGATAGCAGCTCTTTGTATAGTGGCTAAGAATTGCAAATCACAGGGACGTCTGTCAACTGGGAAACGATAAACAAGCTATGGTGTATGATTATAACAGAATATTATTGCATTATAAGAAGTGACAAGCAGAATGATTTCAGAAAAAACCTGCAAAGACTTACTTGAACTGATACATACGGAAGTGAACAGAAATAGAAGGACATTGTACATAATAATAGCAATGCTGTATGATGATGAACTATGAATGACTTAGCTATTCTCAGCAATACAGTGATCAAAGACAATTCCAAAGGACTAATGATGAAACATACTACCCACCTCCAGAGAAAGAACTGATATTGTTTGAATAGAGGTTGAAGCATGTTATTTTTTAAATGTCTTTCATTTTTTTCTTTTGTATGAGTCTTTTTGTACAAACCGACTAATATGGAAATATTTTATATAATTTCACATGTGTCACCTATGTGTGATTGTTTACTGTCTCCAAGAAGAAGGAGGGGACAGAGGGAGAAAGGGACAGAATTTGGGACTCAAAACTTAGCCCTTGTCAGCAATACAAGGACCTAAAACAATTCCAAAGGACTCATGATGGAACATGCCATCCACATCCTGAGAAAGAACTATGGAGTTGAAATGCAGAGTGAAGCAGATCATGGTTTCTCCAATTCAGTATAATTCTTCTATGAAACATCACTAATGTGAAAATATATTTCATAGGAATGTATTGTAGAGCCTCTATTAGATTGTGTGCTGTCTGGAAGAAAGAATGGAGAGGGAAGGGGAGAAAATTTAGAACTTATGCAAGTGAATATTGAAAGCTAAAAATAAATAAATTAACTAATAAAAATCTGCTTAGTTAACTATGTTGTCTGAATTAGCTGAATAATCATTGGCAAGTAATTATTATACATAGGGAAGCTATGGGGTGTAATAAATAGAGCGCTTGGTCTGGATCAGGAAGACTCATCTTTGTGAGTTCAAATCTGGCCTTAGGTACTTACCTGTTGTGTGACCCTGAGCAAATCATTTTACCTCTATTTGCCTCACATTCCCATTTGTAAAAGGGGACATACTAGAGAAGGAATGGCAAACCACCTCATCTTCGCCAAGCAGATCCTTAATGGGATCACAAAGAATAGGATGCAACTGTATAGCAAGAGTTAGTATTTACGTCTGTCCTGTCTCCCAGAACATATTTTTATAAGTGAATCATAATCATTGTAATATAATTGTTTATACAATTCACAGAGCAAGAAAGGAGAAAAAAATTGTACTGCTAGAAAATAAAATTATACGGAAAATTTTAAAAAGTAAACAATTCAAAAAACTGAAAAATGAGAAGATAGCCGTTAATTGGAGGATGGATGAACAAGTTGTCATATATGATTTTGATAGAATAGTCCGTAAGAGAAGATGAGATGAATGGTTTCAGAAAATCCTTGAAAACTTAGAGGAACCACTGTAAAGTGAAGTAAGAGCCAGGTGCGGTACATGGGGAGAGCAGTATCGTAACTTAGCTGCTGTCATCAGTACGGTGACCTGAGACAATTCTGAAGGACTAGTACTGGAAAACCCTATCCATCTCTAGAGAAAGAACTGATTTGTTTTTTGCTGTTCCAAATATTTTAATAAGAGTTCTCTACAAGGCATTTAACACACCAGTTTGTGAGGATAAACTCCATTGGGGGGTAGGAAGGGAGGGAAGGGGAGAGAGAGAGAGAGAGAGAGAGAGAGAGAGAGAGAGAGAGAGAGAGAGAGAGAGAGAGAGAATACAGAACACAGGTAGCCACGGAGCTGAGGAATTTTCTTGATTTGGGGCAGGATCGAGAGTCCACTGTTTCCTAATCAGCCTTGCACCACTCTGTAATCACATATTACTCTTTTTTATATCAGAAATCTCTCCTTGGTGTCTAGCTTTACAGGGCCCCTTCTTGTTGAAGTAAGTAAGCATCAGTGAGATGATTTGGAATTTTTACATCTGAAAGGTAAACCCTGGTAGAGGTGGCAATGACAAAATTTTGATAGGTCCTTCCCAGAAGAACACAGTTGATGGTCAGAGGTCCAGTTACCAGTAGCAAGCCACTAGCCAGCTGCTTCAGGAAAACCACTCGTTTGTCCCTGTGGCAGCCAGTGAACATGATCAAAAGTGTGCCTGGGCTAATACTAGTTGAAGTCTCCTCACATGCCAGCTGAAGGGATTTTTGCCATCACTTAGCAGCTTACTAGGCACATCCTCAGTAGGATAATCCCTATTTTTGTGAATCTTCAATACACGGGTTCCTCCGTTCTTATCCCCACCAATTGGCTTTGAGATAGTAACAGGTACCTCCTCTTTCTTTTTCCTTTTAATCTAAGTTTTTAATGCAGCATATTTCCACTTCTACATGGCTCTCTGGGAACATATTGTAGATCTGGAGTATTTATCCATCCCTCAGGCCAGGATTGGGTACCAATTGCAATGCTTTCGAGACTTTTTCAACACCTTTCAGCCATATCTTCCTTTTAGTTCTTTTTTTCCATTTTGACCTTCTTTTCTTTTGGTTACTTTGGGACCTTTTTGTCCATCATATTGAGAGAAGGGTAGAAAGAATTGATTTCTGATGAAAATTGAATTATATCTTTATTTTGTTTTTCTTGCTTTTCTGCAACATGTCTAACATAGAAATATTTTGCATTTCTTCACATATATAATTGATATCATTTTTCTTGCCTTCTCAAGGGAAGGAGGGACAGGAAAGAAGGAGATGGTTTGGAATTCAAAATTTTAAAAAAATATTGAAAATAAATTCATAATGTTAAAAAGGAGAGCTAAAAAAGGAAACAAAATGCAAGCACTGAATTCATTCAGTCTGTTGTTTGATTAGTTACCTATAATAATAAGAGGTCAGAAGTCCATTCAAGAACATTGAGATAAGCTCAGGCCCTAGAAACTTTTGTCTTCTTTCACTCTCATTGAAGTTCATGTCCTCAGGAAAATGGAGGAACTGAAAATACTTAGTTCAAATATTCTGTGTACTCACCTAAGAAATAGACCTACTAAAATGTGAATCAAATATCAAACAAAAGCTATATGATATATATTTTTTTGAATTTTCTGTTTCCTTTCCCTAGGTGAGAAAATTCAGAGTATTAAACAAACACAAATTGCATTGCATTTCACAGAATTTTTGGATGTAGAGCAATCCTATGTGATGGATCATGTAGGATCTAAAAAGGCTATGTGGAGGAGGGTAAATGCAAATGGTATGATTTTCTTACATATGGTTTTATTGATTTTATTGGTTTATGACCAAAATAATAAACTACCTAAAATTAAACATATTTGTCTATTACTGTGGGAGGTAAACTTTATTATATAAAAGTCATTTGATTGGAGCTCAGGAAATACAGAAAGTTTAAGAAAAAGTTACAGTTAGAAACGAAAGATAAGTTTTGATTGGGTCAATTCATAGTAATCTATATCTCATTTGATAATGGAGGCACCAAACCTTTATTAAACTTATTAAACCATTTTTTTTTCTCCATTTGACTTTGGATTTCTTAAAAAATATTTTATGTTTTCTGTACTTACATGTAAAAACTATTTTTAACATTAAAGAAAATTGGGCTCCAAATTTTCTACCCTCTTTCTTCTCATTCCACTTTCCTGTGATTGCAAACAATCTGATATGTTATACATTTGTGATCATGGAAAGCATATTTCCATATTAGTCATTTTTGGAAAAAAAAGCTTAAATTAAAAAAGAAAGTGAAAAATAGTGCTATACTCTGTGTGTGTGTGTGTGTGTGTGTGTGTGTGTGTGTGTGTATTTGCCTGGTCTGCATTCAGACTCCATCAGTTCTTTCTCTAGAGGTGGAGAGAGGCTTTTCATCATGAAGTTTTTGGAATTGTCTTGTATCATTATTTTACTGAGAAGAACTAAACCATTCACAATTGTTCATGCATAATATTGCTATTACTGTGTTTTCCTGATTCTACTCACTTCATTCTGCATCAGTCCAGGCAAATCCAGTTTTATATGAAATAATAGTGTTCATCATTTCTTATAGCACAGTAGTATTCCATTATAATCATACACCACAACTTGTTGAACCATTCCTCAATTAACAGCCCCTCAATTTCCAATTCTTTGCTACCAAAAAAGAGCTGCTATAAATATTTTTTGTACATGTGTACCTCCCCCCACCCTTTCATTTCTTTGGGATACAAATCTAGTAGTAGCACTGCTGTATCAAATGATGTACACAATTTTATAGCCCTCTGGACATAGCTCCAAATTGCTCTCCAGAACTGATGTTTCAGTTTACAACTTCAGCAAAAGTTCATTAGCATCCAATTTTCCCCTATCCACCCCACCATTTTTCATTTTCCTTTTCTGTCTTATTAGGCAATTTCATAGTATGAGGTGATACCTCAGAGTTGTTTTAATTTGCATTTCTCTAATCAATAGTGATTTAGACCATTTTTATATGACTTTTGATATTTTGATTTCTTTATCTGAAAATTGCCTATTAATATCCTTTAACCATTTATTAACTGGGAATGACTTGTATTTTAAATAAATTTGACTCTGGTCTCTATATATTTGAGAAATTGGGCCTTTATCTAAGATATTTGCTATAGATCCTCAACCTTTCCCCAGGTTTCTTCTTTTCTTCTGATCATTGTTGGATTGATTTTATTTGTACAAAACCTTTTTTATACAATCAAAATTATCCATTTTACGCTTACTAATGTTATCAATCTCTTGTTTGGTTCTAAATTCTTCCCTCATCAATAGATCTGACAGGTAAACTTTTCAGTGCTCTCTTAATTTGTTATGTATCTAAATGCAACCATTTTGGCCGTATCTTTGTATACAAAGTAAGTTACCTGTTGAGATGTTCTCCTATACCTAGTTTATGTCACATGGTATTTCAGTTTCTACAGTAGGGTTTTTTTTTGTAATTTTTAGTGTTTTTGGTCAAATAATAAGTTCTTATCCCCAAAGCATAGATCTTTGGGTTTCTTGAATATTACATTACTTTGGTCATTTTACTGCTATGTATTTTGTACCTCATCTATTCCATTGATCCAACACTCTATTTCCTTAGCAATTACCAGACTGACTTAAGGATTACCATTTTATAATACAGTTTTAAATATGGTATGTCTAGGCTATCTTTCTTCACATTTTTCTACCAATTTTCTTCCAGATGAATTTTGTAATTTTTTTCTAATTCTATAAAATGTTTTGGTAGTTTGATTGGTATGGCACTGGATAAGTAAATTAATTTAAATAGAATTGTCATTTTTTTCCATTTTATTGGTTCAACCTACGCATAAGCAGTTACTATATTTCTCCAGTTTTCCAGATATGACTTTATTTGTGTGAATAGTGTTTTTTAATTGAGTTCATATTGTTCCTGGGCAGGTAGACTTCCAAATATTTTATATTGTCTATAATTATTCTAAGTGGAATTTCTCTTTCTAACTCACTGCTGAACTTTTTTTTGGTAATTTGTAGATATGCTGATAAATTATATGGACTTATTTTATCTCCATTTCTAATAATGTTTTTTAAATATTTTAGCTAATTTTTCAGTTGATTCTCTAGGTTTCTCTAATTATACCATCATATCATTTTCAAATGTGTTAGTTTTTTCTTATTGCCTATTCTTTTCCTTTTGATTTCTTTTTTTCTTTCATTTCTATAGTTAATATTTCTAGTACAATATTGGATAATAGTACTGATAATGGGCATCCTTCCTTCACCCCTGACTGTGGGTTTCTAATTTATTTCTAATTGCAGATAATGTTTAATGATGATTTCAGATAGAGACTACTTCTCATTTTTAGGAGAGGTCTATTTATTCCTTTCCCCTCTAGTGTATGTGTGTTTTTTCAGTAGGAATGGTGTTGCATATTGTCAAAGGCTTTTTCTGCATCTAATGAGATAGTCATATGATTTCTTTTGGTTTTGATATTTATGTGACCAATTATGCTGATTATTTTCCTAATATGGAACCAGACCTTCTTTCCTGTTATAAAGCCCTCCTGGTCAGAGTATATGATCTTTGTGATGTATTGCTGCAATCTCCTTGTTAGCATTTTATTTAAAATTTTTGAATCAATATTCATTATGGAAATTGGTCTAATGTTCCCTCCCCTGCTTTTTTCCTCTTTCTGTATTAGATATCATCACTATATTTGTATTGTACATGGAATTTGGTAGAATTCCTTCTCTATTTTAAAAAAGTTTATGTAATTTTCTTTAAGTGTATCCTAGAATTCACTTGTGAATCCATCTGGCCATAGGGATTTAGCTAGGTGAGAAAATTAGGGAGTTCAATTCTTTCTCTAATATGTTTTTAAAGTATTCTATTTCCTCCTTTGTTAATCTGTGCAGTTTATATTTTTATAAATATTCCTTATTTTACTTAAATTTTTAGGTATTGCAGGGCATATAATTAGGCAAACTAACTCTTAAGTATTGCTTTAAATTCCTCTCTGTAGTGAATTTATCCCTTTATTTTTAATACTGGCAACTTAGTTTTCATTGCTCCTTTCTTTAAAAAGCAAATTGAACAAAATTTATGTATTTTGTTGCTTTTTCATAAAAACATTTTGGTTTTATGTCTGACTTGTAAGTTTTGTTTTGCTTTTTTACTTTCAGTTTTAATTTTATTTACTTTCATTTTCAGATTTTCCAATTTGGTGTTTAAATTTTTTTTTAATTAGTTTTTTTCTTGAGTTGTTTTTTTAGTTGCATGTTCAATTCAGTGTTCCATTTTTTTCTCTATTTTATTGATGTCAGTATTTAGAGATATAACTTTCTCCCTAAATGCTGGATCATCCCATAAATGTTGGTATGTTGTCTCATTAATGTCATTTTCTTTAAGAAAATGATTGATTGTTTCAATGATTTATTCATTTACCAACTTATTCTTTGTCTAATTTCTAATAATTTTTAATGTGTCTTTCCACAACCCTGATTTGAATGTAAATTTTATTGTATTGTGATCTTTAAAGGAAACATTTAATATTTCTGCTTTTCTGCATTTTTTGTGAGGTTTTTATGTTCTAATACCTGGTCATTGTACTTTTAAGAAAAAGCTATATTTCTTTCCATTTCCATTCAGTATTTTCACAGGTTTGTCATATAAAACTTTTCTAAAATTCTGTTCCCCTCCTTAACATCTTTCTTGTTATTTTTTTAGTTAGATTTATCTAGTTCTATGAAAAGAATGTTAAGATACTCCTCTAGTATACTTTTACTTTCTATTTCTTCCTCTAACTTATTTAATTTCTCCTTAAAAAATTTCCTTGCTATACCATTTCTTGCATATGTCATTTGTATGATTTTTTTTTGTTTATGGTACCTTTCAGCAAAATATGGTTTCGTTCCTCATTTTTTAAAATTAGATCTATTTTTGCTTTTGCTTTGTCTGAGCTACTTTTTTTCGAGGTTAAAAGATTCTACTCCATCCTTTTAGCTTTACTCTGTGTGTGAGTCTCTGCTTTAAATGTATTTCTGTCATAAAATTAGAATGTATGTGAGAAAATGAATTAAATATAGAATTTTAAGACTCATTAAATCAATAAATCAAACCCCTCATTTTACAACTGTCGAAAGTTGACAGACTTTTATATGGTCACATAGTTATTTACTGGCACTAGAGCCAAATTCTTCTGATGGCCTGTCAATTTTTTTTCTTTTCTTTGACTTTATAAAATTCAACATTTGAAGTTGTAGATGGGGTGCCTTTTTGGGATATTGTTTCAGGTATTAAACAAGATTTAAGTATGGTTAGTAGCTCCTATATAAAGATTTTTAAATGAGATTTTATTAAGTCTGTTCTGTAGAGTTCTGAGTTGTTCTCTTGCATATGTGGAAAATGTACATCTCTCATGTCCAGGCTAAGTATCTGATCAGGTCCTTCATTCATTAACTTCTCTGCTCTCAAAAGTTAAACAATGACATGATGGTTTGAATTTAGATGGATATACACAACTATTTATTTTAGGAGTAAATTCTTATGTGTTGGAAAATACTTTAAATACATAGTTTCTTTTACTGTTTTCTTCTCAAATAAAAATGAAATTTCACCATCCTTTAGTAAGAGAGTAGCAAGAAACACTAAGGCTTCTTTTTTCAAGTGGGGAAAAAAGGTGGATTTATATGAATTGATTCAAAGTGAAGTGAGCAAACCAGGAGAGCACTGTATGTAGTAACAGCTATGATCAAATGTTAATGACAACTACTTTCAGCTACACAATTATCCAGGACATTTTCTATGAACTTATAAAAAGTGCTATTCACTTTGAGAGAAAGCTCTGATGGAGTCTGAATGCAGATAGAAGCACATTTTTTTAATTTTATTTTTGTCTTTTTTTGGGGAGGAGAAATTTTCTTTTGAAAAATGGCAACAATATGGCTAATGTGGATATCTGTTTTGCATGACTGCATTACTTCTAAAAGAGGGGGAAAGGTGAGAGAGAGAGAAGTAGAGAATTTGGAACTCAAAATTAAAAAAAAATTATAATTACTTTTACATATAAATATGTAATATAATGAAATGAAATATAAATTTTTTCACTTGGATAAAAAAAACCTCATAACATATTCCAGAGAATGATCAATACACTAATTTTTCAAATGAGAAAACTGAAACTCAGCATATTAAGCAGCATTGTACAATAAATCTCTACCAAATGCCTAGCTTAAAAAATATATTCAATATTCACAATTTTCTGTTTACTTAGATGGTTCGTGCTCTTTCCCCATAAATTGACTTGAAGCAATTTAGAAAAATTTCCCCAAGAATAGAAAATGAATGCAATCAAACAGTCTTTAGCATTCATTATGAATGTTGTCTGTACTTCTCTTTCAACCACAAATGGTGTGTGTGTATGTGTGTGTGTGTGTGTAGTTATCTATATTGACTGGGCCCTTTACAACAGATGCTTTTTAAACTAAATCACCTTTTGTCTTTGTGCTATTGTAATTGATAAACTATATTAAAGGAAGCAAGTAAGCTAATGTCTTTCACTGCATATTGCAAAAAGGAAGAGAAAGAAAAACAAAC
Source organism: Potorous gilbertii (assembly GCA_028658325.1). Lineage (NCBI taxonomy): Eukaryota > Metazoa > Chordata > Mammalia > Diprotodontia > Potoroidae > Potorous > Potorous gilbertii. The sequence continues at coordinate 620,283,758 of CM053770.1, read as the reverse complement.
AAAAAACTTGAGGAAAAAATTAGCGGTTCCTTAAAGGTTTGCTTTAACTACATAGCAGGCTACTAGCCCTTATTCTCTATGGACATCTCTTTGAAAGAATATGCAGTTGTGGTAAGCATATTAATGCAGAAGTGTTTCTCAGCTTCAAAGACAATTAATATTGTGATTCTAAGCAAAGAGGGGAAAAAGACAAATGCCTGAAGACATATCTCTTGTTTTTAACTTTTTGAGGAGATAGGGCTCTTTTCTATGTTAATGATCATCCTAAAAATTTCCTGACACAGTAACACAAAGAATTGCATGAGTAGAGATCATAGATAATGAGATATGATTAGTATTTACAACATATAATTATTTACATGAAGTAATGTAGAGCGATCAGGGTATTTGCTGCTTTAACGAATGAGTTTTATGTTCCTATAACGTGTTATATATAAGATTATAGTACCATAGTATAAAGTGAGATAGCCACAAATAAAACTTGAATCATTCTAGTTATCAGGTTATATTTTTAGTTATGTCTTTAACTTTTGGAAAGGGGAGAGTGGTCAACAGATAAATTAATTCACATAACCTCAGACTTTATTTATATTGGAATACTGGAGGAGAAAGCAATAACAAAAATGAGCAATCTTCTGTGATGATTAACTGCAGGGAAAAAGTGAATTGATAGATGCTTTGTCATCACATGTATTGGAGTACTCAGTACTCACCCATGTAAATCAGAAGGGGCAGCTAGGTGGTGCAGTGAATAGAGCATTAGTGCCAGAGTCAGGAGGACCTGAGTTCAAATTTCACCTCAGACACCTCACACTCACTAGCTGTGTGACCTTGGGTAAAAATGCCAATTGCCTCATCCTGGATCATCTCCAGTCATCCTGATGAATATCTGCTCATTGGATTCAGATGGCTCTAGAGGAGAAGTGAGGCTGGTGACCTACACAGCCCTCCCTCACTCAAAATATAGTCAAGGACAAGTCATGTCATTATTTCTCTGATGGCATGGTGTTCTTCAGCAATGACTGATGAACACAACAACAGTGTAAATCAGATCTCTGAAGGCAGATTACCTGAAGAGAGAGACCACTGACTGACATCAGGACCATGTTGAAAAAAATGAGCAATTTCTATGAATCACTATCTTCTTATGAGAATATTTCCTAACCAGTGGGGAGTATGGGGGGTGTGGGGATATATCTGAGTATTAGAAACAATGATGGAAAAAATAATCTTATAAGTAACTTTCTATATAACAATCAATATTCAAGAACCATAACAATCTCTTAATTTCTTCATTGAATTTAGACATAATTCTGTGAAGTTCACAGAAAGGGTATTTAAAGTATTGTCTGATTACATGAATGTTTATTTCATTTTGAATGCCAGAAACACTTTCATAACCTAGGGAAACAGATGTTTAGCAGGCAAGATTAGCTATTGATTTTCCATATCTAAGAAATGCAAGATCCATTTATAACAAAATTCTGCTCTCATGATACTAAGGATATGCAAATAACTAATAAGAGGAACCTAAAGTTACAATTATTTGCATAAACATGTTTTGAAAAAACTGATGATGATAAATAATTGGTAGCTGTCAAAAGACAGAGAGTTCATGCTAAGTTACCAAAACCCCTTAAAGGGAAAATGAATGTGTAGCAATATGTGTATGTAAATATCTCCTTACTTAATTGAGCCTACTAGGATTACTGTGCTGATGTAATACCATTTCCACACACTGAGAAGGAAACCAGAAAATCAAAGTTCCTTTAATTCCTTTGAAATCATTCTTCTTATTTTTCACTTTCTTTTTGAAAATTTTGCATAAATAAGCAATACGTATTTTCTCTTCCTCTAACACCCAATATATTATTAAGTAACAAAACCCTTGTAATGAATACATAGTCAAGTAAAACAAAATTTAATATTGACCACTTTAAAAATTGGCACTTCATTCTACCTATTTAGTCTATCAGCTCTCTAATAAGACATAGGTAATAATCTTTATAAATGATTTTCTGTCATACTTAATTATTACATTAAATAGAGGTCTTTGGTCTGTCAAAATTGTTATACAATGTCATTAGTGTTATATAAATTTTTTCACTAGTTCTGATCATTTTACTTGAACCACGGTAGATGGTGTTGGAATTTGTTTTAAGGATAGCTTAGTTCAAACCCTGCTTCACACACTGTAAATATGAAAGCCATTTACCAAATCATTTACCCTTTCTCAGTTTCAGTTTCTACTTCTATAATAACAAGTATTTCACAGGGCTAGTGTGAGGATCAAATGTGTATGTAAAGTCTTGGGCGAAACTTGAAGTGCTACATATTTGTTAGCTAGTCACAGCATTAGTTCATACAACTCTTCTGAACCTTCTCTTTGATCATTGCTTATGACACTCTAGTATTCTGTTACATTCAAATACCATAGTTTGTCAATTTTCCATGACTGATATAGGCTTAGCTTTCAAATATTTGCTACTATAAAATGAACAGGTGCATACATACATGTACATATATGTGTTACATATAGGACCTTTTCTTCATTCTTTGATACTATTGGATTATAGATCTAGTAGTAGTATAGCTGAGTCAACTAGTATTTCTACAATTTAATGAATTTGTGGGCATTGTTCCAAATTGCTTTTGTGAATGACTGGAATAAGCCCACTAGCAGTGAATCACTTTCCTATAGTCCCTCAATTTGTAATTTTCCTTTTTTATGTCTACTTTGACAATCTGATGGAAATGAGACAGAATTTCATATATATTTTATTTTGCATTTATTTAATTACTAGAAACTTGAAATATCCGTTCCTATGACTGTCAACATCTTGGAGTTTTCCTTTGTAAACTTTCCATTGAAATCATTTGACAGTTTACCAATTAGGGAATGACTAATTTTTATAATTTTGAATTGATATCTTAAGTTTATTGGAAATGAGATATATGTCAGTAAACTTTGATGTATAGATCTTTTTCATGTTTATTTAATTCATCTTAAGTGCAGTCTTCAGTACACAATTATATTTTGTGGTAAAGAACTTCTTAATTTCATGTAATTAAAGTTATCCTTTTTATCTACTTTTTGGTCATAAACTCATCCACCATATGTATTTAAAGAAATTTCCTTTTTCCTACTCAATTTTGCTTACACTGTGATAATTTTATTTGTCCTTTTGAAATTTATCTTGGAATATGGTGTGAGATCTTGGTCCCCAAGTATTGTCTATCCAGTTTTCCTAGAAGTTTTGTCAAAAACTGAATCTTTATTCCAATAGTTGAAGTCTTTGTGTTCATTAAATACTAGGCTACAAATTTTCATTGTTTCTGCATCTTCTCAGTCATTAACCATTTATTAGGTGGAAACTGTTTGCCAGAGACTGAGCTACTCTGTAGCTGATCTGTTCCTATGATGTACCTTGTTGCTACAACTACAGCTGCTGATGCTGTTACTTCTGATACTCCTAGTGCTGATCCATCTATACTACTGGTGCTGCTGTTAGTCTCTTATTCCTTTAGTTACTACTACTGCTGCTCCTGCTGCTTCTCTTCTGCTATTGCTTTTGCTGCTACTACTATAATACTACTGTGTCTATTACTGCTGTGGCTTCTTTTGCTACTGCTGCTACTACTGATGCTACTTTTGCTGTTACTTCTATTGCTGTTTCTGTTGCTGCTGCTGTTTCTGCTTTAATCAATTCATTTTTATCTTTGAATTTTCTTAATCTATTCTGTGACTCCAAGTATTTCATGGAATTATAAAAATTCAAAGGTAAACTCAAATATAATATTTGCAAAACCATCTTCATTACAATGATCTGAGAAAAAGTAACATAAAGCCATTTCCTGAAGTTCTTCAAAGAGGGAGCTCCTCAGTAGCATTCCACTTCAGGATGGAATAAATGACTATATTTATTAGAAAAAAACTGCCACTTTAACAGGTCACAATTGGCCTTTAAATTATTTACTACTTTGTTCTCAGTTTTGTGTAGGGGAGAAACAACAAGGAAACAAAAAGTAAGGTCCTTCCTGATGTGGTATCCCCTTAAATAATTGAAGATAGCTTCTTGTTCTCAGCACACCCTCTCCCCATTGTAGCACATGATTTCAATTTTCTAAGTTTTAACATCTTTAGTTACTTTGAGTAATCCTCATTTGCCACGCACTAAAATCTCATCACCATTTTGGCTCATCCTCCTAACATTCTCAAGCTTATAAATTTTTTCCTCTTATCTGTGGTTCTCAGAACTTACCATAAGACTAAAGAGTGGTCTGTCTCTTTTCACAAATACATAATTAAAACAGTTTTAACTCCATATATATGTGCATAAATTCCATTATCTTTCTTGTCTTTTGTGTCTAAGTAACTTAAAAAAGTTATCTACCTTACATGTCTGTCTGTTGCAACACTCCTCATTTCTAACTTTCAGTAATAATAGAGGACAATGCACAGAAGTATCTTTTATCTTTTCTATCCTTTCCTGTCCTTTTTCTCTCCTATCCCCTTCTTAATTTTTGTCTTGTTCCCTCTTATTCTCAGTGGAAAATTATAATAGAAATCATAGGACATATTTTCCTATTTCTTTCTTATGTTTTTAATAGCAGGTGGTGGTAGTTCACACCGTGATCGGTAAACAAACTAATCCTTCCAGAAACAAGTGACAAAAAATAGAAAGAAAATTATGATCTCTCTTAAAAATTCTTCAGTCTGTTATTTTAATTCCCTCTTCCTTCTATGTAATGACCCCCAAAACAGGGGTGGTGGTGGTAGTAATGGACCTATATTAGCTTATTGTCATTAATCTAATATTCACCCTCTGAATACAATCAGGCAAATTGAATTTGTTCCATTATTACAGAATTATTCTGATATTTTTGTTTCCCCATTAGTAAAACAATCATTCATCAAATCTTCTTTTTTCATATGCAAATAAATGAAGTATACAATATTCTCCATTCCAGTTTTGGAACTTGTCACATATAAATCAATAAATGCAATTTTGGAACTTACAGTATAACTTACGTAACTACTTCTTTTACAATTCTGAGCAGACACGACCAGGATAAGTGAATTGTCAAAGCAAATGAAGAATTTGTCCTCCCAACTGCATTTCTTTTTTTTCTTTTTTTTTAAACTTGTATTTTTTAATTTTTTTAATAAATTTATTTATTTAACATTTTACATTCATTTTCACAAGATTTGGGGTTCCAAAATTTTCTCCCCATTTGTCCCCTCCCCCCTCCCCAATACACTCAGCATTCTAATTACTCATATCACCAATCTTCCCTCTCTTCTTTCATCCCTCCCTTCCCTTACCCCATCTTCTCTTTCATCCTGTAGGGGCAGATAACTTTCCATTCCCCATTACCTGTATTTCTTATTTCCTGGTAGCAAGAACAATACTCAACAGTTCTTCCTAAAACTTTGAGTTTCAACTTCTCCCCATCCCTTCCTCCCCACTCATTCCCTTTGTGAAGGCAGGTAATTCAATATAGGCCATATCTGTGTAGTTTTCCAAGTTACTTCCATAAGAGTCATGTTGTGTAAGACTAACTCTATTTCCCTCCATCCTATCCTGCCCCCCATTTTTGCTATTCTCTCTTTTGATCCTGTCCCTCCCCAAGAGTGTTGACTTCAAATTGCTCCCTCCTCCCATTGCCCTGCCTTCCATCTTCCCCCCCAACCCTGCTTATCTCCTTCTCCCCCACTTTCCAGTATGGTAAGATAGGTTTTCATACCAAAAGGAGTGTGCATTTTAATCTTCCTTTAGTCGAATGTGATGAGAGTAAACTTTATGGTTTTTTTTTCTCAGTTCTCCTCTTTTTCCTTACACTAAGAAGTCTCCTGCTTGCCTATTCTATGAGAGATAATTTACCCCATTCCATTTCACCCTCTCTCCTCCCACTACATTTCTCTCTCACTGTTTACCTTGATTTCTTTTAAGATATGATCCCATCCTATTCAATTCACTCTGTGCTCTCTTTGTGTGTGGATGCATGCACGTATGTGTGTGTGTGCGCGCACGTGTGTACTTGTGTGTGTGCATATGTGTATGTGTGTGTGTAATACCACCAACTGCCCAGATACTGAAAAATTTCAGGAGTTACAAATATTGTCTTTCCATTTAGGAATGTAAACTGTTCAACTTTGGTAAGTCCCTTATGACTTCTCCTTGCTGTTTACTTTTTCATGCTTCTTCTCATTCTTGTGTTTGAAAGTCAAATTTTCTTTTCAGCTCTGGTCTTTTCATCAAGAATGCTTGAAAGTCCTCAATTTCAGTGAAAGACAATATTTTCCCCTGAAGTATTATACTCAGTTTTGCTGGGTAGGTGATTCTTGGTTTTAGACCTAGTTCCTTTGACTTCTGGAATATCCTATTCCACACCCTTCGATCCTTTAATGTAGAAGCTG
>CM053770.1:620133268-620276837 GCA_028658325.1 Potorous gilbertii | reverse complement strand
TTGGGGAGGGACAGGATCAAAAGAGAGAATAGAAGCAATGAGGGGCAGGATAGGATGGACGGAAATATAGTTAGTCTTACACAACACAACAGTTATGGACGTCATTTGCAAAACTACACAAATATGGCCTATATTGAATTGCCTGCCTTCCCAAAGGGAATGGGTGGGGAGGGAGGGATGGGGAGAAGTTGGAACTCAAAGTTTTAGGAACAACTGTCAATTATTGTTCTTGCTACTTGGAAATAAGAAATATAGGTAATGGAGAATAGAAAGTTATCTGGCCCTACAGAACCAAAGAGAAGATAGGGACAAGGAAAGGGAAGGATGATAGAAGAGAGGGCAGATTGGTGATAGGGGAAATTAGAATGCTCAGGGTATTGGGGTGGGGGGAAGGGACAAATGGGTAGAAAATTTGGAACCCAAAATTTTGTGAAAATGAATGTAAAAGTTAAATAAATAAATTTATTAATAAAATTAAAAGAACTCTCTTCTCCAGTGAGCTTGGGAACCTCATTTTTCATTTGGTTAATTCTGCTTTTTAAAGCATTCTTCTCCTCAACTGGTTTCAGTATGTCTGAGGCCCCAGTCATACAACAACTAAGGACTAAGTAAGAATTGAGACAGAAGATAATACACTGTGACCAGTTGAGATTGATAGCTTGAATGTATTACTGGTTAAATAATAAGAACACTATCAGACTTCACCAAAAATAAAAGCAGCAAAAATCATATTATTATACCAACAGAGAGAAAAAGCTTTTTGACAAAAGACAACATTCATTCTTATTAAAAACACTGAAGAGTATGGGAATCAATGGAACTTTTCTTTTTTAGGGGGAGGGCTTAATGAGGGAGTTTTCTTTTTGATTTATGGGCCCTTCATTGAGGCCCCTTTGGGCTTGAACAGGTGTTATTCTTCCTTTTCCTCTTCCTGCCTTTTCTCCTAGTGTTTTTTTTCCCATGTCTTCATTCCTGCATCCATGTCCTGTGAGAGCAGCATGAGTCATCTCACAAACTTCTCTCTGTGCCTTTTGTCTGACTTGGCCTTACATTGGGGAAGCACTTCTACCATCTGCATAGGACCAGTCTGGCAGCTTAGTGAGAGTCCCAAAGCCAGAGGGGCTAGGGGTCAGGCCATGCTGTTTTTGGCCATCCCTCTCCCCCGGCTCGCAGCACTCAAATGTAGCTGCCCCACACTCAACCACATAACAGCCAGACCAGCCATGCCAGGGGGAGCGTTGAATGGAACTTTTCTTAAAATGATAGATCATATCTATCTAAACCCATGAATAAGTAATATCTATAATGGGGATAAATTTGAAGCCTTCTCAATAAAATCAAATGTGAGGCAAGTGTGTCCATTATATCCCCACTATTACTCAATATTGTAGTAGAATTTCTAGTTATAGCAATAAAATAAGAAAAAAGATATTGAAATAATAGAAATCGGCAATGAGGGGATAAAATTATCTCTCTTTTCAGATGATATGAAGCTATGCTTAGAGAATCCTAGAGAATAAACTAAAAAAAACTAGTTGAAACAATTTACAACTTCAGCAAATTTGAAGGATACAAAATAAATCCATGTAAATCATCAGTATTTCTATATACTACAAAAAAATTCAGCAGACACAATGATAAATTCTATTTAACATAAGTGCAACCAATATAAAATATTTGGGAATGTGCTTGCCAAGACAAAGCAAGGGATTACATGAACAAAATTACAAAACACTTTTCACAGAAATGGAGATTTTAAACAAGTGAAGGAAATGCTAATTGCTTACAGATAGAGTGAACCAATATAAAAAAGACAGTTCTACTATGTTCATTCACTTATTCCATCAAGTTAGCAGAAAATATTTATAGAAATAGAATAGTAACAAAATTCATCTGAAAACTAAAGATTAGGAATATCAAGATAATCAATTAAAAAATGTGAAGGAAGGAGGCTCGCCGTTCAAACTCTATTACAAAGTGGTGATCATCAAGATAATATGGTACTGCTTAAGAAACAGAATAATGGAATAGTTGAATAGATTATGTATATAATACATAATAACCATAGTAATCTAGTGTTTAATAAATCTAACATCCAAGCTTTTGAAGTAAGAACTCAGAATTTAACAAATATTCCTGGAGAAACTGAAAATGCTTTGGAAGATAGTAAGCAAAGAATGACATCTCACACCATATGCAAATTAAGATCCAAATTGATAAATTATTTAAACTTAAAGGAGGATATCATTAATATAATATTGGACTTGGAAACATATCTGTCAGATCTATGGCTAAGGGAAGTATTTATAATTAGGAAGAAAAGAAATGATTTTGAAAGCACAAAATTAAAAAGCTTTGGCACAAACAAAACTAACATACTTAAAATTTAAAGGAAAAGAGGAAAGTGGGAATCATTGAAGTATATTTCTTAGATAAAGGCTTCATTTCTCAAATATATAGGGAACTGAGGCAAATTTATTTTAAAAAAAAGAATGAGTTGTTCACTTGTTGACGAATGATCAAATGATATGAACAGGCAGCTTTCAGATAAAGAATTCAACACTACTAATAGTCTCATTAAACAAACAAAAAAAAAGCTCTAAATAACTACTGATTGAAAAAAATGTAAATTGGAACAACCCTGAGGCACTACCTCATGTCTATGAGACTGGCTAACATGGTAGAAAAGGAAAATGAAAAATGTTGTAGGGAATACTGAAAAATTTGACATCAGTGCTCTGATCATAGAGTTGCAAACTAGTCTAACCATTCTAGAGGATAATTTGGAACTACACCAAAAGTATTATAAAACTGTATGTGTCTGTTGATTCAGCAATACCACTATAAGATCTGTATCCCAAAGACATCAAAGAAGAAAATTAAAGGATCTATTTATAAAAAAAATATTTCTAGCAGCTATTTTTGTTGTGGAAAAAAATTGGAAATTGAGGGGATGCCTATCAACTGGAGAATGACTAAAAATTGTTGGGGGTTATGGTTGTGATGGAACACTATTATGTAAAAGAAATGATAAGCAGGATAGTTTCAGATAAACCTGGGAAGACATATGAACTTACGCAAAGTGAGGCGAGCAGAACCAAGAGAACACTGCACATAGTAACAGCAATAGTGTTGATAAATTACGAAACACTTAGCTATTCTGATCAAGACAATGATTCAAGACAATTTCAAAGGGCCCAAAATTAAAAATGCTATCCATCTCGAAAGAGAACTGAATGCTGATTGAAACATACTTTATTTTTATTGCTTTATTTTGTTTGTTTTCTTTTGCAGCATGAAAATATGAAATTACTTTTCATGATCTCACATGTTAAATTGAATTGTCTCCTCAAGGAAGGTGAGGGAAGATGAGCAAGATTTGGAAGTGAATTTAAATATATTATATATAATATGTATGTATGTATACATATACATATATAGATATAGATATAGAGTTAAAAGTTGTCATATCTTATTTGAGAAGATTAAATAAAACTATTTAAAAAATAAATGTATGTACTATTAAAAGTGTCTCTTGAGGAAGAGCTAAATGACTATAAGCTTATGAAATAGAATATTTCCATATTTTCACCACTTTATACATGGTTTTATGATTATACTGTTTATTATGAATATGCTCCTTCAGCAATAGTACAGAAAGCTGACTTGGTAGAGGATTGTAATTTAGATTTTTTTTAAACAAGGGCACTGACAGATGTCAGCTTGTGTGCAGCCATCCCTATAAACTTTGTCCTTTTCTTCTTCTTGCTCTATATTTTCTGTCACCATCAGAATTTCAAACATTCACACTCATAATTTGTGCCAGTTCAGTCATTCAATTACATATTACTTTAATCACTAGCCTGGTTTGTGGTTACCTGAGTTATGATATGCATTAAAAGGTAGACTCGCCTACAACAGCTTTCTCCTTCCCTGTAATAAAACATCCACAATGGCAGATGCCATAAAAAAGTATGCTACAGTGAAGGGTAGATTTAGCGAGGTCAACAATATGAGACTTAGGATAGCACAAGTATTTTGTACTGTTAAAGGTAAGAGATTTAATTCTCTAATTTCTCCAGGGGAATTCATTTTATCACAATATTTCTCAGTGTGAGATCTGCTGCACTATTAACGAAGCCAGAAAAAAAATCTAGAAGGAAAGCTGGAAGAATTTAAGGTTCTAGAGGTATAATCCTTTAACCTTGTCATGTCCTTTTGACTCTAGATGGAATCATCCATTCCCTTGCAAACATGCCATTTTCTGACACCATTATTTCCCACTAGCTATGCAACATACCTGGAATGTTCTCTCTCCTCATCTTTCTATTCTAGCTTCCCTAGCTTCCTTTCAGATTCAGCTCAAAGTCAAAATTTGCAAGAAAACTTTCTAGGTGCCTAATTCCATCCTCCCCCAAAACTTACACAATATATTTCTTTTGAGATTAACTCTCATTTATCTAGTTGTATCCATGTTGTCTTTGGCATTAGAATGTGAACTCAGAGAATGGACCACATTGTTATTTTTATTTCCCTATTGATTAATATATTGCCTAGCACATATTATATGTTAAATATATATATTTGTTGATTGACTATATAATTTATGGTCATATACTTTATTTCATTATCCTTGGTTGCCAAAGGATTAAAAATGGAGGAAGGCAAAAATTGTCCCCCATCAAGAGTCATATATCTATCATGCTCTCTCTAGTCAAAGGCCTGGAAAGATTTTGCACAATGTTTTTCATTGACCCAGACACACGCAACAATGTTCGCATTAAAACTAATGGATTTAATAAGTTTGGAAATTATTTATAGATTTTAATTGTGCATGTTATCATTGTCAATCATCATGGATAACTGACAGTTGATTGTATGCATAAATATCTTGAATATTTAATGAGAGACTGGTCATAAGCATGACTGATTTTATACCATGTAATTTAGTCTTAATTACAACATAATTTTAAACACTTGTTTTGTCCTTTCTTTATCCTCAGTCCTGCTATGTGTGTAATATTGGACAGATCACTCCCCTATTTGTTTCTTAGTTTCCTTAACTGTAAAATGAAGGAATTGGACTAACTGGTATATGAGTCTATTCACATCTTAATCTGTTTTACGATACAATAATATGTTTCTGATATTGAAATGTCATGGTGCCAAAATGAAAGTCAGGATATTCAAATTCTAGGACCAGAAAATCTGAGAGCTAGAAGTTTGTTTCAAATCAAAAGCAATTAAATGTCATCTGTGTACATCATAAACTATACAGTGAGATGAAGTACAAGGAATACAATCTAATGGGAACAGCACCAGCAGCTGAAAAGACCAGAAAGTGTTTCTTGCAGAAGGTGAGATTTTAGCTTAGTTATAAAGGATGTCAGAGAAGCAAGGAGGCAGAGGTGATTAGGAAAAAAAAAGTATCCTAGTCATGAAGGAGTCAGAGAAGAGAAAAAGAGCCCTAAGGAGTGTCATTTGCAAGGAGCTGAAGTTAGCTTCTGTGACTGGAACATCCCCTCATTGGTGGAGATAAAGTTTACACACTGTTTCATGCCTGCTGTAAGGCAGCATTACTGAGTACTTGGGAGAGATCAGCTGCTTTTTCTGGCTTCTGAATTTGAGAGGGAACAATGGTTTCAAGCTTTGTTCAGGAAGAGGTCCCTGGAGAGAGAGGGAAAAAAGGCCCATGTAAAGAAGCCAGGGGCTTTGAGCATGTCACTATTTCCAGTTTACCACACCAGAGATTTCAAGGAATTCCTCTTTGTGTGAAATAATAATTTTTTCTTTTTTTTCTTTTTTTCTTTTCTTTTCTTTTCTTTTCTTTCTTTTCTTTTCTTTTCTTTTCTTTTCTTTTCTTTTCTTTTCTTTTCTTTTCTTTTCTTTTCTTTTCTTTTCTTTTCTTCCTTCCTTCCTTCCTTCCTTCTTTCTCTATCTCATTCCCAGTGGGAAAGCTCATTCACACTAAATATTATGCTTTGTTCTCATCTATATACTTTCTCTGATTTCTGTTTGTAATCTGCTTAAATAAATAGGATTTCTTGTCATTCTATAGTGTGATGGTCTTTCTGTAAATAGAATTTGGTGGGTAGCCAAATCTTCAGATGGAGTTTGGAGCACTTTTGATGCCTTAAGGTATAGACATCAGGAAAAAATGATTCAAACCTAAAAATCATTTGCCAAAACTAACAATATTAAGGAGAGCAAATAGATACAACGGTAGTCTAATATCCTTTGTCTGAGAGGAGCCTTGGAAAAGGTGAGGGAGATTCCAGATACATCTGTTTATTCCTCTCTGCAAGTCAAATTTGGACATACTCATGTGGACATACGCATAACATGCATTGGCAAGATATATACCTCATATAAGCAAGATAATATATTTTATTTTGGAAAACAATTGAAAAAACTTGTATAGTAAGATAATATTCACATATTAACTTTGTTCATAAGAGCTCCCTATGTACTTTCACCTAAGTTATACTTGACATCAATTGCTCACATGAAAATGATATATATCACATGTCACTTCATTTTATACATAAAGTTAATTAGGTAAAAAAAGGTAAAATGATATGTCTACAGTCATATTTTCAATAACTAGGTTTGTTAACTCTATCTCTATCTCTCTCCTGTCCTCCCCTTCACAATGATTCCCCATTCTTTTTTTTAAATGAATTTGTTTTGTTTTCAAAAATCACTTCCATAGGTCTTAAATTTTTGCCCTCCCCTCTCCTCCATTTGCAAGATACCATGCAATCTTATATGGGTTCTACACATACATTCTTATTAAACCCATTTTCACATTAGTCATTCTGCATAGAATTAAAATGAATGACAGAAACCATGAGAAAAAAAAAACAAAACAGAACATAGCACAGAGAAAATAGTCTGCTTCATGTTGTGTTCAGTTCCATAGTTCTTTCTCTGGATGTGTATGCCATGTTGTCTCAAGAGTTCTTTGGGAATATTTTAGGTACTTGTAATGCTGTGAAGTGCTGTCTACTAGAAACAGTCCTTGCACACAGTGACTTTTACTGTGTACAGTGTTCTCCTAGTTCTGCTCCTTTGACTCAGCATCAGTTCATATAAGTCCTTCCAGGCCTCTCTGAAGTCTTCCTGTTCATCATTTCTTATAATAGGATAGTATTCCATTGTAATTATATATCATAACTTGTCCAACCATTCCTCAATTGATGGGCATCGCCTCAGTTTCCAGTTCTTGGCCACCACAAAGACAGCTGCTAAAAATATTTTTGTACATGCGGAGACTCTGCTGTTTTTATGATCTCTTTGTGATACAATCCTAGAAGCAATATTGTTGGGTCAAAGAGTATGCATATTTTGTAGCCCTTTGGGCATAGTTCCAAATTGCTCTCCAGGATGGTTAGATTAGGTCACAGTTCCACCAACAATGAATTAGTGTTCTAACACTCTCATAGCCTCTCCAACATTTATAATCTTCCTGTTTTGTCATCTTAGCCAATATGAGATATGTGATGTGGTACCTCAGAGTTGTTCTGATTTGTATTTCTCTAATCAATAGCTATTTCAAGCATTTTTTTCGTACAACTATAGATAGCTTTAGTTTCTTCCTCTGAAAACTGCTTGTTTATGTTCTTTGACCACTTATGAATTGGGAAATGACTTGTATTCTTGTAAATTTGACTTAGTTCTCCATATATTTTAGAAATGAGAACATCACAGACTCTAGTTGTAAAAATTCTTTCCCAGGTTTTTGCATCCCTTCTGACATTGTTTGCATCGGGTTTATTTGTGCAAAACCTTTTCAATTTAATGTAATCAAAATGATCCATTTTGAGCTTCATAATGTTCTCTATCTCTTGTTTGGCCATAAATTTCTCCATTCTCCATAAATCTGACAAATACACTATTCCTTGCTCCACTGATTTATTTGTAGTATCAGCCTTTATACCTATGATTCCCTATTCTAATGAGTTAATACTTTTACACACTCAAGTCCATTCCATTATTTTATGTCAAACTACTTAATCATCTGACACATCATCAATATGTATATGATGAACTGATAAAATGTTATTGATGTAAAAATTGCTCTTTAGGATGCTGATGTTCATTTCTTCCTTAAACCTAGTCTTTCTCTGAATTTTCCTGTTTTTATGATGGCTTCATAATCTACTGCACTGAGGGTTTGATCTTGGTGTCAGTACCAACCAGGATTTTCCCTCTTTCTCACAACCTGCACCTAATCAGTTGCCAAATCCTGTTGCTGTTATGTCCAAAGTTTCTCTTCAGTCTTCCTCCTTTCTATTCTCATGACAAGTTTCCAGTTGGGTCTCAAAATCATCACAAATGGAAACATCTTTAGAGGAGAGGATCAACAGCACTAACATTAATCACTAAATATCTTCCATTTATGGATAAGAAGGCCCAAGAGACCCAAAACTTGCCTCTGAGACTGCCCAACCCTGCTACCAACCTGGCACATGAACATTTTATAGGGGAGAAGCTTTTATGGAGATAATGCCTGTCACCAAATCTGCAGGTGCTGAAGGCTCTATTTCCTCTTCAGTCATAGCCACTGAAGAACTGGAAAAGGTAGTTTTTACCACTGTTTTGGAACATTGAAATTAATTGATATCAAAAAGAGACAAATGGATTTATCAATGGAAATGATATTAAACATTCTCATCTGCTTTGCTGCTACACAATAAGGACCTTTTACCTTTCAGTCTGACTTGTAGACAAATACACATTGGAGTATGAACAATGATAACCTAGACTTTGTATTTATATCAGTAGCATCTGACACAACATTTTGCACATAGTGAGTTTAATAAAAGCTTTTTCATCCATTCATTCACTGTGGTTATCAAAATACTCTTGACCCTATTGGGAGGAAACAGAGCTTTCACACAGTCTTTCTCTTCCTTGCTATACTGATTTTATACAATTGTTTACCTTTTATTTTTGGCCCTTCATAATCATATTTATTTTCTTGACAGAACTTTCAAACTTTATTCAAATTTATTAAATATATATTCATCACTTTCTATGAACATGAAACTGATCCAAGTGATGGAGATGAAAAGGTCAACAAAAACGAGATTCTGTTTTCACAGAGCTTACATGGTAACAAAAAGAGAAATCACAAATTATTGGCATATTTCCACGTATATACAATTCTTTTCTTAGTATGTATACTGCAGTATATGAATGTTTAATCCTGTTCTCTCTTAGATACCTGGAAAACTGAGTTTGTTCAATAAAAATTTTCATTAAAAAGTGATGAAGTTGGTGCATTTCTATAATTCAGGAATACATTCTTTTCACAGTTATTTTATGTTAATACTTTACACATATTTGATGAAATGAGATTTAAGTATGGAAAGCCTGCTTTAATTGTAAATGACAATACATTTTTACCATTTGAAAATACAAACATCATATGCTAAATCATAATTTGGTGTTTCTAATTCTAGTCCAAAATGTTATTACTGAAAATTAATGGTAAAAATTTAAAGCACATTTTAAGCATAACAAAGAGCAAATACCAAAACTTTTAAGCATAGGAAAAAATGGCATTACTTCCAATCATCAAAAAAAAATAGTTCTTGACTGTTTTTCATTCTGTTCTCTTGATGAGTACGATTTTGTGGAAGATATGCTGAATAGCCAATTACACTTTTTTTTAAGTTAAAAGAAACCAAATATTTTACTGGATATGATATTATAAAAATAGTTTTGTTTTCTCATCTGTATTCTGTATTCTCTATAATATAGAACTTCTATACAAAGAAAAATAAGTAAAAGTAGGTTGATAGTATTAAAAAAAAAGAACAAAGTTTTACCGTCTAACATCTGGAGGAGGAACTTTATACATCCAACACTGCTGTTGACTGACTACAGTTCATTTTGGACTTACGTACCAGGGTTAAATGCAATTATACTGGGGCTCTGACCTGGTTTTTCCCTGTGTCCCTGGTCAGATTGATTAGTCCAGGCTTGCCTCAGCCTGCAGACCTAATTTTGTGATTAGATCTAATCATAAAGGGCCGATTAATATGCCATTTATAACCAATCCATACAAACTTATGTTAGGAATTGGGAAAAGTTTTTCTACTAGTCCAACTAGACTCAGCTGGAGCCCAAAGAACTGTAAGAGGTTAAGTGAAACCTGCGTGTCTGGTGGACTGAAACAACTGTACATTTATCCCAGAATAGCAGCAAAGCTTATGCTGGTTATCTCCCTCTCAGCATGATTCCTGATAATAGTTAAAGGAGGCAATTATACACTCCCTTCAAATTGCTGAACCATTGAATTTCAAACCATCTAATCATGTAAAATATCATCAATTATGCATTTGATTAGTTGACAAAATGCTATCTTGTGTATCTGGAGATGCAAATGTGAGCTTTGAGGATGTTAA
Organism: Potorous gilbertii; assembly: GCA_028658325.1. Taxonomy (NCBI): domain Eukaryota; kingdom Metazoa; phylum Chordata; class Mammalia; order Diprotodontia; family Potoroidae; genus Potorous; species Potorous gilbertii. The sequence goes on along the minus strand of CM053770.1, from coordinate 620,266,422 downwards.
TGTTCCTCTTCCCTCCTTACCTTGCTTCTCACAACTCCTTTTTTTCTACTAATGGTACCTCTTTCCTCCTAGACAGCAAAGCTTGAAATTGCATTTTGGAGTCTTCCCTTCCTCCTTTACATCCAGTCATTTGTTCCAGTTTCCTGAATTCTTCCTCAATAATTTCTCTTGCTTCCTTTTTTTCCACTCAAATGTCTATTACCTTAGTTTGTTATCTCTTACAAGAGTTATTGTAATATGTATTCTCCTAATTTACTTCCTTACCTTCAACTTTTCCCGTTTCAAATCTATCCATGTTAAAAATGCCAAAATAACTCTTCTGTTTCACAGGTTATGGTAATGTTACTCCCCTATTAAACAATTTTAATACTCTATAGCTTATAGGAAGAAAAAAACCAAGCTTTTTGTTCAACATTGAGGTCATCCTGATTCTGGCTTCTATGTGTCTTCACAGTCTTCTTTCACATTGCCTGCTATCACACAAAATATATTCTAGACAAATTTCATTAATAGCTATTCTCTAGACTCATTCTCCTCTCTACTGTCTTTGGCCATTTTTGCTGGAGGTTTTCTGTGCCTTAAATATGCATCCTCCTTAAATTTGACCACCACACTCTCTTCTCATAAGGATGGCCTCCTGTTGCATTTTCCCTGTGAGGCGTTCTCTGATTTTTCAAGTTGAAAATGGTCTCTTCCATTTGTTGCTTTCTTGAAGTACATTTCACCTCCACTTCATCACACTTTAATAAAAAAAACACTTATCAATGTGTATGCTTGTGTTCCTCTACTATTCACATTCTTACTTTTAATTAAAATTAAATATAACAAAATTATAAAGAGCAATCAAGACTTGAGTGAGATTTGAAAGAATACCCCCCTCCCAAACCAGTTCTTCATGGGGGTTGGAGGCATACATGTGTTACACAATGCAGAGATAATAAGGTGTTTTTAATTTTTTGTCTCCAAAAATAATATTGGTTATATGGTATGGATCTCTGGAACGAAGAGGGAATGTGGTTACCTTTTTTCATGATCCTAGTGGTAAAACCGTGAGATCATATTTCTAGTACTGGTGATTTCATAGCCACCCCTTTCTCTCTACATGCATACACACAAACATGTACATTGAGAAAGAGAGAGAGAGAGAGAAAGAGAGAGAGAGAGAGAGGCAAGGTGTTTATTAACAATTAACTACTCATACTTAACTTTGGTACTCTGCTCAAGACTGAAAAGGTATAATGAGCAGAGTTCCTACAAATATTCATCACAAACTGGGGCAAAGGGAGGTATTCTTACAAATACACGTAGAGTTTATAGGGCCAGTGGACTCAAAGTACATTGGCAATTCGGAATATATAGATAACATATGTAGGGAAAGGGTAATTTCCACTCACTGGGCCTGGAAATTCTTGTCTCACCTTACAGTCCCCCCAAATGTGTCCATTAGATTCCATCTGCAATATTCAATAGTTATAATCAAGAAAGAATAAACACAAAGAGAAAGAAATGACCATGTGCTCATAGCTGCCATGGCTATTTGAGTGATAGAATTGCCACTCTTTCTACATGACTCTCTTTTAGTTTAAAAACAAATTTTATTTGTATCTTCTATTTCTTATATCATCAGAGTTATGACATTTGTCCCTATTCCTTCCATAGATCCATACCATATAACCCATATTATTTTTGGAAAGGAAAAATTGATCAATAAATTAAAAACACCTTATTATCTCTGCATTGTGTAACACATGTATACCTCCAACCTCCATGAAGAACTGATTTGGGCGGTGGGTGGGGGGGGTTCCTCTCAAATCTCACTCAAGTCTTGATTGCTCTTCATAATTTTGTTATATTTAATTTTAATTTTTGCTGCATAGTTGTTCTTTCCATTTACATTGCTGTAATTACCGTGTATATTGTTTTCTTGGCTCCACTTACTTTTTTCTGTTTCAGTTCACCTAGATCTATCCACACTTCATTACACACATTCATTCTTATAGCAAAATGGTATTTCAATCCATGTACCACAATCTATTTAACCATCCCCCAAATGTATAGGCATCTACTTTGTTTATAATTCTTAGCTATCATTAAAAAATTCTACTACAAATACTTTGTATTTTCAGACTTTCAGAAATGGTACAATTTTCTCATTGGTGGTTCGTCTCATAGGAGGGTCTACATATGTTTATCATATTTGTTTTAGGAATACATATATCATTACCTACATTGTGTCAGTACCATATCTGCTAACTCCATGCTGTATCTATTCACTGGCTCTCTCTTATGCTTTAGCAAGTTCTCCCTTTTCACTTCTACCTCCCGGCTCCCATCAAGTCTCAGTTTGCATCCTGCAGTTTAGAACCTTTTTAAAGAGGTTTTTCTTGTACATGTTGTCTCTCCAATCCTGAATTACTACAGATTTCTCTCTGAGATTACCTTTCATTTATACTGAATAAACTGTGTCTATAAACAGTAGATTTCCTATTGTTTCTCCAATTAATAAGTAATCTTCTTAAGGGCAAAGACTATTTTTTTATCTTTCTATTTATTCTAAGGTTTAGTTAGTATGTCTGGTGCATAGTAAAACTTATAAATATTTATTAAGTGACTGAATAGAAGAATAATTTGTCATTGGAACAATAAACATCAATGAGAAAAGAATAATAGTATTCATATAGTACTTAAAGGTTTGCAAAACACTTTATACATATCTCATTTTATACTCACAGCAATCCTATAAGTTAAGTGCTTTTCTTATTCCTATTTTACTGAAACTGAAACAGTAATTAAATGACTTAATCAGGGTCACCCTACTAGTAAGTGCCTGAAACAGGATTTGAGCTCAGGTTTTCCTGACTATAGGTGCTGCATTAATGCACCACTTAGTTGAGGTGACAATTGGACCAGAAAGGGAGAAAATAATCAAACCCCTTTGTATGACATTGTTTAGATTTTGAGAACTTTGAGTTTTGAAAATAAAATTATGATATTGGGAGATTTGAGCTGGATTTTAATTAATCTTTCTGTTTTCAGTATTCAGATTTTCTTTCTTATTTTCATCAGAGCCCACTTGAAGTATTCTATGTCTATTATTTGGCCCTTCAGTATCACATTAAGCTAAGTTTCAGTGAGTTTTTACAAAGTTATCTCATAAATAAGAATATACAAATTTATGGTGAAACTTGTGCGGAAGTATTTTTAACTGTGGAAATCTCACTACTAACTTAATGTGTAGCAAATGTTGTTGCTTTTTCATAAACAGAAAAAAGACATATCAAGGTTTTGGAAGTAAGAAAGAGAAACAGAATGAGAGGAAGGGCATTACCCCAGGTCTTAGAAACCTCTGAATAAGTGACTCAAACACCAGTTAGAGTTTTCTTTAGGTCAACAAGCTCCTCTTTAAAATGCAAATACCCAATGAGATTAATGAACCTACTAGGTACTCACTTAAAATAACCAATACTATACAAAAGTGGCAATTTTATTTCTTGGGGGAAGTGATAGGAAGAAGAGAGAAGGAAGAAAAATAGGTAAGCATCAATGACAAGACATCTACATGAAAAAGAGAACAAAATGCATTGAAAAAATGATTAAGAAGTTTAGTTTGATCTCATAATTAGGAATCCAATTATACAGTCTTCACATATTTATTTATACTTTGATACTGCAATTACTGTTCTATAAAAAGTCATCATGAACTTAATAAAAACCAACAAATTACCCTTTTCAATTTACAAAGACAGTCCAAAAAGGATTTATATATGAAACTGTGAATATCTATGTACAGACTTTTTATTGTATATTTAACTTTTTTAAATATATAGTTAAAATTTAACACAGTAGTTCCAATATTGTCCTGTTTATCTATCCTCTTATGAGCCCCTACTCTCTGCTATTTATATTTTAATGGTTCAATGACTTTTTTATTTCCCTTTCTTCATTCATTAGTATCATCACTACTTTCTATTACCTCTAACTCCCTCTCCCAAAGAATAAAGCCCTCCCTTGTAAAAAATAAGAACAATCAAGCAAAATGATGTTCACATATTGACAGAGTATGGTAATGTATGTATAGTTCTGTACCTCTAATCCTTCCATCACTTCCTGCCAAGAGGTGGGAAGCATGATTCCTCATAAATCTTCCAGAGTCAAAATTGGTTATTTCACTGATAATGGTACTTAAGCCTTTCACAGTTGTTTTTCTTTACAATGCTGTAGTCACTGTATAAATCATCTTGGGAATCATCTCATTTTACTCTGTATTACTTCATGTGAGTGATCCTATGTTCTCAATATATCACCTTCCTGATATAATAATATACCATAGTATTAATATGTACTATAATTTGTTCAACTAGTCATCATTCAATGTGCCCTTCTTTTTCTACATCTCTCCTATGATAAAAGTGATACTATAGTTTGGGGGGAACATTTTTCTAGGGGTGATTGTTTTCCCTTTGTTCTTTTCATGGAAAAGGTCTAATAATGAGAATGAGTCAAAAGATATTTATATTTGAATGATGTGGGGAATATATGGGGGTTGGGTTTGCTTTCCAGAATCCTACAACTACTTGATAGCACCACAAAAATAGACTTATAGTTCCTGTACCTCCAGAAATGCCCTAATAATTCATGTTGGCCTTATTTATTTTTTGGATTCTTCCATAATCTAATGCAAAGATCCACTGAGGGAGATCTCTGAATCCCATTAGTACTGTAATTCTCTGCCGCGATGCAAATCACAGCATATTTGTGCTATATATCTTTTCAGGCTCCTTTCATATAGCTTCCACAAGTTGGCTACCTGATACCCAGGTGTTTAAATACATAAATTTATTTTCCATCTATTATCTTTTTGCATTAGCTCTATATATTGCTAAAAGCTAAAGAATCATTTTTCACAGATGTTTCATGTTTCACTGCATAATTATTGTTACCTGATTTTTTAGTCCAAAAATTAGTTTATAACTTTTCATTGAGTAATTGTTCCAGTGTATAATTCTGTTTGTCATGTCTCTTAACAGGCAAACAGAGCAGCAATGTATTCACCAGCGGCATATGGATACAAGTTTATTTCTCATGTATTGTGAGCTGTGAGCCTAGAATTCTTGGCACATGGTCATTGTCAGTATATTTCTGAAAGCCAGCTTACATGGTTTGTTTAGAGCACTGCAGTGCTAATGGTGTTGTCACTCAATGCAGTGAAGAGCTATAGGCTCAAAGGGAGCAGGCAGGCAGGCAAAGCTACCATGAGTAAGTCATGTGATATGGTAAGACTTGCATCTTTCTGTACTGGCCAAACTGAACAAACACTGTCAGAGACACATTAACAGGAGAAGGATTTCTTTATGATTATAAGTAAATATAAAAACTGTTCTGCAGGCTTCAAGTTGAAAGTGATTGTGTTCACTGAATAGCATGGAAATAGCTGCAGAAAGTCAGTTTTCAGTGAGGAAAGAAAATGGTGCAAGTGGCAGAAATTAAAAGACAACATCAACACAATTTTAAAGCTTCACAGAATGGTCATATCTCACTTTTTTGCAAAACAAAATTGGCATAAAATCTGTGACAATTATGCAGTAAAGTAAGGTATTCAATTTTTTTTTGTGATTTTCCTATCAAAACATTCATTCTTTCACAACAGTGCCCCTTTAAAATATGCTATTTCCATTTACTTCCTTTTTTTACTTTATAAAACTTACTTAGAATGCTACTACCACATAGTTTCAAAATACTTTCACTGATCTCATCCATCATTATTTAAAATATTTTTTCAGTCTATTCATATCTGGATGTTGTGTCTATCATGTAATTGAAAACGCTCAAGTGATCCTCTCAGCCAAACTGACATTAAAAAAAGTTTCTTTGGTTGAATTTCTACATGTACTATATTGTTTCAAATACTTTATTTTTGTTGAACTCAAAATTCTTTTCTTACAGAAGGTACATAAATTGTGACTGCCTTTCTAATTCAATATAATGAAATCATTTTAGACAGTTTAAATAGTTTACAGAGACATTTGCTGTGTTGTGTTGAGGGGTTACTATATCTCTAGACATCAGTTTCCTTAACTATAAAATAAGAGACTTGAAACATATGAACTTCAAGGATCCTTTTACTGCTAAAATTCTATTTTTCAACAAATTACCTTTATTTATGAAAACATGGAAAATATGTCCCAAGAGGCTAAGGGTCTAATATTTGTGGTTATGTATATTCTCCACTAGAGTTGTTGACTTCTTAGATTGCATAGCCTTCATGAATGATTTCATTACGATTTGAAGATGAATCCAGGAAAAACACTGTATCTATTCATTCACTTAGTATACACACACATACATACAGACATTTATGTATATCTGTCTGTGAATAGTAATTGAATAGTCTCTATGTTTAAGGAAAATAATATACAAAGCTCTTTTCATAGAAAAAATATCTTACACTTTGGCCAGGTGTATATATATATATATATATATATATATGTGTGTGTGTGTGTGTGTGTATATATTTATATATACCACCAGTATAGGCCTGGTTCAATATTAAGTAAACTATTAACATAATTAATCATATCAATAACCAAAACAACAAAAATCATATGATTATCTCAATGGATGAAGAAAAAGCTTTTGACAAAAATATGACCATCGTGACTATTACAAAAAACAGAAAACATAGGTATAAATGCATCCTTTCTTAAAATGATCAATAATATCTTTTTAAAACCAAGAGTAAACACCATCTGTAATGGAGAAAAACTTGAAGTCTTCTCAATAAGACCAGGAGTAAAGCAAAGAGGTCTCCTATTGCCATTATTATTCAGTATTATACTAGAAATTTAGTGATAACAATAAGACAAAAAAATTGAAGGAATTAAAATACTCAATGAGGAAATAAAACTATCACATTTTGCATATCATGTGATGATATATTTAGAAAACCCTAGGGAATTAACTTAAAAACTAGTTGAAACATTTAACTCCAACAAAATTGCAGAATACAAATTAGACCCAAACAAATCCTCAGCATTTTATAAACAATCAAAATGAAATTATAAAAAGCAGCAGCAGGAGATAGAAAAAGCAATTCTATTTAACATAAATACAAATGGTATAAACTAATTGGGAATCTACTTACCAAGCCAAACCCAAGAATTACATGAACACAATTACAAAACCTTTTTTACATAAATAAATGCTTATCTAAAACTTGTATAAATAGCAACTGCTAATGAGTGGGCCAAATTAATGTAGTAAAAACGATAATTCTACCTAACTTAATTTACTTCTTTAGTACCATGCCAATCAAACTGCCAAAGAATTTTGTGATAGAACTAGAAAAAAATAGCAAAATTCATTCAGAAGAACAAAAAGTCAAGAATACCAAAGAAATAAATTTCAAAAAATGAAAGCATGCCCAGTAATACCACATTTCAAACTATATTCAAAAACAGTAATCATTTAAAAAAAATTCTGAGTGTGAAATAGTGATAGAACAGCAAAATAGATTAGGTACACGGTAGTAAACAACTATCATAACTGAATGTTTGATAAAATTCAAAATCCAAAGTTTTTGGATAAGAACTCACTATTTGACAAAAAAAAAGTTCTGGGAATGCTGGAAAAAGGGGAAAGCAGTTTGAGAAAAACTAGGCATTAGATGACCAGTTCACAATGTACTAAGGTAATGTCAAAAAAGTTAAATGATTAAGACATAAAAGGTGATATCATGGATATATTAAAGGAGTATGGAAAAATTCACCTGTTATATTTACTAATTACTGTTCTTGGGTTTTTTTTTGTTTTATTTTGTTTTTTTTTTATCTTGAAGAGGATCAATGATATCAGAAGGGTGATGTCTTGACTTGCAAGTGAATTGTATTTAAGTGAGCAGGGCCATACACAAAGTCATCAGCCACATTCTGTCCTGCAGAGTCATTGAAGTCCACCGGCAAAATATAGGTCAAGACATTTTATGACCAAACAACAGAGATGATCACAGGAAGTAAAATGTATAACTTTTCATTGCAAGAAATAAAAAAAAAAAGCTTTCACAGAAACAAAATTAAGGCAGTAAAAATTACAATGAAAATAGGAAACTGGGAAAAACTAAATCTAGTTTTTCTATTAAAGGTTTAATTTCTAAAATATATAGGGCACTGAGCCAAACTTTTGAAAAGAGCTCTTTTTACAGTTGACAAATGGTCAGTAGATATCAAAATCAGTTTTTAGATGAAGAAAGCAAAGCTATCAATAGTCACATAAAAATGCTCAAAATTACTACTGATTAGAAAAATGTAAATTAAAGCAACTCTGATTTACTACCTCATAGATAGAAACCTGGTTAATATGACAGGAAAGGAATATATCAAATGTTGGAGAGGGAAAATTGGAAACTGATGCGTTTTTGGTGGATGTATGAACCAATTCAATCTTTCTGAAGAACATTTAAAACTATAGCCAAAGATCTATAAAAATGTTCGTCCCATTTGACTCAATGATGTCACTCTTTGGTCTGTCTATATTCCAAAGGGATCAATGGAAAAGCAGAACTATTTATACCAAAAATATTTGTAGCAACTCTTTTTGTGATAGTACAGAATTAGAAATTGAGGGGATGCCCATCAATTGGGGAATGGAAGAATAAATTGTGGTTTATGATTGTGCTGGAATACTTCTGTTTTGTAAGAAATGACAAGCAGAAAGATCTGGGAAGACTTCCATGAACTCATGCAACATGAAGTGAGTAGAACATCATAAATAATAACCAAAATATAGCATGATGATTATCATGAAAGACTAAGCAATTAGGATAAAAACAATGATGAAGACTATTTAAAAAGACCCAGCATTTAAAATTATATCTTCATTTAGAGGGAGAAATGATGAACCCAATGAAAATGGAAGCATACTTTTTTATCTCTATTTTTCTTGTGTGTGTTGTATGTTTGTGTACATTTTCTTTTGCATCATCACTGATATGGAAATACATTTTGCATGACTTCACATTTATAATTGATTTAAATTGCTTGCCTTCTCAAGGAGGGGTTTAGGAAGAAAGGGAATGAATTTGAAATTCAAAATTTTTAAAAGAATTGAAAATTGTTTTACTTGTAATTGAGTAATAGCTAATAAATAAAATATGTATTTTAAAAAGTATTTCCAACAACTAGAAAATATGAGTTATACATATCCTATATGTGTTTCCTAAGTTTGAACCCACTTTCTCCAGGAATCTGAATGTAAAATTCTCAGAATGAAGGATGTTTAATAACACCATTTCAGTAAATTCCCCTTTGTTTAAGAAGAAGAATACTTAAGACTCACTATCTAAAATAATTCTCAACTTATATACTTAGGGGAAGCATATTTGCTGAAGCATGAGCAAACAGTTTAGACATTCATTTACTATTCCTCTAAATCTCTTAAGGGGAGTTATAACTGTGTCCAATAAACTGATTCAGTTTTGAGATTGAGAATTGATATGAGTATATTCAGAGTATCTATAGAATGCAAATACATTAAATCAATTTAGGGAGTCTTGTCTTTATTATTTAGTCATTTTTTGGTCATGTCTGACTCTTTGTGATCCCTGTTTGGAGTTTTCTTAGTAAATAGTTTGGAGTTGCTACCATTTTCTTCTCCACAAAGCTTGTGAGAGTTTGAGACCACATTTGAACTTGGGTCTTCCTGATTCAAGGCATAATTTATCCCACTAGTTGCCCCAGAAGGCAGTCTATCCAGATGAAATCACACTCCCCACCCCTACCCCCATCAAAATAACCATAACAATTTGCAATTCCAAGAGCTATATCATGGAGAAGGAAACAAAAATAACCCAAATTCTCTGACTTCAGTTGCTAAGCAACATCATCTCCCAAAGATGGCTTAAAATTTACTGGGGGAAAAAGGAAAGTTGCAAGGTCCTCTTCTTATTTCATCCTATTTACATATTTGAATAGATTAATTTATCATCTGTTTACCACTTTGAGTTCTGAAAGGCACAGACATTTTGTCTCTGAGGGTAACAGACTCAGAATAGTTATTTTTCACTTGGAAATATAACATCCCTGGGCCCCAGCAGGTTAGAGCAAAACAATACTGTTATTCAATTTCTTGAGGTATCATAAACCAAGTAAAGGCTTAGAGATTTTTCTCTCTCTGGCTAATTTGAATCAGAAGCAGACATGAGTAATGTAATTAATTGTTAGGTGATCTTTTCTCATCTGAATTTTGCCATATTTTAAGAAAGGACATTCCTCCCCACTTCCAGGTCTTAAGTCTTATACCTTTCATGAATGTTGCATTCAGTTAAAATATTTGGCTTCACCAAAGGAGAATGAATTTAAGAATGATTTTTGTAATGACCGAATATAGCAGAATTAGGATAATTTCATGGCATTATCCATCAGATTGAGCAACAGGAAAGACAGAGTTCATTCAGTGATTTCAGGATTGTTGAAAATGGAATGAATACAGCCACAATACACTATTATGTGGATTACATTATTATTGTAAATTACTTGGAAATATTTTATCATGGCACATATATTGAAAAGAGACATATTATGAGTATTAAGGTTGTATTCACGTATAGTTTCCAATATTTTTCTCTCAAAATCTAGAACAGTAGGCAACAGGGTTACAAAAGGAAAAAAGCTAACATTGAAACCATAGCAAATAGGGAGATACACTGTTTTCTTTTTAAAGATACCCTTTCTATGAAATTTGGTGAGATACATACATACATACATTCATATATATATATATATATATATATGTATGTCTTCTATGCATAGATACACACATACACACCTATGCATATATGATAATGTATATGTAGACAATTCCTGTGCCTGTGAAAAATACATCTACATAGACATAAGTATATAGATATAGATAGATAGATATTGCATCCAGCTTGAAACCTGAATTCTACTTCGTGAAAATAAGAATCTTTTAAATGAATGATCTAGGGACAGTAAGCTTATGTGGCTACAATGAAACTGAGCTCAGCAGCATTAGCTTTTGTTTTTGTTTTTTCTTGACTGAATAGTTTTAAAAATAAATGTGTTAACAGACAAATAGAGAGGCCTTTCATCTTGCCAGCTCATGCAAATACAGACCTTCAGATTGCACAGTTGTGCCAGCTACTGTTTTTTTGTAGAATTCTGTTTTAAAATTTTAATTAGCACAACAGTAGATGATTTGCAAAATTCAGTATGTTCACTTGGCATTAAATACATTTATAAATGCAATTGTGCACTCTTATCTAAAGGTAAATGTTGAAAAAAATGTTTCAAGTTGAATTTCTTAAACAATAAAATATGTTGGGAAAGTATGGGATGAGCAAAAGTCTTAAGTTCATAGAAGATTTCATGGCTAATCTCAAATGGTTAATTTTGTTCTTGGGGACATTTGGCTTTCTAATCATCTTGGAAAGTTAATCTAAAGAAGATTATGATCATTTAATTTTTAAAAAGATTACGACTTGAAAACTTGAAGAAAGGGGTTTATCATGCACATTTAATATACTTTAAATATTATTTAGTTTAATGTATTTTAAATATACTATACATTTAATATACTTCAATTTCCCCAAATAAATATTCAACCACTGCGTATGAAAAATAACTCTGGCAAGAAGACTCCTCTCATCTTTTAAAGATATTGTGCTTTTCTGTCCCCTTCCCTCACATGACATGGTCCAGACTTAATTCACTGCATCCACCAACCTAGACTATGGGAATTCATGATAGGAATGCTAGTATATTTATTATACCTCTTATCAAAATGCCTTCCCATTGCATCAGAGGACAATTTTAATTTAAAAAATAATTGTTACATATTCTATAATAAGAAAACTTTTAAACCACACCCCAAAGGTCCAATATTGGTAATTCCCTTATTCATTATAATGCCAGAAGAAAGTAGGTTTTCTTACCAGCATTTTCAGTAAAATGATCCCATGAACAGTGTCTATCTTTTTTAAAGCATTCTCTTTAATGGTTTTGGTCATATGCCATCTTTAAATTCCAGTGTGCAGCACTGTGCCCTATATATAATAGGTGCTTAATATTTGTTTTATGAATAATCCTCTATAGTGCCTTTGGCTGGAATCATGACTTCATCTTGCTGACTTTAACTTTCAGATATTCAGGTTACTTACAACCCAATCTGGGTAACCCATATAGTAATAGAAGTTTAAGAGTTCCTTGATTACCCATTGATTACATTTCATTCAAGCACCAAAAGCTTTGGCAATGGAGTGTCACTTTAGTGACATCCCATTACTGGAGTTGTGTTCTTTTCAGTTTAGGATCTAACTATGTCTGTCTATACTAAGTATTCTCCTAAGAGGGATGGTGAGAGATATTGCTGTGAAAGCCTCATAAAATGTCCTCCTTCCCCCTTCCATTTGCAGTTTTTCTCTCATGGGCCACAGGAGAGTCAACAATACCACTTCTATTTATAGAGAATTGAAACTTCACCTCATACTTTTTTTCTTCCCTCCTGATATAAGTGGCTAAATGGGTTCCTCCCACAAAGAAAATATACCTTAATGGCAAAGGATCTGTAAAGGTAGACCAACTCATCGGACTTTCAGGGGCAAACATTAAATATCAACCCTATTACACGCGCGCACACACACACACACACACACACATACATACACACACATGTAGAAAGGTTCTTAGCAGCAATGAAAAGCTTGACTGAAATATATTTAAATAATGTAAAGAAAGGAAAGGTCAAGACCTAAAATGTCTATTTAATCCACTTGGACACACTTCTGATCTGTTTCCCTTTGACTCCAACATTATGCTTTCAGCAGTGATAAGCTCACCACCAATAAACTTAGCCATTTGGAAATGGCTTCAGCTCTGGTTCTCCCTCTTCATCAGTACCCTTAGTTGCTCTGCCCCTTTTATTGGAAAGCTAGAGGATAAAGCAAAATATTCCTCCCTTCATCTCCCTTTATATAGAGCTCAGATTTTCTAGTCAATTCTTTGTCTCTTACCAGTACTTTGTTTGCTTTTGACTCCACTAATATCATGCTTCCAGGCTGAGGATCCTCTAGCACTACCCCACATTTCATCTATCTTTTGTATATTTTCTTCTCCCATTTGATTATAAGCTTTTTGAAAATGAGGATTCTCTTTCTTTTGTCTATTTGTATCCTCATTACTTAACATGGAGCCTGTCACATAGTAGATGCTTAGTGATTATTGTACTATATGGTATGGGATGGGATTGGATGGGATGGGGTTGGCATGGCATGGCATGGCAAGGCATGGTATAGAACAATATGGTACATTGTATTACAATCTATTGTTTGACAGCAGAAATTTCCCTTCCTAAAACCATTTTTGTAATATTGTTGCTGTTGTTTTCAATTGAAGTGTCTTCTTTTGATAACTTCATGGTACCTACTTAAACTTCTTGAGGATTCTGGTAAATGCCACCAACTAGCTCTCAGTACTGCTTACCTAGATTAGGATAACTAAGTTGAGATAATATTTTCAGCTCTTCTACTCCCTCAGCATTGCTCAATGCTGTTACTATGCTGTACAAATAGCAAATTTAATTAATGTAGTATCATATCTATATCTTCTAAACTAAATTTGAAGTCTCTGAAACCTGAAGAATAGAACAAGTTCTTTTTCAAAGGAAAAAATAATAACTACCATGAACACCTGTGTATTTCATAATTACATCTATTAAAGATGGGGAACACAGACATGTGTATATATAACTAATTGAAGGGTTGGGGCAATATTTAGGTATTAAGGAAAGATAAAATTAAAGATAGAACTGCATGCTTTACATTTATAGTGATAGTTAAAATGAACAATAAGAACACACTTCCTAATGCTTCCTAATCAAATCCTTACTTCAATACTATAAGAATTGTTCTTTCATTGGTATGCTCACTCCCCCTATTAATCTAGCCATGATCCTTCAATGACTCTGGAGATAATATTCAAATATATGTAAATATTGTTTTTTTTCTTTTTGGGGGCTTGGCGATATAGGAAGGCTGGGTCACCCTGTCTTTTCAAAACTGGAAGTATAGCATCCATTTAAAGTCTGATACCACTGCTGATTGGCATAGAAGCTTCAATTTGTTTCATTTCTGATCTGGGCCAGTTCTTTCCTCCGTTGATATCCTGTTGTCTTTCCCTTTACCTGATACCATGTAGGATTTATTGTAGACACACAATTGTCTTGACCTTATTGTATATCAGAACCCTTAAGTGAAAGAAGTCCACCAACCTTGGCCAACCTCCAGTATTAGGGAAAATAAGCCTCCATCAACACTACTGGAAAATCAAATCTTTAGGTAATTAAAAAAAATCTTTATGCTGAGGTCTCAAAAATTAACAAAGTCATGATGAAACTCATATTGAATAAAACTCATGTTTGATTGATTTCCCATAATGATGCTTAGAGCACTTTTGAAAAGTTAAAATATGAATATGATATTAGTATCTATCTCTACTTACTTTTTTTTGAGTGAAAACTTGTTGTTATAGAGGATGGAGGTCTGACTTTGGTCTCAGTAAGTCCTACATTTGACACTAGTTTTATGATGTTCAGCAAGTGATTTAACTACTCAATGCCTCAGGTAACTCACTAAAACTGAGTTATAGAGAAATTATCCACCTGCTTCCTTTCAGGAAATTTGCAACCAAGAGTTACACATACTGATGAGTTTCACATCTGAAGAAATACAGTGATTAAAATGTATTTCTAAAAGTCAGAAACACCTGGATTCAAATCTAGCTTCTAGAATTTACCAGCTGTGTGACTGGGCAAGTAACTTAATCTCCATACATGTGAGTCATGCAAATCCAGAGTATATCATAAAGTTTGAGATTCACTGAAGGAAGAGTTTCTACTTCTAATTGTAGGAAGAGGCTCAGGGACAAAATCATAGACCCTACATACATTTAAAAGGCAATTTTACCATTTCAGGAAATGAAATATATCAATTAATACATTCTGATTGGTTTCAAATACTTGGAAGGATATGCACCTCTTAAACGCATTATCCCCAACTCATCATCAAAAGAATAACTCAGTTCTCCACTGACAACCTCCCACAACCTCCTCTCCCTGTGATTAAAAGTCTACAGGGTAGAGTACTGAACTCTGCCTTTATAAATGGCAGAAAATGAACTTTTGAATTTTCCACTTTACCTATGCTGTTCTCCCTGGTTGCAACTCCACAAAAAAAAGATGCTCTGGTTTCTCCCTCTTTCTTCCTCTTTCCCGCCTCCTTTTGTGTATTGTCTCCCTTCATTATACTGTAAATTCTTTTAGGTCAGAGACTGTCTTTCTTTTTTATTAATTGTATCCCTAGCATTTGGAAGACTGCCTGGCATGTAGTAGCCACTTATTAAATGTTAATTGGATTATTGGATGTGATTGGGAAAAGCAGAACTTTTTAAAAGGTCGTGGCTAAGTAAATGTGAAAATTTTGTCAATAAAAAGTCATTTTTCTTCCTCATTCTTAAAACATTTTACAAACATTATAAAACATTTTTGAAACATTCATTAATATTAGTGAACAAGTAAATATTTTCTACAACAGCTTTTTGCAATCAACTTGCTTTTTACACACTAGAGGGAGCAAGTGTGTAGCAAACCTATTTCCCCCTAGTTAACTAAAAAAAAAATGTAGTCACTATTTCTTGGAAATTATTAGTTACTGACAGGAAATAAGAAGTTGGCATATAATTCATTTTTATTGGGAATGTACAAAGAACATATCAGATTCTTGCTCTCTGCACACACATAGACACACATATATATACACAAACATACACATGTGTATATATATACATATATGTGTGCATACTATATATATACACACACATACACACATGTATATATATATATATATATATATATATATATATATATATATACCTACATACATACATACATATATATCCACACATGCATATATAAGGATTAGTGGATAGAACACTGGGCTTGGAGTCAGGAAGACCTAATTTCAAATTTATTCTTACTTACTAGGCAAATGTAGTCCTGGGTAAATCACTCAACCGTGTTTGCCTCAATTTTCTTATCAGTAAAATAAGCTAGAGAAGGAAATGGCAAACCATTTCATGATCTTTATCATGAAAGCCCCAAATGAGGTCAGGAAGAGTTGGACATAACTGAAAGAACTGAACAACTAATATATATATATATATATATATATATATATATATATATATACACACACATATATATGTGAATGATATAGTCTATTATGACTAAAAGTTTTAGCAAATTTTGAAAACAGTCATAATTTTAAGTATGAATAGCGATTAGGCTTTTTGTGTCAATTATTTATGAAATAACTATAACTTGCAATAGTATGTAAACACTCAAAAATAGTAAATAAATTACTTACAGTGACAAATGTAGTTTTAATCTTACTACGAGGTTCATGAGAAGCATCATGGCTTCACGTGCATATTAATTCTCCCTCGTCTACCTTAACTTCCTAGTTCTTCAATCTGTTCAATCCTCCAGTCCATGTTAGATACACACAGAGATGGCAATAGCTTCATATGTCCATCACCAACAAGTATTCTCAAAAAAGTCACCTACAATAGGTGCCTCCACTTTCCTTTTACTCTCTTCTTAACCTTTTACAATCTAGTTTCAGACTTTATCACTCCCCCAAAACTGCCCTCCCCAAAGTTACCAGTTATCTTATAGTTGATAAATCCAATAGATTTTCTCAATCTTCAACGTCCTCTACCTCTCCAGTCTTTGATAACACTTATCACCCTCCTCTCCTTGATATGATATTTTCTCTAGGATTTTGGACATCACTTGGTTTTCTTCCTATGTGTCTGACAACTCCTCAGCCTCTTTTGCTAGATCCTCATGTATACTAACTCATCAGCTTCCTAGGCTTTCGTTACCATCCCTATTCTGATGATTGTCAAATCTATCTATGCTGCCCCAATCTCTCTGTTGACGTCTAATTTTGTATCTATAACAACCTTTCAAATATTGTGAAATCAACATCAAGAAGACATCTTAAATTTAATATATCCAAAATAGAACCTATTATCTTCCCCTCTAAACCCTCCTTCCCCTCTTCGCTTTGGGTCGGTTGTTGTTCTTTGTCTTCAAAGAGGACCAAAATTACAATTGTAAAGTGAAATTTCAGTGTGTCCTACTGTGGCTGATCAAACCAATAGGAACTCGCAATGTTCTACCACAGGTTGGGCACAGATAGTCCATTTGAATATTTGGGGTCGATATCCCAAATTCACACATCCTATATTTACTTTGTGGTGTCTTAATTCTGCTTTGCTCAAAGAGCACAGCACCTTTTCTTATGTGGGCATTCCATGCTGAGTGGTACTGTGCCAGTATCTCCTATGTTACACAGTCAAATACAAAGTTCTTGAGAGAAACTTTGAGATTGTCCTTTTGTAGTTTCTTCTGGCCACCATGTGATCCCCTGCCCCAAGCAAGTTCTCCATAAAATAGTCTTTTTGGCAAGCATACATTTTGAATTTGAACATGGACAACCCTTTGGAGTTGCACTCTCTGAAGTATAGTTTGAATATTTAGCAGTTCAGCTTGAGCAAGGACTTCAGTGTCTGGTACCATATCATGCCAGGTGATCTTCAGAATCTCCCTAACACAGTTCAAATTAAAGCAATTCAGTTTCCTGGAATGGTGCTGGTAGACTATCCATGTTTCACAAACATATAGCAATGAGGTCAGCACAATGGCTCTATAGACTTTCAGTTTGATAGTCAGTCTAATACCTCGTCTCTCCCAGACCTTTGTTTGGAGCCTCTCAAACACCGAGCTAGCTCAAGCAATGTGTGAATCAACCTCATTTTCAGTGTGTACATCCCTAGAAAGTACACTACCAAGGTAAGTGAACTTATCCCCAGCATTCAAAACTTCTCCATTTGTTGTAACTGAGGGTTCCACATACGGATGGTGGGGTGATGGCTGATGGCCCCAATTCCAGAAGCTCATACTCTCACTCTCCCACATCCAATCTGTTACCACAATCTGTCAATTTCACCTTTGCCCATCTCTCTAATACATCTATGTCCCTGGTACAAGCTCTGATCACCTTACATCTGAACTATTTCAGTAGTTTGGTGTCAGGTATAACTGTCTCAAATTTCCTGCCGCTCTAATCAGTCCTCCATTTAAAAAGTCTGATAGTCTCTCTCTCTCTCTCTCTCTCTCTCTCTCTCTCTCTCTCATACACACACACACACACACACACACACACACACACACACACACACACACCATTCAATATATTCCCATGACTTCCTATTACATCCAGGATTAAACACAATTTTTCCCATGGTGTTCAAAGCCCTTCCTAAGCTAGTTCCTATCTTTCCAATACTCTTAAATCTTACCTCTCTGAAAAATGTTTGATTGATTGTTCCTCATGCTCAAAAAGGACCAAAATGGCATCTCTTTATCAGGGTCAAGTTACAGTTTGACTAACTGTGGCTGATCAGACCAATAAAAACTCAGAAAACTCTACCACATGTCAGGCACAAGTAATCCATATGAACATTTGGAAAGGAAATGGCTCTAAATGTGTGCACCTAACATTTCTATTGAACTTTTGCAATTCTACTTTGCTCATAGAGCACAGTGCCTTTGTTGATGCAGGTGTACCATACTGGGTGGTTCTGTGTCAGTTTCTCTCATGTATCATAATCAACTATAAAGTTCTTTAGAGAGATTTTGAGATTGTCCTTGTATCACTTCTTATGAGCTCCATATGAGTGCTTGTCTTGTGTGAGTTTTACATAAAATAGTCTTTCAGACAAATGTACATTTGGCATTCAAACAACATGGCCAGTCCATCAGAGTTGTACTCTTTGCAGCAGGGTTTGAATGCTCAGCAGTTCAGCTGCAGAAATGACCTCACTGTATGATACCTTATCTTTCTAGATAATCTTCAGAAATTTCCTGAAACAATTCAGATGGAAGCCATTCAGTTTCCCAACATGGTACTGCTTTATCGACCAGGTTTCACAGGCACACAATGATGAGTTCAGCACAATAGCTCTATAGACCTTCAGTATGGTAGGCAACCTAATATCTCCTCTCTCATACTTCCCTTTGGTTCTTCCCAATCTCAGGGCTACCTCTAACAACATGAGCACCAATCTCATCATACCTGAAAAGTATACTGCCAAGGTAAGTGAACTTATCCAAAACATTCAAAATTTCTCAATTTGCTGTAACTGATATTTCTGCATATAGATGGTATGTTGCTGACTGGTGGAGAACTTCTGTTTCCCTGGAATTAATTTTTCAGACTAAACACACACAAGTGGCAGCTCAGCCTCAGAGGCTGCATTTAGTGCACAATCATCTATGAACAAAAAGTTATACACCAATACTCCCTCTTCTTTGCTCTTGGCTTATAGCCTTTTCAAATTTAATAACTGCCATCAGTGCAGTAACTGACTTTGATGCTGTTTTTGTCCTCCTTGAAGATGTCTGACAATATCACTGAAAACATGATGCTAAAAGCATGAGAGCAAGTACGCAGCCCTGCTTAATTCAACTGGTGAGTGAGAAAGTACAAAAGCATCATCTATTATCCAGAACTCATGCAAGTGTGTTGTCATGGAACTGGCATATAATATTGATGAACTTCTCTGGGTCAACCAAATTTTGTCATGATCTTCCAGAAGTGCTTATAACTGATAGTATCAAAGACCTTGTTCAGATTGATGAACATTGTATAAACACCTCTGCTTTGCTTCTAGCATTTCTCCTGGCATTTCTGGGCAACAAACACCATGTCAACCATTCCTTGACCTTTTCTGATACCACACACGCTCTTGGGTAGGTAACTATCTTCTAGGTAAACAACCAACTGAGGAAGAAAGACTGTATAAAGACTCTTACTGGCAATGACACACACATACAGAAAGAGAGAGGGAGAGAGAGAGAGAGAAAGAGAGAGAGAGAGAGAGAGAGAGAGAGAGAGAGAGAGAGAGAGAGAGCCATGATTGTCTGTTTCTTTGATAATAATTTATCTACTGATATTGACTTTATTATTTCACAAAGAAGAGATTCCATCTCTTGGCTCTGGTCATTTTCTCTGGCTATTCTCTCATTCTTAGAATGATCTCCATCCTCAGGTCTACCTACTGGCTTCCTCTAAGTCCTATATGAAATCCTATCTTCTATAGTCTTTACAACCCTTCTTAACTCAAGTGTTTTCACTCTTTTATTTCCTACCTATCCAATATATAGATGGTACATTTTTGGTTGTTTTATCTCCCTCATTAGGTTGTGATTACGGACCACATTTTTTTTTAATCCTCTGCACTTAGGATAGTGCTTGACACAGAATAAGTGCTTAATAAATATTGACTGATTGAAGCAAAGTTCCTACCTAATGCAAATTATTAGGTCTTATTTTTTAATATGTTTCACCTGATTGTGCCAGAATCAAGGTCAGTAACTATTATTTTCATAATTCTTTTAGTAGATCCAGTCAGATAGAAAACAGTGTTACTTTCTGTCTGAACTATATACAAATGGAAATAGGATCATTCTAAAATATTCAAAAGCTTTTTAATTTATGGTATGATAATTTATCTCCCATAGTAAACTCTTACACACTTGATGTCTTGAACTAGGTCTCATTAAGTTGTTGTAAAATACCAGCATAATGTACTGTACCTTCCACGTAGTAAATCCTTGTGAAATGTTTGCTAAATTGAATTGAATTCTTGAATTGGTCATTGATTAATGTCTGGCGAATGGCATACTGGTAATGAAATTATTTTCCTATTTCAAAACTTTGCAATTACTAGTAACATTTATATAAAGTTAAATTTCCCCTAGTCTATCTATGATGACATAATCTATTCAAAAATAATATAGTCAATTTTCAAATAGTTATGTTACTAATTTACATGTTTATGATTTCATTCCATTTTATAACCAAGCAAGATCAATAAGATTTACCAAAATTTTCAGGGACCACAAGTGAAATCTGTAAACCATATATTCTACTGGTAATCTAGAAAAAGACTGAGAATTTCTGTTTTAAGCAACTACTATGCAATATGAAGCTAATGATTATAGAGGTCTTTTGTTGACAGCATGGGAAAATCTCATTATTTTGAGAGCCCCAGAGTTAGAAACTTTTTTGGATGCATGATATTCTTCATTTAGAATATTTTAATATATAATATATAATTTATATAATTTTAATCAAGAGACTTAACAACTTAAACTTCCCTCCATGAACCTATTAAGTTTGTTCATTACCTAAGAAAAGACTTATGTGGAGAAAAGATTATTTGCTTTATGATATTATCGTTTCCTATGTCCCTATGTTGACAAGTAATCAGTTGTGATACATAGATAACTGCCTCGTACAAATAACCCTCTATCACAACCGAACCATAGGTCATTCTGCCTACAGATGTACTCGCTATCCCCTCTGAATTCTTTTTATTCAGGTGACCATTTTATCTTACTCTTTGAAATGTAAAGGTGTTTTTCGTTTGTTTGTTTCTTTTGCTTCAGTATCCTTTGAATATGAATCCCAGACTTCTCTATTTCTGTAGCTAGATTCTCTCTCCTTTGCCTGTTCCTTTCTTTTGTTTTTTTTTTTTTAATTTGTAGCAGGCTATTACTGTAATCACCTCTAGTTCTGGGGTATGATGGATGGTACCTCTGGCCTCAGATTCTCTTTCAGTTCCCCTATGGCCTGGAATGGAAACGAAGAACTGTGTCTTCTTGTAAGTGCTCATGACCAGCAGTGCCCTCCCTTATTACATTCATATAAAAAAATCTAGTGCTACTAGTACTGTGTCTCAAACCATACTGTAAAACAAGAGTTATCAAAGTGGTTTTTTACATTTTAAAAAAAAAAAATGTTGATCATTTGTCAGATTAGATAAAAAGCCCCCTAATGCAAATTGGGAATAGTACTACAATACTTGATACATTCAAGGACACCAACTACTAGGATAAGTATTCTCTAACTGACAAAGACTATTCAGTAAACTAGAAGTCATTCTGACTGAAATGAAGGTTAATTAGAGTAAAATTTCTGCCATACACCACAATAACTCCAAATAGAGTTCATGTGGCTTAAAAAAAAATAAAAGAAACTCCTGTCACAACAATATTGAAAGACCAAAGCAATAAAAATTAAATAAAAGGAAAACTCTTAAAAATGATGACTAGGATGGAGAATTCTCCCCTAAATAAGTCATATATATAATTATGAAAGACAAAAAAAGAATAATTTCGATATAAGAAGAAAATAGAAATTGCTGGAGTTATTATGGGAGGATAGGAACACTATGGCACTTATGCTTTAGCCATGTTTAAGAAAAAAAGAATTTTAATTCCTAACGCACTAAACTATATGTATTTTTGACCTGTGATAAAAATTTCACACAGGAATTACATGATGGTTAAGGATGGAGGAAAAATACCTGTGTACAGCAATATCATAACAATGTATTTTTTGAGTAAGAGGAAAAGAAAGAAAACAGATATCCATCAATTAATGGGTGACTGAACAGATATTTTATATGAATACAAATTTTTTATATGAAGGCAACTTTGTTGTGCTATAAGAACTGATGAATGTGAAATAAGGACTGATTCATAAGTGATATGAGCAGAACCAGAAAAGCAATTTGTGTAATTACTACAATAATAAAGGGAAATAACTTTGAAAACCTCCAAAGTAACAACAAATTTTCAATTAACCCATCTTTGATCTTGTATTTATAAAGTACTATATACATGATAAAAACAGTCCCTGCTATATAGCAACTAAAATTCTAAACAGGAAGATAACTGGTACATAGATGGCATATACAAGATACAAATAAAATATATGGAAGTTAACCCAAAGGAGGAAGCTCTAGCACATGAAGGTTTGAGGAAGGGCATTGTACATAAGGTCACATTTGAATTGACATTAAAGAAACTAGGGATTGAAAGAGGTAGGTGTCAAGATTGGAAACACGGAGATTACATAGCAAAGATGGAGATGTTCAAAAGACAGATAATGAGAAACAATTCCCAAATCTTGGGAGACATGCGATCAACTAGATATACTGAATCATATATTCATTATCAGATATGGCTGGAGTGTTGATTTATTCCATATGACTATATGTGTATATGTATGTATACATACATGTATTTTATAAGGGTGTCCTCCTACCTGATGTCTTTGGGAGATATATAAATGGGTATTGCAAGATATGAGATGAGGAAAGTGTCAGATATTTTTGGAAATAAAGAGAACATAATGGAATTTTATGGAGAAATATAAACAAGATATAAATAAACAACAGAAATATGATCATATATAATCATTTCAAATATTTCATTTGTGAAATGAATTTACTCTTATAATAAATGAACATAAAAAAATCTGATTCTTTACTATAGAGAACTTTCAGTGCAACAAATCTCTCAGCCTACATAGATTTCAACCTGGCAATCACTTCATGATTAAAAATTAGAATTTCACCTTGTTTTAGAGATGAATAAGTATCAGAGGTGTTTCTGACTCCAGGTGTAAGTACTTCATACTATGGCACTTCATCCACTAAATATATAAACCTACCTTCTGTAAATGAAGAACCATTGAGGGGAGATAGGGAGGAGATTGATAGAAAAACTGCTATAAAATTTTTAAAAAGGGATAGAGGTTATCATATAAATCATCTTGTTTCCTTCTCAAGGGCAGTTTCAGGGGAGTGAATGGGACAAAATTACGTAGAGAAAAATGTAGGTACATAAAATCTTACAATGCTTAGAATATATTTAGTGTTTTCAAAATTGATAAACCTTTTTACTTCCAGTTCATGATATGAAGCAGAATTATTAATCTATTGACATGCAAGCCCCTAAATTAGAAGAATATTTGAGGTTTTAAGTAATCTGAAAATTAGGTTGGAGCAAATAACTATGACTGCAAAGGGTATAGCTTTCATCCTATCTGGGAGACTAAATCGTAGACTACTGTTATCAAGGAAGACAAAAGAAATCATCACTGAATAATTACAACAACTGGTGCAGGAAATGAACAATTAGAATTCACCCACTGAAAAATCAGTATTGCCTTCCAACATTCAACTACAACGAATATCTCACCAATGGCCGTAAAGACTGAAGTCGCTAATCCATGACAGCTAGCTAAAGATGAAGTACTCACTAGAATAAGAAAAGGTTGATTCCTATTGGAATGTGGCAGTCTCCCTAAGAAAATGAAAACAGATGTATGCAGATAAGCCATGACTTGAATTCCTTTAGATAAGTATTCACAGAGAATTCAAATGATACACAATATTAATTTTAAGTTATTGACTAATGTTGATCCTTTTAACATTCTCCTGTAAGAGCTACATTGGATAAATTGTGTTTTTCATCTATATTTGTGATTCTACTATTTTACCAGTGTAAACAACTGCCAGTACAGACACTCCACCCACTGAAGTACTTCAGCAACTTCCCTGTAACTTCAGATTTAGAGTTGCCTGAGATCTAGACATTAACTGACTTGACTATTTATGCACTCATTATTGTATCAGAAGCAGATCATGAAAAAGAGCTTTTTTATTCCAAGATTGCCTTCCTATCGTCTTTATTAAATATCCTCTCCATAAAGAGGACAGTGATTTAGAATCAAGATTTGAAGAAAGCATATTGGCTTAATGAGCAGGCAAAATTCCCTTCTATTGAAACTCTAGCATTTTGCTATTACTAATTTTTGAATATTCCAAGTGTTTTGCCTTAATTTGCCTGATAATTTTGTGTTTTTGATTCAAAAAGTAAGTGAATGCTTTCCAGTAGGTGACCTTGAATTTCCCACTGCCTTCTCTGGCAAGGTACTGAAATGTCTTATCTGGAGTATTAAGGCAGGGTTTGAATCTTAAGTCAGTCATTTACTACACATGCAATCTAGAGAAAATCAATTAATGAAACTGATCCTCACATCCTCATTTGTACAATGAAGGGATGGACTAGATAACCTCCTCCCCCTCCTCCCCACCTTCTTTTCAATTCTAGTTTCCCTTTTTGTATAATATTCTATTAGCATTTATTTGCTTCCTGGCAAGAACTAGCTGCCTCATTTATTTGTATACACAGTGCCTGGAAAGTGAAAAGCACTTAAAGGTTGTTTTGTTTTGTTTATTTTTCATTCATTCAATCTTTCCAAGGTCTCATCTAGCTCTAAGATTCTGATATGACAGCAGTTCTTTCTAGGAGGCAATCAGGGTAATTTAGAGGAAAATACTAGATTTGCAGTACTAGACATTCTGGCTCTGCTTTTTATTTCTTATGTGATCATAGTTGCTTTTCTTAATGTCCCTTGACCTTGCTTTCTTTATCTGAAAAGTGGCAAATAGACCTAGTTGACTTCTGAAATCCCTTTCATTCTAAGTCCTATGAATTTCCAGTTAACTTTGGCTCTCTTACCTTTAAAGAAATGAAGAATATTTTCCACTCCTTACCTTATCATCTCATTGTGAGGTATAAATATATTAATCCAAGTACAGTACTTTATATAAAATAAAATGGTTTGGAAAACTGTCAGGTACTATATATTTAGTATTGTCATATTGTTGATATTTCCCTGCATCACGTCAGTTCTAATTTCTTCAAACTTGGAAAGTATTATAATTATTGGGTTTAGGGTTAAAGTTTCAGGATAAAGTCCCACAGAATAACTTAGTTTGTAAATTGATCAAGGGTAGGCATGATGCCATTCCCTACAGCTGAACTGATTTGAAATCTTATACATGGGAAATGTAGAGTTCAGTTGCTCAATTTTAGTCAACTAAGTCTTCAGCTATCAGAAAGGGTATAGGAGACTGAAGGACAGGGCATCTATAGTCAATTTATATCTGCTGATGACAATTATTAGTTGATACATAACTTTGTAATACAGCAATTTCAGTGCAAAACAATGGCACCTTAATGAGAATTCAGTCAGCTTTCATCATAATAATTAAACTTGTCATGTTGCAATTTATAATAGCTGACATTGACATAGTATTTTCAAGTTTTACAGAGTGATTTATAAAATTTATTTCATTTAATTTTCACTACAACTCTGGAAAGTATGTTGTGTGCATATGTGTGTGCATATATTTGCGCCTATATATGTGTGTATATATGTATATGTAGATATTCTTACATATATGTGAATACTGTACAAATACACACATACATATATGAACTTATGATAGGTATATAGTGAAGGTATATACTAAAATATATAATATGTATGCACAAATACACATAGGATGAATGACTTAATAGATAGAGATTCATCCACCAAGGCAGGATGATCAGGGTTCACATCCCCAATCTGACACATTAATCAAGAAGTCATTCAAAAAGTTGAAGAGGCTATACTTTCTGAATAGATTTGAGGGAGTTTTCTCATCTTGAGAATTACCTATAAAAATGAAGTAACACACATAATAATTATTTGTATCTATGCATATGTAGGTATCACAGAAATTAGAGTTCTGGGCCTGGAGTTAGGAAGGTTTCTTTTCCTGGGATCATATCTGACCACAGACACTTACTAGCTGTACATCTATAGGCAAGTCACTTAACCATGTTTGTCGCAGTTCTTTATATGTAAATGTTTGGAGAAGGAAATGGCAAACAATTTCAATATCTTTGCCAAGAAACCCCCAACAGGGTAGCAAAGAGTTGGACATGAATGAATTAACTGAACAACAAATATCTATATGTATCATTATATTGATGTATTCTTAGATAAGTGGTTTTATTCACATATATGGATGCACCATCAAGATAGATGGGATTGTGAACAATATCTGAATGTAACCTACAATATGGCCTTGTAAAAAATATTTAACATCACTAAGTCTTAGTTTTCATATCTGTAAAATGGGAATAATGGTATTTGATAGGCTCATAGTTGTAGAAAAGAGGTATGAGAGATCTCAGATGTCATCTAGTCAATTATAGCTGTAAAGCTAGAAAAGACACCAGAAGCCATCAAGTCTAACTCTTACTCTATTTTGTAGAAATTATGGGATAGAGAGGTTTTTACTTGTTCAGAGTGACAAAACTAGTGTCAAAGGTGAAATGTGAACCTAGTTTTCCTGATTCCAAGAGTAGTCCTACTATATTCTATTGCTTCACATTTTTACAGATAGAAAACTAAGGTTCACAGAGGTTAAATGATGTGTTCAAGATCACATGAAGAGTGAATGGCATTGTTGGGAACTGAAACCAGGATGTGGATATGAGGAGAGAAAGCCTTCTAGATATGGGGTACAGATAGTCAGAATACCCATATTTGAAAGATAAAGTATCTTGTTCAAGGAAGAAAAAGGAGGTCAATGTCACTGAATCTAAATAAGAGTATGTGTATGTGTGTGTGCAGAATTGAGGGTGGGTGGTGTTGTAAGATATAAAATGACTTGAAAGATGCGATGAGATTGGTTAGGAAAGCCATTGAATGACAAACAAATATTTTATATTGAGCCTTCTAAGTGGCATGGAGGCAGTGAAGTTCATAGAGTAGAAGTAATATGGTTGGCACTGCTTTTATGGTAAATCACTGAGATCAAAGTGGAAGATAGACAACTGTAAAGAAAGACTTTTGGCAGACAAACTAGCCATCAGCCTATTGCAATAGCCCTAACATGTTGTGATAAAGGTGGTGGTAGGACCAGAGGAGAGAAGGGAGCATACCTGAGAAATGTTCCAAAAGTAAAATTGACAGATCTGGGTAACACATCAATACGGTCTATGATTATTTGTTGTTAGTAGTTGTTCATCTCTCTTTCTGAAAAAGGACCGATGTCTTCAGAAAGATGGTGTCTGGACTTCTAAGTGAATTGGAATTAAGTGAGGCAGGGCTTTGTAAAGTCATCAGCCTCATTGTCTCCTCCAGAGTCATGAGAGTCCAGTGTCAAGACACAGGTCAGGATGACTGGTGATGATCCTGAATGCAGTGGGAAGACTCTGACCTTTTTAAATTAATATCCTTCTGAGGTCTCAGTGTGTCTGAGACATGACTCATGCAACGATTAAAGGTTAGGTGAGAACAGAGGCAAGATAAGGCCTATTTTCATTTGACGGAAGAATCAGTCTGGGAAGGGAAGGCCCTCATAGTTTCTGATCAGAACAGAAAAAACAACTGCTATTTACACTCAAAAACATCCTCTGTGAGTAGAAAAGGTGCTGCTCACTAGTGACCAAACTGGTAGAGAACATAGCTTTCTTTCTTTTTCTTTCTTTCTTTCTTTCTTTCTTTCTTTCTTTCTTTCTTTCTTTCCTTCCTTCCTTCCTTCCTTCTTTCCTTCCTTCCTTCCTATTTCTTACTTTTTCTTTCCTTTGTTCTCTGTTTCCTTCCATTTCTTTCACTATCTCTTTCATTCTCTCTTTCATTTTCTAGTCCTCTATGCCTCTGTCTGTCTCTGTTTGTCTGTCTGTCTGTATCTCTGTCTCTCTCTCTCTCTCTCCTTTCCCTATGTTCCTATAGGGTATCATACCCTTACCTGAGGGTGCTCTGCCCAAAGGGAATGTAAATTTTAATATCTCAAAACTTTTTTTTTGGTTTGATTTGATTTTTTTTTTTGGTTTGTTTGTTTTGTGTGTTCTTTCTTAAAGATAATGTCAGCTAGGGCTGGGATCTATCATTGGCC
Source organism: Potorous gilbertii (assembly GCA_028658325.1). Classification (NCBI taxonomy): domain Eukaryota; kingdom Metazoa; phylum Chordata; class Mammalia; order Diprotodontia; family Potoroidae; genus Potorous; species Potorous gilbertii. The sequence goes on along the minus strand of CM053770.1, from coordinate 620,237,689 downwards.
AATCAGTGAGAGCCAGTGTGATTTGGGTTTAAATGCTTAGTCGAGCAAATTCATTTGAATACCAGTGGGCTTTATCAAAGCCTGGTTTAACAAAGATGTATTTCCAGAAATCATAAATGAAAACAATATGAGACAAAAAAGTTAATTTTCCGCATTTTTAAAATGATAGAATAAGTAAATTGGGGGGGAAAATTTAGCTCCAAATCCTAAGATCTCTTGCAAAGGAGAAGCAATCAAATTTATCCAAAGGTAGTGACAGAATCAGGGGAAAGGAGAAAACATATATAAGAGATGTTACAAAAGTAAAAGTGATAGACTTGGGTAACACATTGATATGGGGAGGTGAGAAAGAATGAGAGGACAAGCAGAGCACTTAGGTTGCCAGCCTGAAGAACTCAGAAAATACCTTTTTTCTTTCTTTTTTTTTGATGGGCAGGGGATAGGGGCAAGGCAATTGGGGTTAAGTGACTTGCCCAAGGCCACATAGCTAGTAAAAGTCAAATGTCTGAAGCCGAATTTGAACTCAGGTGTTTCTGACTCCAGGGCTGGTAGTCTATTTACTGTGTCACCTAGCTGCCCCAGGGAATACATTTGACAATAATAGTGAAGTCTGGAAGTGGGAAGGAATTGAGAGATCCAAATGCCCTACATTAATAGCTACTATTCTAGTTATTAATTGTAGTAGTACTATCTACTACTTACCTTAGGCAATAGGTAAATTAGTTGCATTTTTTTAAGTTTAATTTTTAATTTTCTAACCATCTACTTGTACACCGTACCTCCTGGTGCTGTCATGTTGTAAACCAAAGATGGTTATCTAAATGTGATTTGGTATGGTTTTACTATGAGTGTTTTTGTATATATGTTGTCGACCTGAAAATTTGGTTTAAAGAGGCAAACAGGCTAAATTCATTATAGTTTATTCTGTTAAAGCTTGCAGTTACATGATCATGGAGTCAGAAGGAAACTTCTCACTGACTAATACAAGAATGACCAGGCTTAAATCTGTTTTAGGAAAATCCAAGGATGTCTGTGTCCCTCAGATTTATGGCATTTATATGTTTAACTATATCATGAAAAAGAAATTTTCTTAATTGAATAAGTTGCAAATACAATAAGAGAAGAGAACTGACAAAATGTCAATTGAAATTATGCCCCAAGATATCTGTTTTCTTTACCATTAACATGTCATAACATAGTATATGTCCACAAAATATTAAGATAAGAAAAAAAAATCCCATTATTCAAGGTAGTGTCTTGGGTTAAGGATCTCATAAAGTATGCTAAGTCAGTCCCATTTAATCTTGTTGACATAGGAAGAGATATTCTCTGAGTTTACTTCAGGGAACAAAGAGGCTATTAGGTCCAGGTTCTTCTTCTGATTGATTACTTCAGGCTTGGCATTTATTAAAGTCCAAAAATGATATTAAATGATTATCAATGTAAATTTGTACAATATATTATTATAGAATAGGCATGTAAGCACTAGATACATTTTATTTTTCCTGTAGGTATTTTTCCTGACCATCTGATTTTTCTCCTATTTACAAAAACTACATTCATTTAAACAAGTCAAATTCCCAAAATTCCTCATTTTAAAAATATTTCTATGACACTTTATCAATTATTTATCTTCACTATTATTAAATTATTTGTGATCTCATTCCATTTTGTCTTTGAAGGTCATCCAAGAAAGACTGATGTTTTTCTTCTCTAAAGTATTTATTTGGGTCAAGTTAACAGACCAAGGATGCTTCTGATATTTTCCCCCCTAAAATATTAAATGAATAACTATCCCATTCTAGGAATGGATTTATTTGTTTTGTTTTCACATAAAATATAAACCTCCTCTGCCATTTCTCATGCTCATGAACCTAATAGAGGAGGTGCTTAAGATTTTTATGAGAGAAAAAAAGATGATACAGAGGAAAGGGGTATTGAATTGGAAGGCAGAGGACAATTAGGTCAAGAGTTTGAAGTGAAGAGAGACACTAAAGGAAATCTAATTCAATTCCTTCATTTAACTAAAGAGAAAATTATGATCCAAAGAGTCGAAGTGACTTGCCTGAATCACACAAGTAACCAAGAACAGAAATTCATTGAACTCAGTTCCTCTTACTTTATAGATTGCAGCACTCTTTCCAATGCATTATGAAATCTCAGTGAAACTGGATTCATGTCTTGGCTCTCTTATTTTATCCCTATGTCACATTGGGCAACTATCCTTGTTCTCAATTTCCTCATCAGTTGAATTAAAAGTTAACATTTTAAAAATATATTTTATTTCCCCAATTACATATTAAGATATTTTAAATATTTTTTTTAAAGTTTGGAGTTCCAAATTCTATCGCTGCTTCCCTCTTGTCCCCTTCCCTGAGAAGGTAAGCAGATATGTTACACGTGTGCAATTATGTAAAACATTTCAAGTCATTATTTATAAGAAGCCTTGAATAAGAGAAAAGGAATGAAAAAAAGAAAGTGAAAAATAGCATACTTCAGTTTGTATTCAAACAATATCAGTTCTTCCTTTGGAGGGGGATAGTATGCTTCATTTTCAGTCCTTTGGGGTTACTTGGATCACTATATTGCAGAGAATAGCTAAGTCATTCACAGTTCTTTATCATACGATATTGCTATTACTGCACATAATGTTCTCCTGGTTCTGTTCATTTTGCTTTGCATCAGTTCATGTAAGTAAAAATTCATATATTTTAAAAGATGAATCCAAGGTCCTCTTCAGCTTTTTGGGGAGAGTATTAAAATTGTGCCATAGGTGAGCTATGCCAAAAAATAGGATCTAAATGAAAGTCAACATGAATAGCAGTTATTAACTCTCTATTATTTTCAGGAAACTATGCCAATAATGGCGGGTGTAAAAAGAAAACAAGGGTGTAGTGTGTGTTAAGGGAGGATGAGTACCTTTGTGTTATGGCTGCTGAGCCCTTTTCAGGGGTCCTTCCACCTTCAGTGTCCACCTGTTCTGCCTAACTCTGTCACCTGTGACTCCAAGAAGTTGCAGCATGTGCAGTGACCACACCCCAGTAAACTGTTTCGACAGAGAGGCCAAAGCAGATTGAGGGTAACCAAGGGTTCTCAAACCCATTGGTGAATTAGGAGGGTGTCTACTCCAAGTCTGTGAAGACTTCATCTGGTGGAATGGACAGATAAGAACAATTTGTTCCAATGGCCATGAAGGCAGATGAAGCAGGCAACGTGGAACACTTAGAGATTGATTAGACACCAAAGACGCCAAGGTCATCCACTGCATCCTGAGCTATCACCAGCTGTCTTGACTCTGTCCTGCCACTGGACTATGATGACTCTGGAGGAGACAGTGGGGCTGATAACTTTGTGAAACTCTGCCTCACTTAAATTCAATTTACACAAAAATCGAAAGATCTCACCCATACCACTCCACTACTATGCTTTAGAGTCCTATGAAGACAGGCAAGTGATGAAGCAGCAGATGAGGATACAATGGGAGCTGTAGTCATGACCCTGCACACAGGTAGCCCAGGTCATAGGTTATTTCTCACTGCAAGGAGTAGTGGGACTCGGCAGCCCCCTAGGTGTCTGAGCAGACTTTAAGGATTGCACTGCTCACCTCCTAGCATGAGGAAGGGAGCTATAAAAGGTGCCCTAAACATTGCCTGCTTATCCAACCCTGGCCTGATTACCATATAAGGCAAGAAATTCCACTATGCAGTTGAAACATAAAAAATTATATGAAATATCTGCAAAGATGGTACCACTCACCATCGGCACATAGAACATGCCCACCTAATAGAAAACACAAAATCCAGTAGAACTGAAAGAAGAACTGCTCTTGCTGTAAGAGAATTCAACAGGTATTGCATCCAAATACTAGCCCTGAGTGAAACACGGTTGGCAAATGAAGGCCAGCTTGCTGAAGTTGGAGCTGGATACACCTTTTACTGGAGTGAGCTCAGTGAACAGGACAACAGTGAAGCTGGTGTGGGTTTCTCAATCAAAACTAATCTAGTCAGCAAGCTGGCATGCCTGCCAAAAGAAGTGAACAACAGGTTCATGACAATGAATTGCCACTCACAGGAAAGATCCATGCCACTATCATCAATGCTCCCATCATGACAAACCCTAATGAAGTCAAAGAAAAATTTTTATGAAGACCTAGAGACCCTTATCGTCAATGTGCTGAAAGAGGACAAGCTTATAATTCTGGGTGACTTTAATGCTAGAGTAGGCTCAGACTGCCACACTTGGCAGGGAGACTTAGGGAGGAATGGAGTTGGAAATAGCAACAGCAATGGTCATTCACTGCTGAAGACTTGTGCATCACATGACCTTATCATCACCAACACCGTCTTCCATTTACCTAAATGCAATAAAACTTCATGGATGCACCCTCCCAGCAAACACTGGCATCTAATAGATTATGTGTTTGTAAGGAGAAGAGAAAGACAAGATGTGAATGATGAAGGTAATGTGTGGTGCAGAGTGCTGAACTGATCATAGACTTATCCTTTCCAAGCCCACATACTCACATTCATCAAAGCGTCACCCCCAAGGCAAAATGACTTCCAGAAGTATTAATGTCAACAGATTAGAGCTCTTCTCTGAGCATGAACAGTTTGCTGCCGACTTGGAGAGGAAATTGAGCTAACATGCAGTTGGCAACAGTGGAGCAGAAAAGGCATGGGCAGCTCTCAAAGATTTGTTTGTACAGCACTGCATTTGCTCATCTGGGTTAGAACACTCACAAACACCAAGACTGGTTTGATGAAAATATGGGGAAATTCAGAAGCTGCTAAATGAAAAACGTGAACTCCACAGGATTTATCAGGATGATTAGTTAATCTACCTCTAAGAAGGCAGTTTTTAATTCCATGAAAAGCAAAGTACAAGAAAGGTTAGAGAGATGCAAGATTCCTGACTTAGTAAGAAAGCAGATGAAATTCAATTTTATGCTGATAGCAACAATCCAAAATGCTTTTATGATTCCCTGAAGGTTACTTATGGACCAAAAACCTATGGTGCATCACAACTACTCAGTACTGATGGAGTCATATTGATTAGTGATAAGGACATCATCCTAGAGAGATGGGCTGAACAGTTCCATAGTGTTCTCAACAGACCAACATCAATCAATGCTGAGGCCATTGATTATTTATCTCACGTTGAAGTCAATCCCTCCTTAGCTAAACTTCCAACTGAAGAAGAGGTTTTGAGGGCCATTAGGCTCCTTTCATGTGACAAAGCACCTTGGTGCTGATTCTATTCCAGCAGAGATTTACAAGGTAGGGGGACCATTGCTCATACAAAAGCTGACTGAAATTTTCCAGGCTATATGGCAAGAGGAGATTATCCCCTAGGAGTTCAAGGATGTCTCCATTGTCCATCTCTATAAAAGTAAAGGGAATTGATTGTCCTTCAAAAATCACAGGGGGATCTCTCTCTTAGTCATTGCTGGCAAAATTCCTGCTAGAGTCCTCCTGTATAGGTTAATTCTTCACCTGGAAGATGGGCATATACCTGAGAGCCAGTGTGGTTTCAGAAAGGGTTGAGGAATGTTCAACATGGTGTTTGCTGCCAGACAACTTCAGGAGAAATGCCAGAAGCAGAACAGGTCAATACACAATGTTTGTAGATCTGGCTAAGGCCTTAGACACTGTTAGGCATGAGGGCTTATGGAAAATTATGTCAAAATTTGGTTGCCGGCAGAAGATCATCAATACTGTATGTCAATTTCATGTTGGCATGTTTGCCTGGGTTCTGGATAATGGTCAAAGCTCTCGTACCTTCCCAGTCACCAATGGAGTGAAACAGGGCTATGTAAGCTGTTTAGCATGATATTTTCAGCCATGTTTTCAAATACTTTCAATGAGGATGAACATGGCATCAAGGTCAACTATTGTACTGATGGTAAGTTCTTCAGTTTTAAAAGGTTATAAGCCAAGACCAAAGTGGAAGGAGTGTTGGTGCATGATTTTCTGTTTGCAGATGATTGTGCATTCAATGAAGCCTCTGAAGCTGAGATGCAACAAAGTATGGATCAATTCCCTGCTACCTATGCCAATTTTGGCCTAATAATCAACACCAAAAAAAACCACATGTGCTCCATCAGCCACCACCACACCACACATATGTGGAACATATGTTACAACAAATGGAAAAGTTTTGAATGCTGTGGATAAGTTCACTTACCTTGGTAATATACTTTCCAGGGATGTACACATTGACAATGAGGTTGATGCACACATTGCCAGAGCTAGCACAGTTTTGGGGAGGATCTGAAGAAAGGTTTGGGAGAAAATAGTTGTTAGACTGACTACTAAACTGAAGGTATACAGAGCTGTTGTGATGACCACATTGCTACAAGCTTGTGAAACATGGACAGTCTACCAGGACCATGCCAGGAAACTGAATTTCTTCCCTTTGAACTGTCTTAGGAAGATTCTGAGGATCACCTGGTATGATAAGGTATCAGACACTGAAGTCCTTGCTTACGCTGAACTGCCAAGTATTCAAACTATGTTTCAGAGAGCACAACTACAATAGGCTGGTCACATTGTTTGAATGCAAAATGTATGACTGCCAAAAAGATCTTTTATGCAGAGCTTGTATGGGGCAGGTGATCACATGATAGCCAGAAGAAACGATTCAAGGACACTCTCATGGTCTCTCTCAAGAACGTTGGATTTGACTGTGTAACATGGGAGACACTGGCACAGGACCACTCAGGATGGCATGCCCATATAAGAAAAGGTGCTGTGCTCTTTGAGCAAAGCAGAATTGAGACAGCACAAAGTAAACACAGGATGCATGAATTTAGGATATCCACCCCAAATATTCTAATGGTGCCCAACATGTGGTAGAGCATTCCAAGCTCATATTAGTCTGATAAGCCACAGTTGGACACAGTGAAGTTTCACTTTACAATTGTGATGTCATTTTGGTCTTCTTTGAAGACTAAGGACAACAGCTAACCAACCAATCCAAAAAGAAAACAAAATGAAAAACTGTAGTCCTTGTCCTAATGATATTGATCAATGTTTGGGGAAACACAATTTAAATTACATTAGAAGAAATCAGTAGAAGAGATAATATAAAATGAACAATTGAAAATAATTGTTTAGACATATTCTTATAGGACCTTATGTCAGGTGAAACCACTTCAGGCTTCAGGCTTACTAAATAATGTCTGAATAGAAGCTATGAGGGATGGTTTTCTGTTTGAATACTCAGATGTGGAGGTGACATCATTTCATGTAAGTAGGTTTTTGTCATTCATGATCCAAGAGGAACAAATGGCATCACTATGTCAGGATCAAGGTACAGTGTAACTGACTGTGGTTGATCAAACCAATACAAACTCCAAAGTCTCTACCACAGTGTGGCACAAATGGAAGTCAGTCAGAAGTTTCCTGGCATGACACTGGTAGACTGTCTAGATTTCACAGGCATACAATGATGAGGTCAGTACAATAGCTCTGTGGATCTTCAGTTTGGTAGATAGCCTCATGCCTCTTCTCTCTCACACTCTCCTTTGGAGTGTCCCAAACAGGGAGTTACCTCTGGCAATGTGTGTGCATCAACCTCATCATCTTTGTGTACATCCCTGGGAAGTACCAGCAGAGAATCAATACTTTCTCTCTTGTAGCTCAGTCCCAAAAACTGCACTGAATGCAAAATCATCTTGAACAAATAGTTGCCCATCAACTCTTTTTCTACTTTTGTCTTATAGAATTTGCAAGTTAAATAATTTACCATCAGTGCAACATCTGACTTTAATTCCATTTTTGCCTTCCTTGAAGGCATCTGACCATATAGATGAACCTATCATGATAAAAAGCATCACAGAAATTCCATAGCACTGCTTCAGTCTATTGGTGACTGGGAAAGCATGAGGACATCATTAATTATCCAGAAACCATACAATCCTACTGTCATGGAACTGGCACAGTATACTAATGAACTCATCACCAACAGTGTCTACTGCTTACCTAAACACAATAAAATTTTGTGGATGTACCCTTTGCAGCAAATGCTGGCATTTTATAGACTATCACATTGAAGAACAAAATACAGGATGTGAGAGTGATGAAGGGAATTTATGGCAAAGAGTGCTAGACTGATTATAGACCCATCCTCTCCAGGCTAAACATTCACATTCAATAAAAGCAACGGCCTCAAAGCAAACTACCAGAAGACAATGTTCACAGATTAGAATGCTTCAGTTGTTTTTGTTTGTTTGTTTTGCTGACTTAGAGGGGAAGCTGAGTCAACACACTGTCAGAAGCAGTGGAACAAAAGAGGAGTGGATAGCTTGAAGATATTTGGTGTAAAGAAGCACATTTACTCATCTGGGTTAGAACTTTCACAAACATCAAAATTAGTTTGGTTAAAATGTTGAGGAAATTCAGAAGGTGCTAACCCAAAACAAGAGCTCCACAGGATTTCTCAGCAGGATAATTCATCCATCTCTAAGATGTCAAGACTTAACTCCATCAAAAGTAAAGCACAAGCAAAACTAAGAGATGCAGGATTCTTAGTTTAATAAGAAGGCAGAAGAAATTCAACTTTATGCTCATAGCAAAAATCCAAATTGCTTTTATGATGCTCTGAAGGCTATTTATGGACAAAAAGCCTATACAGTACATCTCAACTACTCAGTGCTGATAGAGCCACATTGGTTAATGATAAGGACATGATCCTGAAGAGATGGGTTGAACATTTCTATAGTGTTCTTGACAGACCAGCATCAATCAATGTTGAAGCCACTGACTGTATACTTCAGGTTGAAGTCAATCCCTATCTAGCTGAACTTTCAAATGAAGAAGATTTTTTTGTGTCATTAGACTTTTTTTATGGCAAAGTACTTACTGCTGATTTTATTGCAACTGAGATTTAGAAGTCAGAGAGTCTACTTCTAATACAAAAGTATATTGAAATCTTCTAGATTATATCACATGAGGAGGTTTTCCCCCAGGAATTCAAAGTTTCCTCCATTGTCCATTTTTATAATGAAAAAGGAAATAGGTTGTCCTTTGACAGTCACAGAGGGATCTCTCTCTTAATTCTTGTTGGTAAGATTCTTGGCAGAGTCCTCCTAAATTGATGGATACTTCACCTGTAAGATGAATATCTACTTAAGAGCCAGTGTGACTTTAGTGAGGGCTGAGGAACTATCAATAGTATTTGCTGCCCAACAGCTCCAAGAGGAATGTTAGGACTAGAACAGAGGTCTGTACACATGTATCCATCTGACCAAGGCCACTGACACTCTTAGTTGTGGGGACTTGTGGAAGGTCAGGGAAAAGTTTCTGTGCCCAGAGAAGTGCATAAGTATTGTAAACCAGTTCCATGACAGCTCACAGTATCCCAGTCACCAAATGAGTGAAGCAGGGCTATGTGCTTTTTTTTGATTTTTGGCAAGATGTTTTTAGTGATAGATGCTTTCAGTGATTTTGTCAAACACCTTCAATAAGGATGAAAACAGCATCAAGGTCATCTACTTCACTGACTGTACATTATTTAATTCGAAAAGACAACAAGCCAAGATTAACTGAAGGGAGAGTTGGTGCATAATTTGTTTACAGATGATTGTGTTGAGATGCCACAGAGTATGGAATGATTCTCTGCTGCATGTGGTAATATTGGCCTGATAACTAACACCAAGAAAACAGAGATTTTCCACCAGTAAGCGCTACATCATCCATATGTGGAACACTCAGCTACAACAAATGGAGAAATTTTAAGTGTTGTGGATAAATTCACTTACCCTAGTAGTAGGATGTACACAAAGATGATGAGATTGATGCACACATTGCCAGAGCTAGCTAAGCCTTTGGGAGGCTCCAAAGAAAAGTGTAGGAGAGAAGAGATATTAGGCTGCCTATCAAACTGAAGGTTCACAGAGCTATTGCTCACCTCATTATTGTGTGCCTGTGAAATATGGTCAATAAACTTGTGCTATTCTGGGAAAGTGAATGGCTTCCATCTGAATTGTATTAGGAAAATTCTGAAGATCACCTGATGAGATAAGGTAGGAGACACTGAGGTCATCTCTCCAGTTGGACTGCCAAGCTCTCAAACTCTACTACAGAGGGTGCCACTCTGATGGGCTTGTCATGTTGTTCAAATGACAAATGTACATTTGCCTAAGATACTATTTTAGTTAAAACACACAAGGTAAGCACTCACATAGAGATCCGAAGAAGTGATGCAAGTACATTCTCAAGGTCTCTCTGAAGAACTTTGCAATTGATTGTGACACCAGCTTTGGAATTGATTGTGACAGACAGCAGATAATGGCAAAGGAATACTCAACATGATGTCCCTGCATCAACAAAGGCACTGCGCTCTATAAGCAATACAAAATTTCAGTAGCTCAAAAAGAAAAAATGAGACGCACAAATTTAGAGACATCTGTACTCCAAATATTTATATGGACTACTTGTGCCTATCATGTGGCAGAATCTTCCGAGGACACTGTGCCTAGATTCTAACATAGCGAATGTCACTTCGGTCCTCTGAGAGTAAAGAACAACAACTAATCATTCCCACCAACTTTAAATAACTCACAGAGAGAAGGAAAAGTAAGTTATACCTAGTTCCTTAGTGATGTTTCCAGATCAGTGATTCATTACAACCACTGTCCTTTTTGGAACTCTCTCTTTTGTAAAGTCTAGTTGTGAGTAAGAAGTTCTGAGCAAAGGTAAGGGAAATGAATGTTTTAAGGAAGGGAAATAAATTAGTTTTAGTTGTTGTTCTTTACTCTCAGAGGACCGAAGTGACATTCGCTATGTTATGGAAAGTAATGTCATATATAGGGAAAATCAGGATTAGATTTAAGGTAAGAGACGGATCTAGTATTTGTAGGAGAACTTTTTTGATCTATCAATCAATTGACCTATGTATCTACATTTACAGTATTGGGGATAAAGTAATATAATGGGTTCATGATTAAGAATTCTATGTGGAACAGTGAAAAGGATATATAAAATGAGATTTTAGATACAGAAATTGATCTACTAAGAACTTTGCAGTCAAAGGGTACTAACAATAATAACATTTGTGAAGTATTTACTATGTGACATGCACTGTGTTAAGTGTTTTACATAAATTAGCTCATTTGATCTTCACCACAATCTTGGGAGGTGTTATTCTCACCATAATGACATAATTACAGATGAGGAAGCTGAGATAAGTAGAGATTAAGTGCCTTGCTCCGTCACATAGCTCGTAAGTTTCTGAGATCAGATTTCATCTTAGACTTTCTGACTGAAAGCCCAGCACTCATTCCATTGCTTTACCTAGTTGCCTACTTGGATTCCTAAAGGAGCAAGTATTTGAGGTACGTTATTAGCAGGAGGGCAGAATGCAGATGGATTGAATTCTATTAGCGGAATACATTACAGAAAATATAATTTTCATTGCCTTTTCTTCTCCTGTTGTAGTATTAAAAATGCTTTCATTAAGCAAAAGAAATTCTTAGCACCATACCAATCATAATAGGAATTTAATAAATGCTTATTGACTGACATTCCAACTTTTTTATTCCATTAAAAAGAATCATTTTCTCCACCTACACTTAAGGAATAAAAGAAAAAATATTAAGCTAGTGAATTGTACTATCTGAAATCTATCTGAAATTTACTAAAAATAATGACATCACTAAGAAAAAAGAATCATATTACTTTAAGCTTTTCAAATTTATTAGCAATGTCTCATTTGATCAAGGTCATATAGTGGGACTACTAGAATTGTTAAATACATTATTCTTCACCCTGTATCTTAAAGAGGTCTAAGGTAGCATTAGCTTTTTCACCTGTCATGTAACACTGTTGGCCCATAACGGTCCTGCGGTCTCCTAACACTGAACTCTTTATCACCTAAATTGTTGTCTAGACACAGCTCTTTTGCCTTGCAGTTGTAAAACTAGCTATTGTTGTTGTTTGTCCTTCATTTTCAAAGAAGATCATGACATCAGGAAGGTAATTTCATGACTTGTGAGTAAATTGGATTTGACTGAGGAGGGCCGTGCAAAATGATATTTTAAATGCAAATGCTGAATGTTACATTCACCTCTACCACAAGTCAAATTATTTAATTGTGTCTGTCCTAACTTATGGAAATCTACCATAGTAGATACACTGAAAAATTTGTCATCTTAAAGATGGCAATACAGCATTAAATTTTAATCTTGATTCTGTCTTTCCTCATGTGAACTACTAATAAAAATGAAATTGACAAAAGATAGGCTTGGAGGGGTGGTACAGTAGAAGTAAGGGGACATTTGAAGATAAGTTACATAATGGTTTATCAGACCTTGAATTGTTGCATACTGCATATAATTACAATCACATTTACCAGATGACTTTTTGTCATTTTTGAAGGAAGTTGGCCTGAAAGGCTATACTGAAAGCTAGTAATTTCTATTACCTAAGCTACATCACTGAATATTAAATGGAAATTTTAGAAGTACAAGAGATGTCAAAGGAAATGCAGTATCAATCTTATATTGGTGTCAAGGCATATTGAATTACATTGATTATGCCACATCCATAAACAAAGGAACTGTATTCTCATAGGACAATAATTTTGGTTCTATCAACACACCTAATACCATATCCTCCAAATACTAAATTAAAAGAAAATAACCACGGCATCACTAGCAGCTTTTGGTACTTGTTGGTTGATGTGGCATTTAATTAGCATCTCATAACTCATTAGACATGTAACACTATGCACAGTAATAGCTGCAATACAAGCATAATCAATCCTGAAAGTCACTAGACTTTCTGTCTCACATAACATCTTTCCATTTCTGTTATGTAATAGTAGGGATTTATTTAGGTTTTCCTTTTTTTCCCCCTAAATCTGAATGGATACCGCAATTACTTGGTAAAGCATGCATTTTTTTGAGTCTCCTTTAAGAGATATTTAAGACAAACTTGGAGTTTCTGAGTGTTAATTGTGTTGCTGTAATGTGACTTTAGGGATTTTTTTGTTGTTACATTTATTAAACAAATTTGCCAAATATTAAAACTTGTGTGTAATTATGATGCAAAAGCACAGCTGAGGAACTAAACACATAAATTGTGTTCTGTCATATGCACAAATATATGCAGACTTAAATATACACAGCATACACAGAATGCTCATGTAATATAAACAAAAAAGTAATGGATCTGGCTGGAGCTACTGTAAATATTGTGATACTCATTTTCATTTATAATTCAGACCAAATATAGCAGCAGTAATTTGCATCCTCAGGGTTATGTTCAACTCTGTATGGTTTGAAAAACTTCTGGCTCCAGCAAGGCTCTTTATGCTTTTCCATAAGTAATTAAATTAAGTACCTTTTTGGCTACCCATCATTCTACAGCTACCTGACCATCAAACACTGTAGTAGTTCCAAAAGTATTTATCACTTGAATGACCAGGTCCCTTTAATTAATGCCATTTTAAAAATAAGTTTATTCTAATTTGTTCTTTTCTCCCATATAAATTCATACATAATCACAACAGATAATACAAATTTGCTTTGAATTTTAAAATATACTATTTTTAAATTTTTCTACTGTATAGAATTAAAATAATACAGTACAATAATTAATGTAGCTTGGTATTTTGAGGTAGTTTTAAATCCTAGTCATTAATAATCTCTCATAAGATCTTACCCGGCGTTTTTTCTGGGATAGGTATGTGCCAGGTACATACAACTGAAGTAACTGGAAGCTGATACTCTTTTACCTTTTGGAAATCTTTCAGTGAAATCACCAGGTTACCCTGTAAGCAAAAGGACATGATAGTCTTACTAGAATTTCATAGGATTACTTTGGATTTTATTTTTTTGTTAAGATCATGATTTTTGTAAATTCCATTGATATCTGAAAAGTGTCTCATTCTATACTAACCCAGAAGTCTCGGGAAATTTTATATATATTTTGTATACATACAAATAAATAGACACATATAGTTACATATCTGATAAAGATAAATCAGAAATAACTTAAGAGGATTAAAAATCAGAGAATATGTGTCATTTTCTTGTATTAAGAGTCCTACTCCATGACTTCAGAATACAGGCAACCTTTTGTTCTAGAGATTTGGGGAACAAAATGAAAGTCCTAGTAAGTTCTACCAAGGTAATAAGCTTTTAAGTGTAAGTCTCACCAGGTAAATCATGTTTCTTTGTTTTGGTGATGAGAGAAAAGGAACAGTATTACTGCTGAACAATTGTGTTCCAAGCCATAAGGTGATTGTGATTGAATCCACAAAGGTAGTATTCACAATAATGAAACAATGGACTCAGGAACTATGGAAGTTAATTACACACAAATATATTATGTTTCAGCCAATTAGCACATTTTTCCCCATTATTCTTCATAACAATCATTTCTGTATAATACTTAAGGGATTTCAAAATTATTTTCTCATAATAGTATGTAAAGTAGATATTGCAAGTATTTTCTACCTATGTTGCAAATAAAGTAATTAAAACACAGCAGTTGTAACTTCCCCAAAGTCATATGACTAAAAAGTGTTTGAGGTAAGATTTGAGACTGGGTCTGTCCTGATTACCAATTTCTCTAATTTTATACACACATGTACGTATGCATATGTATGTATGTAGGCACAATATGCATATGCACACAGATACACACATGAATATATGTATGTATGTGTCTGTGTGTATATGGGGGTGTATGTACGTGATGGTTCAAATAGCAAACACCATACAACATCTTATTTTGATTATTGGTAGTATTTCTATTTAAACATTAGTACTACTTTCCTCCCTTTTAGTTGTATTATTCCATTTTAATGCATTTCTCTTAAAATTTTCTATTGAGCTTGAGATGCCTATGGGATATCCGGTTGGTTGTGTTTAATACATAGTTAATGAAGCAGGAATAGAACTCAAGAAAGAACCTGGGGCTGGATATATAGATCTGGGATGTCTTTGCATAGAAGTGACAGTGATACTCATGAGTGTTGTTGAGAGAAGAAAGAGAGGGGGAAAGTTTAGAAAAGATGGTTGAAAGAGATCCCTGAGGTACCTCTTTGAGAAAGATGGAGTCAGGATGACAATCCGGGAAGATATCAGAAGAGTCAGAGAGATATGAAAACAATAATGCAGTGCACAAATATGAAAACTTGGGGAGAGAAAAGTGCATTAAAAAATGAGTTTGGGGAGGCAAGGAGCTGTCCAAATTTTAAAATGATGTAGACTTAAAGAAGAATAAGGCCTGAAAAACATTTATCAGATTTGGTAAATTTTAGACCATTGAAAACTTTACAATATGATACTGTGCAACAATGATGCAACATTGCATCATTGAAATTTCAATGTGGGGAAAAACTCACAAATTTATAATAAATTATTAAATTTAAGATGTCATTTTGTTAAAAAAATATTTTGTAGCTGATGCATTTTTTTAAAAAATAAAGGGTTAAAGAAAGTAGATTTTCAGTTAAAGAAAGTGTTTTTTTTTTGGGGGGGGTACTGAGTAATTTTTTTGAAGGAAGTAATGGGCCAAATAAGTTTGGGAACCTCTGCTTTAAAAGATAAAGTGGAATAAAATGATTGGAGATGCTTTATTTATTTATTTTCAGTTTTCAACATTCACTTCCACAAAATTTTGAATTTCAAATTTTCTCCCCATCTACCCCATTCCCCCACCCAAGGACAGTGTGTATTCTGATTACCCTCTCCTCTAATCTGCCCTCTCTTCTATCCCCATCCCTTTCCATTATACTTTCCAGTAGGGCAAGATAGATTTCTATACTCCATTGCCTACATACCTTATTTACTAGTTTCATGTATTCTCTCCTTCCCCCTTTCCTCATCCACCTTCATTGAGAAGACAAGAAATTCAATAAAGATTATACACATGTAGTCATGCAAAACACTTCCATGATTGCAATGTTTTCAAATATTTTCTTTCTCTCTATCCTATCCCACCCTCCATTTATTCTAGTCTCTCCTTTGACCTGTCTCTATACCAGAGTGTTTGCTTTCCATTACTACTTTCTCCAATCTTCTGTCCCCTTTATTATTCCTCCTCTCTTATCCACATCTCCCAGATTTCCTGTTGTTAAATGAGAAGATCTTTCCCATTCATTAATGTGACCTGCCTAAGTCACATGGAAGTCTGAGTCACATGGAGTCTGTGGTGGTAGGAGTTTGCTGAATGAGTGGAACAAGAAGGGTGAAAAAGGAAGAGGCAAAACTAGAGCAGAGCTGAGGAGAAATTAGTGAGAGAGCAGTTAGAACTGAAAGATACAGGCAAGCTGGCAGCTGGCTGTTGGTGTGAGAAGGACATTTTGTTTAAGGGAGCCTGCATGTTATTTGTTTAAGGGACCTTGTTTGTGGAAAGCCAGGCATGGGGAAGGCATGGTGTTGTTCTCGGCATTGTTACTGTCTATAGATTTTTGTTAAGATGATTGATTTGGCTTTCTGGTGTTTGAATAAATGTTTTGGTTCTGTCTTCTATGTGGAGAGTCCATTGTATTTCAGGAATCAGAATTGTGCCATGATGTAGGGTAAGATATACTTCCATACCCAATTGAGTGTGTATGTTATTCCCTTCTGAAGCCAAGTCTGATAAGAGGAGGTTCCCTTATTCCTTTTCATCTTTCCCTTCTTCATCCCCTCCATTGTAAAAGCCCTTTCCTGCCTCTTTTATGTGAGGTGATTTACTACATTCTTCCTCTCCCTTTCTCTTTCTCCTAGTACATTTCTCTCAACACTTAGTTTTCTTTTTAGATATCATCCCTTCATATTCAGTTCACCCTGTACCCTCTGTCTCTCTCATATATATACATATATATACACATATGTATGTATTGTGCATATGTATATGTATATGTAGATATGTGTGTAATGTACTCATATACACACATGTATAATACACATATATGTACATGTAAGTACATATATATCTATAGATGTACACACATATATTCCCTCCAACTATCCTAATATTAAGAAAAGTCTCGAGTTACAAATATCATCTTTCCATGTAGGAATATAAACAGTTCAACATAATAAGTCCCTTATGGTTTCTCTTTCCAGCTTACTCTTTCATGCTTCTCAAACTTTTATTTTCTGTGATAATTCTTTATTGCAAAAATTAAAGGTTGCTTAAGTTTTTTTTGTTTTTATCCAAATATCTAGTTCTTTCATTAATTTTATATATGAGAGGCTCTCTGAAACTTGATTTCTTGATCCTGTCAGTGTCCTTCTTAAAGTGTGATACTCAGTGCTACAATTGAAGTATGTTTTTTATCACTAAACTTTCATTAATGAAAATTAATATTGCATTATTTTTAAAAGTCATTACCTGATGTTTTTATATTAAAATTGTGGTCCAAAATCGATGAAGTTAATTGGGGAAATTAATGACTTCAGTAAAGTTTTTAGGCTATAAAAATAAATCTGTAAATACTCAAATAATTTATATATTTTAATAATAATAAATTCAATGAGGTAATACCTCATTGGATATACCATTCAAAATAAGTATAATATGGATAAAAACAGTGGAAATAAGTTTACCAAAGCACAATAAAGATTTGTAACGATTCCGTTAAAAATTACTTTAACAAATCAGCATTCATGTTTGAGCTGGCCCACGAGATGAAAATGACAATACTTCCAAAGTTAATTCATAATTTTAATATTATCAAAGTACAAAAGGGATATTTTAGAGAGGGCAACAAAATAATTATGAAACCCATCTGGAGAAACAAAAGTTTTAGAATGTCAAAGAGAATAATGGGAGTGGAGGAAGTAAGAATGGCTAGGGAATAGAGATGAAATCATATTACTACCAGTAGTCCTCAAAACCATTTGGTATTGGTTAATACATAGAGAAGTTTAGTAATGGAACAGATTAACAAAAGTAATATACAGGGAAAATCAGAAATAATGAAACTCAATAATCCAATATATGATAAGCCTGAAAATATTGATTCATTAGGAAACAATTTCCTATTTTATAAAAAAAATCCTTCCAGGTAAAGTGGAAAGAGATCTGGCAGAAATTAGACTGAGATCAATATATGCCTTTTCTATAATTATGTTAAAATTGTTATTTTGGTGAATATTAAAGACCATGTTATAAAACATAAAAGAGAAGCAAATCCTATACTTTTCAAAGCCGCCAGAAAGAGGTATATTTTTGAAAAAACAAGGCATATTGGGAATTACAAAAGACAAAATTAATAATTTTAATTATATGACATTGAAAAGATTCTGCAATAATGCACTTAGGATAAGAAAGGAAGAAAAGAAATGCAAAAATTTCCTTGAATTACATTTCTCAAACTAGGATATGTATTTGAGTTACACAGACAACTTTTAAAAAATGATGAAAACTATTCCCCAATAGGCAAGTGGTCAAAAGATACAAACAAACAATTCCCTTTGGAACTATAAACAATTAACAACTTAATAAAATAATTTTCCAAATCATTAATAGGGATATGCAAATGAAATATTCACTTGTTTATCATCACATTCAAAAAACTGGCAAAAAAACAACAGGAAATTAAAATAGTAAATGTTGAAGGGGTTGTGGAAAGATAGTTATGACAATTTGTTCTTAGTGGAGCTATGGATTAGTAAAAACATTTTGGATAGCAGTTACGAATTATTCAAATAAAATGTCCATATCCTTTTAAAGACAGGTTCTACTATTAGACATGTAGCCTAAGGAAGATATTGGTTAAAATAAATTTCTCATACAGACCAAAAATATTTACAACAAAACTCTTAGTGATAGCAAAAAAATGCAAACTAAATAGATACTCATTAAGTGAAGAATGGGTTAGCAAGTTGTGTTAAATGATTACAATGAAAGTATATTTTAGATGCAGAGAAACATGGAAAGAATTCCCTGAACTGATGCAGTGATGTCAGCAGAATAGCATGCAAATGATCACTATAAAATGTGAATAGTTTATATTTACATACATATTTATGTAGGGGAAGTTTAGGCAGTGTAAAAACCATATCAACAAATTTACTTTTTTTTTAAGAAAGAAAAGGTAGTTTCATAACTAAACCTGTATTTAGTTGCTTTATTTTATCCTAGATGAACTGCTTCCAATTGATTTCTAATTAATAGTTTTTCAAATATTTAATTTAGAGTTTTACATTTATGTCTGTTAACTTTTGTTTTATATCAATACATAATTCCAGATAATAACAGTAGTCGTGATAATTTGATATTTAATTTAGTTAACTTCTTATCTATCCTTCATATATTTGATAAGTCTTAAATCTAAGTGATTGTTAAAAATGTTAAGCAGGACAGATCTAAGGATTGAAATATATCAAACACCAGTACTCGGGTTTTTTTTCCCCTAGTTTAGTGTAATGTTTTTTAGATTAGGCTATCAGAGATTCTTAACTTCCTATGTAACTTTCTATCTAGCTCAAACTTTTCAGCATTTCATATAACAAGAACTCATTAGAGGATTTGAAAAATACCATGATATGTTTCAGGTACATTGTGTCCATGACTTTCTTTGGGTTTACTAGGCTACTGTTTCACCATTCTGTTGATCTGTGATTAAGTTTTGTGGATAATTCCCTCAGTCATTGAGTTAGTCAATCAATTATTATTAAGTTTCCACCTTGTGTCAGGCACTGTGCTAAGTGCTAGGGATACAGATAAATGGGGCAAAAAAATTTCTTTCTGTCAGGACGCTCACAGTCTAATGGGAGAGACAACATGCAACCAACTACATGCAGATGCTCTGTCTCTATCTCTGTCAATCAGATGAACTGAGGTTTGTCTAAGATGCAATGCCCTAACACTGAAGATAATTGGAAAAAAACTTCCTGTATAAGTTGGGACTTTAGCTGCATCTTGAAGGAAACCAAGGAAAGTAGGAAGTAGAGATCCTGAGGACAAATAGTTTTCCAGACATAGAGAACAGATGGTACAAGAGTCTCACAACTAGCAAGTGCCTGAAAATGGAACTGAAGACAGGTCTTCATGACTCTATAGCCCAGTGTTCTATCCACTCAGCCCCCAAACTGTCTCTACCAATCAGTAGGCTATTGTAATAATCTAGGAACAAAGTCATTGAGGTCCATACAATGTTAGTTGCAGTGTCAAAGGAGAGAAGGGGTCATTTAGGGAAAATGTTACAAATAGAATGTTACAAAAGGAAAAATAACAAGATTTGACAGCTGATAACATATGGTGTTAAGAGAGGGAAGATGTGAGGATGAAATTAGGTTTGCAAGTTGGGGTAATTAGGAAGATTATGTAACTTCCAAAAGTAATAGGAAGTGATGTGGATGAAAATCCACCAAAAGAGACAGAAAAGGAGCAAATAATAGAAGGGGAATCAAGAGAGATAAATGTCTTAAAAAATCTAGAGGTTTGAGGAAAGGGTGATAGGTAATGTAAAAAAAAATTGCTGACAAATCAAGAAGGATGAGGATTCTGAAAAGTACATTATATTCGGTAATTAAGAGATTGCTGATAATTTTGCAGAGAAACTTCATATGATTGATAACAATAGGAAATGGGGAGGAAAAGAGAGAGGGAGAGAGGGAGGGAGAGAGAGAGAGAGAGAGATGGAATGACCCGTTATAGCATCTTTCTCAAGGAATTTAGACACTGAAAGGGGGAAAATGGAAAACAATAGCTAGAGGGGTTGGATGTATGAAGTGAAGTCTTTTGATGTTGTTTGGATGGTTGAGAAATGAACATTTTATCAGGCAGTAGGGAAGTTTCTCTTAGGTAGCAATTGAAGATTAGTGAGAGTGTAGAGCTGATAGAGAAATGTTTTGAAGAACACAGAATGAAAGGTTATCGCTTTTAGATGTAGAAGTGTTTGCTTTGGCAAAGAAAAAGAACACTTCTTTATGTCAAATAAGAGTGAAAGACAAGATAGATAGTGAAATATAGATATTGAAGGACAAAGACAAGATGCCATAAGGCATATGGGTGATGTGAGATGAGGAACAAGGGAGAACTGAGAGTTCTGTATCAATGGCCTTACTTATTTTCAGTACAGTAAGAGGTAAAGTTCTCACCTAAAGGTGTAAGGAGAGGAGTTTCTACAGGAGATTTGAGGAGGGAGAAGAAGGTTTGGAAAATATGTGATAAGTAGGAGAGTGCATCAATTAGGGAGATGTAAAAGTATTGCCTCACCTCAGTGAGGGCCCAGTTGAGATTATATAATATACATAAATATGTAATGGATTTAATCAGCATGATTTCAAGATTTTCTCCAGCTTCATTCAGCATGTGATTAGAAATAAAGCCACTGGGTGGTTGGAGCAAATCAAGACTGTTTTCTGACCAGTTGAGATCCTTAATAGGATCATATTGAAAGAGAATCTAGAGAAGAATACAGTACTGAATTTAACTTTCTCATCAAGGTGTCAATATGGAGAATGAAAGTAAGCATTGTTGGTGCAGAGTTGATGATGTCCTGAGTTTAAAAGAAAAAGAAATGAAAGTCAGAGAGATTGACAGTACATGTCGAGGTTGAAGAACTGGATTTTTGAGCTAAAAGACAGAAGGAGAAGAAGAATGACCAAGGAATTACAGAGTTCATGAACTTCTCACGGATGGAGATTACTGAATAACTGAGTTTGAGACTCAGAAAATTCACTATCCAATATACATAAAATGAATTCCCACTCCCACAAGAGTCATGCAGCCTTTGCATAAACAATTCCAAGAAAAATGGATTTATCACCTAACAACATAGATCATTCTTCTTTGAGAGGGTTCTAATTGTAAGGAAGTATGTTTTTTTTGCTTCCTAACCTCCATCCCTGGACAAAGTTACAGTAGATTCTTTTTGATTCTGAGAGATTTCTCTCATCCTACTCACCCCGATTCTGAACCCAAGTTCTTCCACAAAATAACCCTTCAAACCACTGAAGATAGCAATAATGTCCTCCCTGAATTACTATACTGGAAAATGTTTTAACAACTGGCTCTCCAAAAATATAAATTTATTAACAACACACCTTTAAGTTTAGTCTTTTTATCCATCACTTGCTTAAGTATGGATAGTAAACAAAACAATACATTCTGATTTGTAGCATTGTTAATTTCTGAGGTATAAATGCTCTTACTGAAAATTTTACAATCAGTTCTCAAGAACTGTTGCAAGCTGATGATCCACCATCCAATTTCTGAATCATCTTGTCTCTGGGCTAAACAATCATTTTTCTATGACATGTATTTGAGGTTCTTCACCATCCAGTTTTGTTCCTCTGTACACTTTTCAGATTATAAATATTCCTTTTAATTTGAAATTTCTCATACCCAATGGCCTCAATAAGATTTAAGGAGAATAGTATTGCACTAAAAATCTTCTATTCTGGAAAACTAGGGCTCTCTCAGCTTATTTTGAAAGCCATATCACTTTATATTGAGCTGGCAGTTTACTGAAACACCCAGATCTTTTTTAAAGAGAAACTGCTTTCTATCTGTGGACCTATATAATGCATTTCTATGTTTTGTACCCACATTCAAGACAACATAAATCTCTTCAGAATTTTATCTTCTTAATTGAACCCAGTGCTATAGCCAGTCAAGATGATTTTATTTAGTATCCCATCTATCCAAAGTGACTCAAGTGTACTACTCCTAGACATAAGTAAAACATCTTGAGATCATTTCGGACTCTAAAATTGGAACAGCTTATCCATAAATACAGGCATATAGAATAAACACTTATTTCACCTTTTGTAATTGAAATGAAAAAGAAACTTTATGTTCAGAAGGTATAAATGTGGCTAGATATTTAAATATATATTGTTTTATATTTAGATACACAATTTGGTTAAAGAACTATGACTTATCTCTCCTTAAAGATTTTGTATCATCTTCATTTATAATATCTTAATACTTAATAGATATCCAGGCCACATAATTGAATTGTTTTATTTTAAATTATAGTGTGATCTATAAAGTCCAAGAACCAGCCCACAACACTATTAACTGAAGATAAAAAAAGGTAGTGGATTACCCATTTCCTTCTGTTAGAGTAAGTGGTTTGTATAAAGCATTAAGAATAAAAGGATCATTCTTTTATCAAAGTACCATGGTGGTTCTAGTGTCCAGAACATGATCAATATGAATGTGATATACACTTGTCAAATGTGACTAAGAAAAACCTGAAGCAACTGAGACCAATTGATGAAAAGGACCCTAGACACTTATCTTCTATCCATCCTCATCACCCCAAATACTGCCTGACAGCATATCTACTTTCTCTGAAGTACAGTACAAGAAATTTCATGTTTGATACTAAACATTTTATAGGTGAATACAGTTGTTTCTTGTTATGAAATGGTCTCTAGAGTTCACAAAGACTTAGAATCCATTTGAAAAAGAAATAAGTTCTCAAATAGTCATACACACACACACACACACACACACACACACGAAGTCAGCCACCATGTTGGTTTTATATTTTTGCTTACTGTATATTTAAAAAAAGGAATATGAGACTTTTTTTCTTGTTAGGTTATAATGGATTTACTTGAGTGATTATACTTGAAAGTATAACTCTGAAAACTTAAAAGCAAATTAGGTAATATAATAGAAAGAACAGTGGTGCTGGAGTCAAAGTCCGTCTCTGGTGTTTACTTCCTGTGTGATCTTGGGGAAGTCACT
The DNA here is from genome assembly GCA_028658325.1 of Potorous gilbertii. Lineage (NCBI taxonomy): Eukaryota > Metazoa > Chordata > Mammalia > Diprotodontia > Potoroidae > Potorous > Potorous gilbertii. The sequence continues at coordinate 620,214,035 of CM053770.1, read as the reverse complement.
TGAGTTCTCTAAGCCTCAGTTTCTTCATCTCTAAAGTTATATAGCAATGGGTTAAATGATTTCTCAAGTATTTTTCAGATTAAGAAATAAGAACCTATTAATTATCAATTAAAGTCAAACTCTATATAAGAAAACGTTAGACATAACCACATTGTTGTGAATATGTGTATGTATACACAAACACATATATATGTAGATATATATATAGAGAGAGACATACACATACATTATAATATATACATATATGTGTAAATATTATAAAAACACACACACACACACACACACATATATACATATATATATATATATATATATGTATATATATATATATATATATATATATGTATATATCCTAAATTAAGTTGTGAAATTAAGATATATTCAATTGGCTGAAAACTCATTGAAGGCAATACTTAATGACTTTGCATCACTTCAACTATGACTTTGTTAGCTTGTTAATACTAAAATTTCTCATCATAAGTCATCCTCCTTCTTAATCATTTGCTACTATCTCCTTTGACTACAAAATTGCTCCTTGAACTGAAAGAAAATAGAATATTCCCATTATCTGAGAAACCCTTAAGTCTCACATCTTATCTTTTCCATCCTTTAATTTCTTAACTATCTGGAAAGAGCTGTACACACAACCACTTCTTCCTCAAATTCTTGCAAAAGAAATTCCTTCCTCAACCCTATGAAGTAACTATTCTCCCTAAACCTGATAGTGTGGCCCACAATTAGAGGTTAATTCCTCAGGTCTCATTCATTGGGTAATATGCTCCCCATAGTGTTATTGACTACTTGTCCCCTCAGTATTCTAGGGGTAACAAAAAGAAAGAAAAGGAAGGAAGGAAGGAGGCAGGAAAAGTCAACAGGAATGAAAGAAGGAAAGATGGATGGAAAAAGAAATTAAAAGACTTATTGGCACCTAGTTTATGTCTTTGAATGATTCAATCTAGGGTACTATGATCTGTGATCATATTTACTAGGGTAGGGTAGAATTCCCACACTTACATTAGGAAATTCCTTATCACTAAATGAAGTCATCCTCCCTGACTTTATTGTAGCATTTTGTATTGTTGATAACTTTCTTCTAGATATTGTATCTTACCTTGGGGTTGATGACAAGATCATTTCCCAGATAGCTTCTTACTTCTCCAACCACTCAGTTTCTCACTTCACTCACTCCTCATATTGTACCTTTAACTCTGACCTTCACCAATCTCTGTTTTGTCTCCCTTTTCTCCTCTTTCCATGCTCTTTTCTATTATTTCGGTTGTCTCTCTTTAGTCAGATGACTGAAAAAAATTCAATTTAACTCATTTATAACAGAGTCTTTATGTTATTGTCATATGTATCTGTTATATTTAAGTTCCTATAACACGTGTTCATAAATACTTTTAATTTCCCCATAAAAATCCCTTCCATCTAGTTATTATATTCTCTTGATTGCACCACTACCTTTCCAACTACTTAGATTCCAAAATTCAGATTGATCTTTGTCTCTTCCATATCATTTTACTGTCCCTTTCCACATGAATTAAACTCTGTAAAAAAATAAACTCTGACTCATTTCAACTTTTCTTCTCAATTAACATACACACACAAATGATTCTGTTAGAATTATTATACACACATAAAAAATAGGTAGGTAGAAGATAGGTAGGTATTTACAGCTGGTTGTGCGTTAGATAGAATCCCAGTTTTAGAGTTAAGAAGGTACCTCTGAGTTGAAATTTGGTCTTAGACACTTACTAGCTTTTGTGATCTTGGGTAAGTCTCTTTACCCTGCTTGCAAATTGAAGGAAAAAAACATCAGAGGTAGCAATCATGGTCTCAGGCAAAGTAGAAACAAAAATAGACATAATTAAGAGAGATAAATAGGGAAACCACATTTCCCTAAAAGATACCTTAGGCAATGGAGTAATATCAATACTAATTATCCATGCAACAAAACATATAGTACCCAAATTCATAAAGAAAAAGGTGAGTTATAAGAGAAAATGGACCATAATACTATACGAGTTGGGGAAACTGAACTTTACCTTTTCAGAACTAAATAAATCTAAACATAAACAAGTGAGAAGTTAAGAAGATGAATAGAATGCTTGAAAAGTTGCATGTGAGACCTCTGAAAAAAATTAATGGAAATAAAAAGGAGTATACCTTTCCTTTCAGCCGTACAATGGTAATTTTCACACACACAAAAAAAAATGACCACATAAAAGGGTCCCAAAACCTCAAAACCAAATGCAAGAAAGCAAAAATGTTAAATGCATCATTTCACAATCAAAATACAATAAAAATTACACTCAAAAAAGAACTGTGAAAACACTGATTAAAAAGTAATTGGAAACTAAATGACCTAATTCTAAGGAACTAATGCATCAAAGAATAAACCATAGAAACAATCAATAATGTCATGAAAGGGAATGACAACAATGAGCAAATACCAAAATTTATAGGATGCAGCCAAAGCAGGATTCATGGGAAAATTTATATCACTAAATAAATACATCAATAAAAGAGAAAAAATCAGATCAATAAATTTGATGTGAAACAAAGAGTTAGAAAAAAATAAATTAAAAATCCCCAACTAAATACCAAATAGGAAATCTTAAAAATGAAAGGAGAGTTGAAAATAAGAAAACTAGTGAACTAATAAAAGTATAAGTTGCTTTTATGATAAAAGCAATAAACTATATAGATCATTGTTGAATTAAAACAAAAAAAGAAACAAAGAAGCCAAATGATCTGTATCAAAAATGAAAAATGTGGATTCAACACCAATGAAGCAATTAAAGCAATTAGGTCCTATTTTGCTGAATTATATGATAATAAATCTGATTAGCTAAGTGAAATGGATGAATATTGACAAAAATGTGAATTAACCAGATTAATAGAAAAGTAAATAGAATATTTAAATAACCCCACCTTAGAAAAATAAATTGAACAAGCCATCAGTGACTTTCCTAAGTAAAAACAATCCATAGGACCAGATGGATTCATAAGTGAATTCTACCAAACGTTTAAAGATCAATTAATTCAAGTACTAAATAATCTATTTGGGAAAATAGGCAAAAAACATCTTTCCAAATACCTTTTATGACAGAAATATGGTGCTGTTGCCCAAACTAGGAAGAACAAAATAGAGAAGGAAAATGACAGACCAATTTCCTTAATGAGCATAAATGAAAAAAAATAAAATATTAGCAAGGAAATTACAGCAGTATATCACAAGGATCACACACTCTGAGCAGATAAAATTTATCCCAAGAATGCAGGACTCATTCAGTATTAGGAAAAATGCCAGTATAATCGATCATATCAAGAATTAAAAAAAAACCACATAATCATGTAAATAAATGCATAAAAAGCTTTTAATAAAATATAAAAACCATTTCTATTAAAAACATTACAGACCATAGAATTAAATTTAATTTTCCTTAAAATGATAACTAGTATCTATTTAAAACCATCAGCAAACATCATCTATAATGCAGATGAGCTAGGAACTTTCTTAATAAGATCAGCAGTGAAAGATGTCCATTACCACTATTATTCTACATTGTACTAGAAACACTAGTTACAGTCAAAATAGAAAATAAATTGAAGGAATTAGAATAGATAGTGCAGAATATATGGTGGTATACTTAAAAAGTCCCAGAGAATCAATTAAAAACCTGGTTGAAACAATTAACTTCAGCAAAGCTGATATGACAAAATAACTTTGCATAAATTATCACTATTTTTATATATTATGAACAAAGTCCAGTAGCAAGAGATAGAAAGAGAAATTCTATTTAAAATAATTACAGACAAGATAAAATTCTTGGAAGTCTACCTACCAAGACAAACCTAGGAACACAAGTACAAAACACTTTTTATACAAAGTAAAATCTAAATAACTGGAGAAATATCAATTCCTTGTGGCTAGGATGAACCAGTGTAATAATAAGAATTTTAAAATGACAGCTCTAAGTTAAGTCGCTTTGTCAGTGCCATGTCAATCAAACTCTCAAAGAATTTTATAATACTAGAAAAAAATCATAAAAAATTCTTCTTGAAGAACAAAAAGTCAATGAATCAATCAATAAAAGAATGTGAAGAAAGGTAGCCTAGCAATTCCAGATCACAAGCTGTATTACAAAGCTATAATCATCAAAATAATCTAATACTGGCTAAGAAATAAAGTGGTATATCCTTGGAACAGATTAGCTACACAGTACACAGTAGGAAAATATCATGGCAATCCAATGTTTGACAAGTACCCAAACTTGAGGTTGGGAGGCAAGAACTCACAAAAAAAAATTGATGGGAAAATTGAAAAGCAGTTTGGCCAAAACTAGGTATAGACTAATATCAAACCACATGCCAAGATAAGCTCAAATTAAATGATACATCATAAGCAAATCTGGAAAGCATAGAAAATTGTACTTGTCAGAATTCTGGATAAGGAATAAGTTTATGAGCAAACAAGAGAGAGAGTATTACAGTGAGAGAAACGATTCAATGAAGAACACTACTCAAATTCTAATCAGTATTAGTTCACTATTATTTCATAAGGGTTAATGATTGTCAGTAATTATTTTAATATATTCATCTAGTAATACATATCTAGTCAATCATCTAAAAATAGGTGTAAGAGTAAGCAATGTATTAATCTAATTTTGTATAAGTTCCATAGGAAAATAGGTGTATAGAAGGGCCCTATAATTGGCCTCAACCTTTAATTCAATATTAATTATTGGAATATGGAGCTCGCTTAAGCAATGACAAGAATGGTGACAAATTGTATTGTCCAGGCAATATTCACGCCAAGGGTTATTATGAATATTCCAGCATAATTCTGAATCTCAAAGTATAACAGACTCTCCATATAGAAGGCAGAAGAAAAACATTCATTCAGACACCAGAGAGCCAAAATCCAACACCAGAAAGTCAAATCCATCATAATAACCAAAAAGTCAATATAGGCATCTCCAAGTCTCCCTCACCTTCCCACAAACAAACACTCATGAGCCTAGTGATGCCTGCTTTCCTCTGTCCTTCCTAGTTCTAACCAGCTTCACAAACTTTCTTTCAACTCTGCTCCACCCTTCCTATTCCACCTATTCAACAAGCTCTTCCCACCACATGTGACTTAGGGTTCTACGGGATTTAAGTTGGTTAAAGGGGCCTGTTAATGAATGGGAAAGATCTTCCCATCTAAATTGCCATTACACACACATTTCTCCATTCAATTTTGCTTAATTTTCATAATCAAACACAGCATGGTGTAGAAACTGCTCCCTCCACCCCAATATATTCTTGGAGTGTATGTATAACTTTTACCATCTCCTCCTGCCTAACCTATTAGTAAATTTTAACTTCTCCATATATTCTCTGGTTTCTTAAATGAACACTTTTCATGAAAAGTGAATTAAATAATCAGAACTGAATATGAACAGGGCCCCTATACCTTCTTAAATCAGAGCCATTATGTAAGAGACTTCATCAAGCCTGAAGCACTTTGTATTAAAGGAGAAAGTTATCTAAGAATCAAGATTTAAAAGCAAAAGGAAGTCAATCTGACCTGTGGCAGAGAAGGAAAATATCAAGGAGTCTTTAGCTCTGTGATAACAGAAAGGAGGGACTAGACTGAGGTAAATTCTCAGAAAAGTTTCACTCTTTACCCAATTTCCTCTCTTGATATCTATATTTACAGACAGTATAATAAAATCCATTGTTTTTTACAGAAATGTATATTATATATATAGTTTTTTTTTCCTCAACCAGATGGATTAAATAAAGAAAAATCTAAAAACAAAGTTAGGAACAAAACATACCTTTTACCTAAGGGCTCAGAGTAAAAAAAAAATTCATCTAAAATAATCTCCTGAAAGTCAAAAAAGGAAAACAAGTGAATGTTAGAGGACAATATACCATCCCTAAGTTTACAGAAGACAATGATTACAAATACATATTACACCAGGCTGAGAGGTCCTTATGCAAATAAATTTATAGGTCCATTCTTATCCTATATCCTTCATACAAACAAGTTACTTTTTTCCCTGACAGTATTGTATTAAGTAGGTGCATCATGTATGTATATCATCATTTGACAAATAAAGAAACTGAACACAGAGGGTTTGTTTGTTTATTTGTTTTTTAATGTCACCTCATCCACTAAGACCCAGACATCTTGATTCCTAGTTCTAGTTTCTAATTGTCCATATTATAAACAGACTAACAATCAATTTTTGTATAAGCCAGAAATAGGCCACAAACACACATGAATTTGAGCTTCTTTATGTAGCTGGCTTGCATATTTACCAGCAAGAGCACCTAATTTCATGTTCTATGACTGTGCCAAAAGTTCTTTAATATTACTACATTCATCTTAAGGTTCCAATTACAAATATAAGTACTATTTGAGTCACAAAATATTTGAATTATGCTATTGAGTCAAGGACAACAGAGCTTATTTGTTTGCTACTCTATTCTTATTTAAAAAACACTATAAATCTGGATAAATCCTGCTCTGTTTTTCGTAGAACATAGTTTCTCTAATCAATTTACTTCTTGAGCATATGTGTATGTTTTTTCTATAATGGAATAAAACTGTTTGAAGGTAGATTTTGTTTTGGTACACACATATACATTTATACAAGCAAACATATATAGTGACTTGTTATAGAAATACACACCCATTTATGTGGATACGCACACGAATAAACACACAATTATTGGTGTTCAGAAAATAAACATCTTCCAGGAAAGTTACATTGTATCTTATTATGGACTGTCATGCTCTCTGATAATCAAAATGGCAGGTGAAACATATTATTTAGAAGTAATCTGAAACATTATTATCGATAACGTGCTTGCATAATGCAATAAAAAAGTTATCCCTCAAATATGTATGACCAGAAAAGGCAATGAACTTATCATGAATGAGCAATAGTCATCAGCCTGGCATTTCAATGATATGTAAAAATGAGTAAAAGAATAAGATAAAGATTTCTAGCAAGCAGAATGACCTGATGGGAAGATATTTGGATTCAGAATTAGATGACAGGATTTTGAATCAGAGTTCGTCTTATTATCGGTGGACACTGGGCAATTCATTCATACAACTTAAGCTGGGAGTGGGGAACCTGTGGCATCAAAGTCACATGTGGCCTTCTAAGTCTTCAAGTGCCACCATTTGATTGAATCCAAACTTCACAGAACAAATCCCCTTAATAAAAGTATTTGTTCTATAAAGTTTGCACTCAGTCAAAATGCTGCACCCAAGGACCTAGGAGGCCACATATAGACTAGAGGTCATAGGGGACCCACCTCTGACTTAGGCTTTTCCCTTATAAAATGAGGGGGTTGGATTGTCTTGTCTTTAAAACTCAGTCCTACTCTAAATTTCTGATCCTATGATTTTGATCATAGAAAAGTGTGGAAATCTGCCTAAATGGGAGTCCCCTCACTGATATGGTCAGGTATGGTTCTATTCAATCATCAGTGCCTTTATAAAGAAAAAAGCTCCCTGTAAGAGTCGCTTTGTGACAAGAGAGCTAAGTGAGTAGGTTTAAAGATATCTAAGCTTCAGCTCTGAAACAGCATTCTGATCCAAATTTGTAATTGTTTTCTAATTAAAATTCTATCTCTGTGCATTTCCACTGGATGCCCCCTCCTTCCCCCTTCAATTAGTTCACTCCTCACTTTTACCACTTGGCATCCCTGGCTTCCTGAAAGGCTCATCTAAAATTTCACCTTTTAAAAAAAATCTTTTCCCAGTCCTCCATAACAGTAATGCCTTCCTGCAGAGATCATGTCTATTTTATCCTCTACATATCCTGTTTTCCACATAATTGTTTGCCTATTGACTCTCCTAGTAGACTGTGACCTCCCTGTAGGTAGGTGCCGGTTTTGCATTTATTTGTGTTCCAGTGCTCCTTACAGTATATTTTACATAGCTCTCTAATGTATTCTTACTAATATTGATGATTTATGAATGTAGTGGGCTTTCATTTTCTATCGCTCTCTATATGATCTAGATTAAAACATCTATTATCATTAATGACTTTATCATATTTTTAATGTTATTTAGGCATTGAATGATGTCATAGAACTCTTTCATAGCTAGTTTCCTATGTTTTCTGTGTGGCTATCATGATAAAGTAGCTAATCAATACCAAGCCTTCCTAAATCCTTTGCAAAAAACTGATTTTATCTATGTTGTGGCTCTAAGGTAAAAAGGCAAGAAGATTGACTTTGCAGGTGCCCAGAAAAGAAATTCACTGAAGTTTCAGCAGTCGTGCTTTTTTTTAAAGTGTGTACTTTCTAAGGCTGAAACTCCACTTGTTTTTCCATTTTTATTTCATTTTATTTCTTTGGTATTGTTTTAGTACCAATGGGAAAAATACCTTGGCTTTCCTTGGGATATGTGTAAGAGGGAACTGGGTGCTTCTCCTGACCTCAAGTGTTCTCTCTGCAATTCCCTCTTCAATTGCTATTTACTAAATAGGCAGCTGCTCCAGCTATTTTGTTGATTGATGTCTTGTTTTACTGAAAACATAAGTGAACAGGAAATGCTCCTTCAGGAATATAGCTCAATATATTACAGACTGTGCTTTTATGGCCCTAATTGTAGCATGGTCAGCTTTCTATCAATCCAGAGTGGGCAGTGAGTCTTTCACACTCACTGACCAGCTAGCAGGTGCCAAAATTAGGATGTTTCCCCATGGAATCTAATTTATGGAAGAATGCAAACCAAGCATTAGATTTCAAAGCAAAGACTTGCTTTTGTTTAGTGTTGTTTTACTTACTCTTTCAAGCTGTCAATGATAAAGGAATTTTTTATACCTTCACCTAAACCCATGACCATGAGTCTCTAAGAGCTTAATATTTTGTAATGAGTACTGCAATTGTACAATCCCCTTACTCAGAAATGACACTTTAACTTTCTTCCCAGCAAACGTAGTTATTTTTTTCAATAATAATAATCAAAAATAATAGTTTTATATATTTGATATTATTTTAGTACCAGTTGGGAAACATTTTGGTTTTCCTTGATATATGTGAAAGAAAACAGTAGGTATTTCTCCTGATCTCAAGTGTTCTCTCTATAATTTGCTCTTTAATTACAACTAAATACAAAAATTTCCCCCAAAAAAAATAGAGAATTTTTTTTAAAAAGCTACTTTAAATAATTTGTGTCTTAATCCTGTGGGAAAATAGAGAGCAATGGATTAAGATCTGGATTGAAAGACATGGGTTCAAGTTTCACCTCTAATACATACGATTGAGGTGACCTGAGCTAGTAACTTCTTAGCAAATTTTATCTCTAGGCAGCTCCTTAAGAATATACATTGCAGAGCAGGTGATAAGTAAAATTGGTACAGGATATTTCCTGAGAATTCTCTTGACCAATTAGTCTTTAATTCCAGTTTTTAAAAACAGGGTGAAAATGACAATAGATAAAGATTAAATTCCCACAGGCTTACATAGGTTTAAAGAATAGAGGATCTTGTAAGAAATTCTTTTTTGTGGATCACTCAGAGCCCACTTTCTGGACAAGGTAAAAAGAATGAACATTCTGTTCAGAAAATCTTAAAAGCCTTCAGAAACATTTTTGCTAATTTAGTCCTCAGAGGGCTTCAATTCAACAACCATATAACTAAAGGAAAGCCAAAGAACTCTATTAGCATTCCTGTTCTTTGAAGAAAAGACAGATAGTCTATCAGTCTGAAAGAACAGTGACATAAAATTGCAGAAGAAAATACGTTAGTTCCACAGGGATTTATTGTTATTCAATTTAGAAATATCCCTGGGGCAGTTCACTTCACAGGGAAGAATTGGTTCTTAGGTTAGTATGTGAAATTAGAAAGGCAGTAAAAGGGCTTTGCATTAAATATTTCACTCTTTGCAAAGTTTTCCTCTGTAGAGATTTTTGGTAACAGAATTTACCAGATCTTTTCTATGAGAAGGAGATTAAAAAATTCTCCCCCCCTCACCACCTCCCAACACCCCATTAAAAATAGAGGCTTTAAATGAGGAAAACCATCATGGGCTGTGCTTAGAAATAGTTACTGGATCAGACAGAGTATTTAAGATTTTTATAACAACTCTTTCTTTTCATGCCAAATTCTAATGTTAGGCAGGGGCCTTTTCTGATGACTTTGGTAGAGTGATGTTTATGAAAAATCACTCTCAGTAACAACCTACTCTAAGAAAAAAATAGGTCTTTTTTCATTCTAGCACATGATGCTTAGAACCTTCTAGCAAGTAAAAAAACTAGCATTATCTAGATCGTATGCAGCAGGGAGATCAAATTAAAGACTGGCTTTTTTTCTTAGAAATCTCTCTTGGGTCATAAAAATGGGGAAAGGACACATGTAAAAAAATACTGATAGCAGCTCTTTTTGTGGTGGCAAAGAATTGGAAATTGAGGAGATGCCTATCAGCTGGGGAATGACTGAATAATTTGTGGTATATGAATATAATGGAATACTATTGTGCTATAAGAAGTGAAGAGAAGGTGGATTTCAGAAAAAGTTGGAAAGGTGGGCAGAGCCAAGATGGCAGAGCAGAAAGTCAGACATACTCTATCTCTTCCCCCACAGCCATAAAATACCTGTAAAAAATGACTTTAAAATTCTAGAGCAGCAGAAACCACAAAATGATAAGAGTGAAAGAGATTTCCAGTCCAAGGTAGTCTGGAAGGCTGACAGGAAAGGTCTACTGCATGGAGCACAAAGCAGGGCACAGTCGATGGAGCCCAGCCCAACCTCAGCACTGGCAGGAATAAGACTGGAATAGGGCTGGGGGGCAGAATCCTCAGCAGCAGTGATTCTCAGATCCCTCAACCCACAAATGCCAAAGACAGTTTCAAAGGTCAGTGAGAAAGCTTTTTCTCCTGGGTGAGAATGGAGCAGGTCCTATCCCTAGCCCTGGCCCCAGACAGCTGCACCAGTAGTGGCAGCAAGAGCAGTGTTCATTTTGGTAATGCTTGCCCTAAAGCCCCTAGGGGAATTGAGCCAATTGATCTGGGTCTTAGTCCTCAGTGGCAGCCCAGACATGAGGAAGTGTTGGTTGGCATAGTGGAGTTAGTGGAAGCTCTGCAGAGGGAATTCCACTCTCTGATCCTGGGCAGAAAAGTTAGTGGTAGCTCCCATACCAGAGCACAGGCCAGGACAGGAGTAAACTCCTCTCCCTTGATTGTGCTACTTTGGAGGAGCTGAGAACTTACAGGTCCACAGAGTAAACCCTCCTCTTGACAAAGCACTCAAAAGTCAAGTAACTGGCTGGGAAAATACACCAAAAAGGAGAAAAAAATATAAGACTATGGAAGGTAACTTTCTTGATGAAAGATGAGGAAGAACAATGCTTACCATCAGAGGTCTCCAAAATAAATACACAATGTTCTCAGGCCATGGAAGAGCTCAAAAAGGATTTTGAAAATCAAGTAAGAGAGATGGAGGAAAAATTGGGAAGAGAAATGAGAGCTATGTAAGAAAATCATGAAAAGAAAGTCAACAGCTTGCTTAAGGAGACCCAAAAAATGCTGAAGAAAATAATACCTTTGAAAATAGGCTAATTCATAGGTAAAAGAGGTCCAAAAAGCAAATGAGGAGAAGAATGCATTAAAAAGAAGAATTAGCCAAATGGAAAAGGAGATTCAAAAGCTCATTGAAGAAAATAGTTCTTTAAAAATTAGAATGAAGCAGATGGAAGTTAATGACTTTATGAAAAACCAAGAAATTACAAAACAGAAAAACCTAGAAAGATTTACATAAGCTGATGCTGTTATAAATAGTCCCCTCCCTCCCCCTATCCCTATCCCCATCTAGAGTAAGGCTCACACCCAGCCAGAAAACAAAACTAAATTCCAGAATGAAAGAAAAATCTTTAATTGTGGTCCTTAAAAGAAGTCACATTCCCTACTATGAGAGAAGTGCTCACCTTAAACAAAGAACAATACTTGTTGTGAAATCCGGAAACCTTCCATTAATTTTTACATTCATTCCCCCTGAATGCACAGGTAGCTCCCAGGTTAGTGCTACAATTATCCATATCAATGCAAGCTTCCTTTTATTGTTCCAAAATCCAAATCTCCTGCCTCACCATCTATTGGCTAGAAAGAGCCTCCTTCACACCTCACTTTATGTTCTCCTCTCTCATAGGCTTCCCCTCAAACAGCTCATCAAGCCTGCACAAGGTTTTTACCTTTTACCTGACCATGCTAAGTCACAACTTTGATTAATTACTATCACTTAAAACTGGAAGGAGTTTTAAACCTGTGGAAATAGAACTTCTTCCTTTATTTCCCACAATGAGTCAAGTGAGCAGAACCAGGAGAACATTGTGGACAGCCATAGCAACATTGTAGAATAATTAATTAGGATAGACTTAACTCTTCCCAGCATATAATAATCCAAGACAATTCCAAGAGACTAATGATGCAAAACGTTAACCACATCCTGAGAAAGAACTATGGAGACTGAATGCAGATCAAAACATATTATTTTCACTTATTTTGATTTTTTTTCTTTCTCTTTTGTTTGGGTTCTTCTTTCACAACATAATTAATATAGAAACATGTTTTACGTGATTTTATATGTATAACCTATATCAGATTGCTTGCTATCTTGGGGGGGGAGGTGAGGATAGGTAGAGAGGGAGAAAAATTTGGAACTCAAAATTTTACAGAAATAAATGTTGAAAACTATCTTTACGTATAATGAGGGAAACAATAAAATACTATTTAAAATAAGTCTCTCTTGTAATTACTATATACGTGAAACCTTGGTTTGGAATTTTTCAAAAGTAAGGTCGATTTAACTATCTATTAATGATAAAATGAGATAAAAAGAACAAAGTATTTTGCCATCCTCACACCTCTGTAAATATTGACTATTTTTACTAGCTAAGTCCTGGGCCAATTTCTCTTCTCTAATTAAAAAATGGTGTTATTGTAGTCTTTTTTTTTTACAATTCTTCTTCACAATTTTTCAAATAAAACTTTTTTATCCTTCTTATACTATAAAGTTCAGAAACAAAGTAGTATGTTATTATAGCATCAATCAGTGATTACTAATCATAGAATGTTTTCAAGCAATTCATACACATGCTATATTCCTATTGATGTAATTTTTTTTTTTAAAACAGTGGACAAGACATTTTACTAGGCACTGGATGAGACAGAAAGCTAAACAAGATTGGATCCTTTCCCTCAAAGAGATTATAGTCTAGTCAGGATAATAAGAATACACTAAAAATTACAGTAATGAATAAAATATAGTAAGTGCACGTTCTTGACTTCTAACAACTTGATCCTCACTATCTCAGAAATTTTAATATTTGTCCACTGGGTTATTTTTCTTGGAATCACTAAAATTGATTATCACATTCAACTAAAGTAAAGATGGCGATTACACTGTGATTCAAATACCAAACCTTCTCTTGTGAGAAGTGACCTAAAAACCTTATTATCAATGGAGACCAAATGTTCCTTAAGAAAATGTTAATTGCATATTGTTTACATGGTTTCAATGCTTCTAAATGCCATTTCTTCAATACACTTTTTAGAGCATAGAAAATAAATTATGTGAACCCAATTTCAGAACATCACCCAACTTTCCTTATTTAATAGTACAATGCTGGTTGTCATTTGACTTGACACTTGAAGCCAAAGCTAATGTGTGCCCTTAAAGTTAACATTGTTTAGTAAAACATGTAGCATTCCAAATAGCATGAAAAGAAAGTGTCAAGATTATCATTGTAGTAAGCCTTCCAAAATTTCACTGATCAGGTTGATACTTTCTTTATATAATGGAGTTGATGATAGAAGGATAGTATTTAACATCTTTGCCAATGAAATGCATTACCTACCTATATAATCAAAGGAACACATATCTGACAAAGGCAAAAAAAAAGTAAAAATTAATAAAAAGGAGGAGCTCAATAAGATATTGCATGTCTCAGGGTTTGTATGTTACCTTTAATGTACCTCAGGGAATTTATGATTAATGTAACTTGGTTTGAAGTTAAAAATTGTAGTCCAGGTATAATTATAGACAATTATATATCATGGAATCATTGTTCCAGGGTTCCAAATGAACTATCTTTCAGCTGCTTTGAGGTGTTGCCCAGACAGCTGATTGAATGAATGTAGGTAAATAGTGAAACTAAGATGAAATTCAGGAAAGCAAAATTTTAACATTATTATACACGTTGGTTAAAGATCAATAGTGTATCCCTACAACTCGGACTTAAGAGAGTTACAGAAATTTTTCTGAAGGTCATTATTTCAGTGTGTATTTTTTTTTAATTAGTAAGTTAATGGGGTATTAAGAGATACAGTCATTGACCATACATACATAGTACAGGCAGGTAGGTGGCACAGTGGATAGAATACCAGGTAAGAGTCATGAGAACTCATCTTCATAAGCTCAAATCCAGTCTCTGATGCTTATTAACTGTGTGACCCTGGGCACATTGTTTAACTCTGTTTGTCTCATTTGAAAAATGAGCTGGAGAAGAAAATGGCAAACCACACAGAATCTTTGCCATGACAACCTCAAAATGTTGTTATAAAGAGTCAGATACAACTGAAAAGTCTGAGCAACAATATATTACATTTGTAATTTACATGCATTTACCTAATTAAGGTTGTTGAATTTTCTGAAAAGTTTATGTATCTCTTTACAAGTTATACATAACAAGTTTGCATCAAGGATACAAGGATTAATGATCTCATTGCTCCATTCAGTCTTTTTTAAAAAATGTTATGTTATAGAAAGAGATTTCATTTTCATTCAAATAATATAATACAGCTGTGCTCCCAGGAAGTATGCAATGCATAGTGGAGCTGATTATGGGGAAACAAAGTGTATTCCTACTTTAAAATCATATTGATAATTTTATATTAATTTTTATTTTAAAGTTTTATTTTTAAATTTTGTTTTGATGCCTCATCAAGACCAGGGATGCCAAAAAGTTTTACCAGGGAAACAAACATCAGGAAAAATTATTCCAAGTTAGAAAGGCTGAATGAACCTTTTTAGCTGTTCAATCATTTCAGTTGTGTCCAACTCTTTGTAACTCCATTTGGGGTTAAGGATCTTTGTCAAAGATACTGGACTGATTTGCAATTTCGTTCTCCAGCTCACTTTACAATGAGAAAACTGAGGTAAACATGGTTAAGTGACTGACCAAGGGTCACACAGTTAGTAAGTAACTGAGGCTTGATTTGAACTCGGATGTTTCAGACTCCAGGACTAGTATTCTATCCACACTCTATCCACTGCATCATCTAGCAACTGAGTGCATAACTGCCTTCCAATGATTACCTTGGTAAATTAAAAAAAATCATCACTAGAAATTAGGGAACCAAAGTGATCATTTTAAATATACTTGTCTATTTATCTTTTCATTCATTCACTTATTCATTAACATATTTTATTTTTCTGTAATATAATTGAAGGTACAATGCAAGGTACTGGAAGTAGCATTAAATTTGAACTCAAAAGACCTCAGTTCTTCATTTACTTGGTATTTTAACTGAATACCAGAAGAATTTCTAATAAATGGTGCTGTCCAACACATAAATGTGTTGTATTGGAAATTAGCTTGTTCTCCTTTCCTGTATATTTCCAACTGAAATTTAGATGATCAATGTTTGGAAATTCTATTCAGGAGATTTTTTATTAAGTATAGGTTTGGTTAGACAACATGCTCATAGAGGCAGATTTCAGCTCCAAAATTCTATATAACATGACTTCAAATCATAGCCTTAACACTAGCTGTACTGTACAGCTAGTGCTAAGGCTATGATTTGAAGTCATGTTATATGACAGACTCAGGACAATGCATTTGCTACTGGCAGGAAAAGGCCATCACCAGTACCTATGGTCCCATCATGACAAACCCTGATAAGTCAAAGAAAAATTTTATGAAGACCTAGAGACCCAATGTGCCAAAAGATGACAAGTTTATAATTCTAGGTGACTTTAATGCTAGAGTAGACTCAGACTACCACATTTGGCAGGGAGACTAGGGAGGAATGGAGTGAGAAGCAGCAACAGTAATGGTCATTTACAGCGGAAGACTTGTGCATCACAAGACCTTCTCATCACCAACACTGTTTTTTCATTTACCTAAATGCAACAAAACTTCATAGATGCACCCTCACAGCAAACACTGGCATCTAATAGACTATGCAATTGTAAGGAGAAGAGACAGACAAGAGGTGAGAATGACAAAGCCAATGGATGGTGCAGAGTGCTGGACTGATCATAGACTTATCCTTTCCAAGAGAAATATTCACATTCATCCAAGTGTTGTCCCCAAGGCACAATGACCACCAGAAGAATTAATGTCTAAGTAGAGTTATTCTCTGAGTGAAAACAGTTTGTTGCTAACTTGGAGGGAAAGTTGAGCCAACAAACAGTTGGCAACAGTGGAGCACAAAAGGTGTGGGCAGCTTTCAGAGATTTGGTGTACAGTACTGTATTTGCTCATCTGGGTCAGAATACTCATAAACACCAAGACTTTTTTGATGAAAATGATGGGGAAATTCAGAAGCTGCTAAATGAAAAACAACTCCACAGGATTTAACAGCAGGATAATTAATCTATCTTTAAGAAGGAGGCATTTAATTCCTTCAAAAGCAAAGTACTAGCAAAGCTTAGAGAGACACAGGATTCCTGACTCAGTAAGAAGGCAGATGAAATTTAGTTTTATGCTGATAGTTACAATCCAAAGAGATTTTAGGATTCCCTGAAAGCTATTTATGGACCAAAAACCTATAGTGCATCACAACTACTCAGTGCTAATGGAGACACTTTGCATAGTGATAAGGACAAGATCCTAGAGAGATGGGATGAACACTTCCATGGTGTTTTCAAGAGACCATCATCAACCAATGCTGAATTATTGACCATTTACCTCATGTTGAAGTCAATCCCTCCTTAGCTAAACTTCCAACTGAAGAAGAGGGTTTGAGGGCCATTAGGCTCCTTTCATGTGGCAAACTACTTGGTGCTGATTCTATTCCAGCAGAGATTGACAAGGTAGGGGGACCATTGCTCATACAAAAGCTGACTGAAATTTTCCAGGTTATATGGCAAGAGGAGGTTGTCCTCCAGGAGTTCCAGGATGCCTCCATTGCCCCTCTCTATAAAGGTAAAGGGAATGAATTGTCCTGTGAAAATCATGGGGTAGGGAGGGGGGGTCTCTCTTTAGTCATTGCAGACAAGATTCTTGTTAGATTCCTCCTTAATAGGTTGATCCTTCACCTGGTGGGTGGACATATACCTGACAGTCAGTGTGGCTTCAGAAAGGGCTGAGGAATAGTCGATGTGGTATTTGCTTCTTGACAACTCCAGGAGAAATGCCAGGAGCAGAACAGAGGTCTGTACACAAAATTTGTAGATCTGACCAAGGCCTTTGACACTGTTAGTCCTGAGGGTTTATGGAAAATTATGTCAAAATTTGGTTGTCCAAAGAAATTCATCAGCATTGTATGTCAATTTCATGATAGCATGTTTTCCCAGGTTGTGGACAATGCTCTCCTGCCTTCCCAGTCAACAATAGGGTGAAACAAGGCTGTGTACTTACTTCCATGTTCAGTGAGGATGAATATGAAATCAAGGTCAGCTACTGTACTGATGGTAAGTTCTTCAATTTGAAAAGACTACGAGCCAAGACCAACGTGGAGGGAGTGCTGGTACATGATTTTCTGTTTGCAGATTATTATGCACTCAATGCAGTGTCTGAAGTTTAGATACAACAAACTAAACTGCCAAGAATTAAAACTGTGCTTCAGAGAGTGCAACTCTGAAGTGCTGGCTACATTGTTAGAATGAAAAATGCTAGAATGCTTGCCAAAAAAGACTATTTTATGGAGAAAAGGTGTTGTATTCTATGAGCAAAGCAGAATTGAAACAATACAAAGGAAACATAAGATGTGCAAAGTTGGAGTAACCACCCTAAATGTTCACATGGACTCTCTGTGCCCAGTCTTTGGTAGAGTAGTGTGAGCTTATATTGGTCTGAACATTGAAACTTAACTTTATCATGGTGATGTTATTTTTGTCCTCTTCGAGAATAAAGGCTAATAACCAAACAACAATCATGGGTAAATATCTGAAAAAAAATGGTTCTTGCATTTGTAAAATATGGGTAATATTTGTACCACCTTTGTTGTAGTGTTGCTGTGAGGGAAATGTTTTGAAACCATAGAAGGCTGTAGAGATTTGAGGTATGGCTCTAGTCTTTGTGAAACTCTATTTAAAGGTATGTATCTAAGTCTGTGGTATATGGAGAAAGTATCCTTGCCAACAACACAAAAATTTTTTCTATCAATATTCAATGCATATTTAAAATCTTCCCTTGATTGTTCATCAAAGAGTGATAAGATCATAGGTATAACAACTGGACTTTAATTTATTTTTAAATAATGAAAAGTAGCAACTTTCATCACTTGAATAAAGGATTCAAATCTATGTGAGCAATATGATTTATGAGGGCTATACTGCTCAAGAGGTGACTTTTTCTCTCAGCAAGAAAGACTCTACCTTAAAATTATAACTTTATAAAAATAAAGTTTATAACTATATAATTTTATAAAAGTTATATAAATATATTATACAAACATTACATATCATATGTAATTATAAATTTAAAGGACCATGACTGTATAGGTCTCCAGGGAAGGCAGAAATTCTCTAGGGATTGTTATGCATCATGCCATATGAAATGGAGCTTGCCTCATTTTCCATATATTTTTAGTCTTTTTGCATACAATGTAGATTATCTTCCCTCCCTCTTTTTCTGTGGAAATCTAGACATGAGTTCAATTCTACTAGTCCTAAAAGAAACTAAGTTTTATGTGTATGGGAGATGGAGGAAGGGATAGTCAAATTCTTATTCTCATGTGAAGCTCTAAAAGATTGAAAACTGATATATTTTAGTAAAAATATCTCTCAAGATTAAAACTTAAGGGGTTTTTGTTTTTTTGTTTTGTTTTTTGCAGACACATCTGTAATATATATGAGGAACTAATATATTGAAGAGGATCTCTGTCTCTGTCTGTCTACATCTCTATGTCTCCTCCTCTCTGTTTCTTTTTTTCTCTCTCAATAGCCCTCTCTCTTCCCAGTCCTGACTTACTTCAGTTCTATAAAGTAGGTGTAGTGCAACTATACGCAGTTTACTGATGATGAAATTGAGGTTCAAAAAGCTTAATTTAAGTTGCCTGCAGTTGTAGCACCAATATATAAGGCAAATGAGGCTGAGTCCTAAGATTTGAGTCACAAGACCTGAGTTTGAGTTCTGACTCTACTATTGACAACCTAGACTTCCATTCCAACAGTTCAATAAGAAAGAAAATTGGCGAGCTATTTTCTCACCTCAATCCAATTTGTTAGGAGCCGTAGAGATGTAATGACTAAGGCAAAAGTAAAGTTATTGAAAAGATAGATTTTAACAAAAGACTTTTGCAGATAGTCTGACTGAATATATCAAAGGGTCTTGTTCACTAAAGAACTGAAATAAACCTTTTCTAGGCTAAAAGTTATCAACACTATAGAAGAAGAGACTAAATAATACCTTCTACTCAGTGAATAATAAAGAGATGACATCAAGGTGAAAAAGGTTTTAAAACACCATTAAATAAATGACCTCAATGGCTTATATGTGAACAAAGAAAGCAGATTACACCTTGGCAGAGAAAGTAGCCCAGTATATGCTTTCACTAAATCAGCAAATTTCATCAGCAGCTTTGTGAGAAAGATGGCTCATTACTCTAGAATTTTGAATTATACAGGCTATATGTATATTTTTTGCTCTCACAAATGAATCACACTATCGTATATTTGGAGAATTGATGGAACTGAAGGATCATCCAGTCAAACCTCTTAATTTTTAGGACATGAAAACTGAGGCTCAGAAAGTAAGATGACTTGCTGAAAATAGCTGAGCTGGTTTTTGAATGTAAATTATCTAACGTCAAATCCAGCACTCTTTTAATTCTATGTTTTTCCTTTATGCATTCTTTCTTTGAATTATTGTTCAAAAAGCTGAAGAAGAGTGTGCCCATGTGAGTAGGGGGTAAGGGGAAAGTTTCATTCCACTACTTCAGAAATTCCAATAACTCCCTCTTACCTCTAGAGTCAAATATGGCCTAATCTGTTTGTCATATAACACCCTTTACAAACTGCACCAACCTACATTTATACTTTAGTACACATTATTCTTCCTTACATAGTCCACTAACTGACCTCCTTGGTATTCCTCAAACATAATCACAAAATAAAAAAACCATTTAATTTCAGAGCTGGAAAGGATCTCATTGGTCATCTCATTCAATATATGTACCAAATTCCAGGAATAACATCAATGACAAATCATCATCTAGACCCTGCTTGAAGTTGTCCAAGGACATCACCTCTTAAAGCTGATCGTTATCCTCTTGGAAAGCTTTAAATAATAGAAAGCAGATTGGTTTATTTTCCTCAGAAATCAAATCTAAATGGGTAGGGGTAAAATCAAGATGGAAGAGTAGAAAAAAAAAAACTTAGCCAAGCTTTCCCATATTCCCTCCAAACAACTCTAAAATAATGTCTCAAATCGATTTCTGGAGCAGCAGAACCAATAAAAGTTTGGGTAAAAACGTTTTCCAAACCATACAACTTAGGACATTGGCAGGAAAGGTTGGTCTCACCAAGGTGGTGGGTGAGCCTTGAACATGGTGCAGATCAAGCTGTGTTGCCATCAGTAGGCCTTAGAGACAGCTACATTGGTGGTAGCAGTAACTCCAGGAGGTATTAGCTCATGACAGGGGTGGGGGGTGGGGGAATGAGAAGGAAGTTGAACAACTGATCCAAAGAGATTGTAACAGATTCTTTGCTTTTGCTGGGTTCAGGAACTTATTGCAGTACCCATGTGCAGTTCCAGGACATAATCTCAGGACCAAAAAGAGTGACAGTACAGGGGAATAAGTAGGTACAAGGGAAGAGGAGTCTTGGTTGTGTGACCCAGGTCTCAACATCCAAGATACCCAGGGGCACATACAATCATGAGTACAAAAGTTCAGGGGATGTAATCAAGGTCTGAGGGCCAGGAGAAGTGCTAGCACTGGTGGCTGAAGGGGAATAAGGTCCCTTTTTGGTAAAGACCAGGGTGCAAGGGAGAAAAACATTGAACATACCTCTTCTTAGATCCTATCACCTTGGAATCACCAACAACAAAAAGATTAGCAGAATGAGACCTGAAAACAGCTGCAAAAAAGGCCTGACACTTGAGAATGTGCCCATTCCATCCCAGGAGCAAAGTCTAACTTTAACATAAAGTTGAAAGTCAAGAAATGGACTGGTAAAAATGAACAAATGACAAAAAGTATTCTGATCTTAGAAAGTTACTATGTTAAAATAGAAGATCAAAATATAGATTCAGAAGAAAATGAAGTCAAAATAGCTACATGTAAAGCCTCAAAGAAAATGTGAATTGGTCTCAGAACCCCTCTCCCCTCCACAAAAAGAATTCCTGGAGTTAGTTGAAAAAGATTTTAAAAATCAAATAAGAGAGATAAAGCAAAATTGGAAAAGAAATGAGAATGATGCAAGAAAATAATGGAGAGTCAACAACTAGATAAAAGAGGCAAAAAAAAAATATTAAGATAGTATCACCATAAAGAAAACACAATTGGCCAAATGGAAAAAGATAGACAAATTTAACTAAATTCAAAGATATTTTAAGAAGTGTAATTGACCAAACAGTGAAAAAAGTCATAAAAATTCACTGAAGAATATACATCCTTAAAAATAAGAATTGGGAAAGTGGAAGGTAAAGACTCAATTAGGCATCAAAACACAATATAATAAAATTATTTAAAAAATAGAAAAATGAGAAATATATCATCTAAGGGAATTGAACTAGGAAACAGACCAGAGATAAATTAAAAATTATTGGACTACCCAAAAGCGATGATTTAAAAAAAAACACTAAATAATATATTTCAAGAAATTATTGGGAAAACTACCCTCATATTCTAGAACCAGAAACCAAAATAGAAATTTAATTAATTCACCAGTTCCTTCTGGAAGACATCCCAAAATGAAACTCATATAAATATTATAGATTCCAGAGCTCCCAGGTCAAGAAGAAAATATTGCAGACAGCCAGAAACAATTCAAATATCATGAAGCCACAGTCAGGATCACAAAAAATGTAGCAGATTCCACGGTCAAAGGATTTGTAATAGAATATTCAGAAGACAAGGAAGTAGGATTATAACCAAGAATAACATCCAGCAAAACTGAGTATAATCTTTGAAAGGAAAAAAAAGATATTCCAAAAAATTGAGGACTTTCAAGGACTTTTTGATGAAAAGACCAGAGCTGAATATAAATTATGACTTTCAAATACAAGACTCAAGAAAAGCATAAGATGGTAAACAAGAAAAAGAAATTGTAAGGGAATCAAAAGTAAAATGATTGTATTTCTACAGGGCAAAATGATACTTATAAGTCATAAAAACTTTATCATTTTTAGGGAAATTAGAAGGATTCTACAAAGATAGAGGACACAAGCGTAAGTTGACTATGATGGGATTATTTAAAAAAATAAAGGGTAAGAAAGTGAGATGCACTGGGAGAAGAGCAAATAGAGAGAAAGAATGGGAAAAATTACCTCATATAAAAGAGATGTGAATGAAAAACGATTTTACAATAGAGAAGGAGATAGGGTAGCAGGCAGTGCTTGAATCTTTGTCTCATGAGAGTGGGCTCAGTAAAAGAATAACATATACATTCAGTTGGGTATATAAATCAAATATATAGAAACAACTGAACAACACCAATATTATGCAAGTATGAGATAAGGTACAAAGTAATGAGGACAAAGTAAAGATATACATTACTCTCAGAAAAATGGGGGTCACAGAATCTGTCTGAGGTCTTAAATGAAGAGTTTTCATAGGTATAAATGAGGAAGTGTGAGAAGAGGCAAATGTTGAGTGAAGGATGGAGTTACACTCTGATCCCTGGTCCTGAATATACATCTCCCAACATTCAACAGAGTGCATGTTAGGTACAGTAGGATATATGTTGTAAGTGGATCATAAAACAAGAGAAGGAATTTAACACAGTGCTTGGCACATAGTAGATTTTTAATAAATGTTTATTGATTGATGGATAAATCAAAGATGAAAGTATCTTAGTGGGAATTCAAAGAAGACAGAACAAGAAGTTTTTTCAACAGTGGATTCTAATAATGGATATGAAGAGCTCAGCCCTTCTAGCATTTGTGCACTAATAACTGAATCATTAGGGAATTTGTGTTGTCATGAACTCCTACAGTTTTGTGGGAAATACTCTAAACAGAATGCAGGCTGAGATAATTATGTTTCTTTTTATTAATCATAACTCATTTGTTTATGGAGGGCTTTCCATTTGTGACAGTAATAAAGTTAAGTGGTGTGTAAAACATTTCTGAAATTCAGAAAAGCTTTATGCACTAATATGAATTTTATCTCTAGTGCATCACTACAAAGGAAGGGAAATGGCTATTAATGTAGATTCACCTGAAGAGCAGATGAAGATTAACAGAGATAATATCTCAAAAACCACCTCTGCTGCCGAAAAGCTGAAAACTATTTAAAAAAAGAAATGGTATAATGTATCTGAAGTAAAATCACTTACTTTCTAATGAAGGACTATTATGATAAATGCTATGTAATCTCCCTTTTAAATACATATTTAAAATTATTTTGGACATATATCATCTGTCCAAAAATAGATAAAAATATAAGATTGGACAAGTAGTGTGGGGTATGTGGGGTGGAGGAGAGAAGGAAGAAAGTCAGGAAAAAAAAACAGAGACTAAGAGGCTATGTCTACACAAATATAAATATGCTTAATCTGAAAGAACATAATAGCTGCTTTCAAGTATAGGGGCATTAGGTAGAAGAGATCATAGACTTCTACTTATCCCTAGGATACTGAACTAGGGGTGAAGGGCTGAAGTTTCACATAGACCAGTTCCAGGTTTTAACAAGTATAACTAACCCTCTGGGCTCCTTATTCAATTCACACTTACACTGACATACAGTAGTCCTAGAAGGTAATTGACCTTTAAAGTTTTAAGAATTGTATGGCCACTAATATTTTCACTCATGGGCACCCATCTGTCATGCTCATTAATAAAAATTAGTTCTTACATAGGGATTTTTGTTGAGAAGATACAACAAGAAATGAAAAGTTACTTAAATTAAAACACACATGTAGAGGACATATAAAGTCAAGGAATAACTCATGACTTCTGGATTTAGATCCTTTTTCTACCTTATCAGTCACCACAAATTTCCTTCAGTTTTTTTGTCCACAATAGGCCTCTCTTCTGCTTCAGTAGACTGATTGATTAATTAATCTATTGCTAGGATATGTCAAGAAGGTCAATCGCTGCTTGTCTCGCTCCTCATTGTACTTGGCATCTCTAACTATAAGCTCTAATGGTCTCTACTGCTAAATGGTTTATAAGCAAACTGCTATTGGTTCTTCTAAATTTTTGAGCCTAACAAGATCATATTCTCATCAATTCTGTCTCTAATTTCTCATTCACCAAACACCAGAAAAAATAGACAAAATAAACAGAGGTACCAAATATTTAAAGACACATGGTGACAGAGTGGGAAAATCTGGCAGTCTTTATCCACTTTATACTAGGAGGTTCTTGCCTTAATTGCTACAAGGGAAAAATAGGACAAAAGGCCTGAGAGAGGGTCATATCAATTCTTTTTGTAGTCTAACTCTGTTCCAACTCTGTGTCTCCTGAGTCATCAGCTCTTATGGTACAACAGACAATCACTTGTCACCATACAGTCTTATTCCCCAGTCATTCATGTTAAGAAGTTAGCTCAGTATCTTTCCACATGCTGCACTGGAATTAGATATGGAATAATGTGTTTGCTATTATGCTGTTTTCAGACATGACTGATGCTTCAGTTTCATGTCTGAACTTATTTGGAGTTTTCTTGGCAAAGAGTGGAATGCTATACCCTCCTCCATCTCATTCGACAGATGAGGAAAGTGAGGCAGAGTTTAATGACTTTCACAGGGTCACACAGCTAGGAAGTGTCTGATGCTGGTTTTGAATTCAGGTTTTCCTGACTCCAGGGTCAACATTCTATTCACCACACCATCTAGCTACCCCCAAATAACACAGATCTTCTCTATCAGGGAATCATACCCCAGTCTCCAGTATGATAGGCAGGGATACTCACCACTATACTAACAAATTAGGCACACGCTTTAATTAATGTCCCTGGAAGGACAAATATGAACATGCAAAAGATCAGAATAAATCTGAGACTTGGTCCACATTAGTCCAACATCTCATAGTACATGAAAAATAACCCAACAATTTTGAACAAGAAAAATGTTTTGTTTACTATATGCAAGACCCTATACTTAGACAGACCCTATATATAGGCAGTGCTAACCCTCAGAGGATCATAATTTGGTAAAAAGGAATTTAGAGATTGAGTCCCACACCATCATTGCATAGATGAGAAAACTGAAGCCCAGAGAGTAGAAGTAATTTACCCAAAGTCATACAAAGAGTAAGTTTGAAAGAGCTAGACTATGAACTAGGTCTTTTCACTCTACATCCAGAACTACATCATCCTCTGTTTGAGGTTCAATCATCAGCACACAATTAGCCTCACCGTTACTGGACAACTAAAACAATATGGGGCATCATTGTTTTAGTGTATAATATCCATAATAGACTGATCCTTCACCTGAAAGATGGTCATATACCTGAGAGCCAGTGTGACTTCAGAAAGGGGCAAGGAACAATCAATGTGGTATTGGCTGGCTGACAACTCCAGGAGAAATTGCAGGAGCAGAACAGAGATCTGCACACAATGTTTGTAGATGTGACTAAAACCTTTGCAATTGTTAGTCATAAGGGTTTATGGAAAATTATGTCAAAATTTGGTTGTCCAGAGAAGATTACTAGCATTATATGTCAATTGCATGATGGCATGTTTGCCTAAGTTCTGGATAGTGAACAATGCTCTTGTGCCTTCCTAGTCAACAATGAAGTGAAACAGGGCTGTGTGCTTGCTCCTATGAGGTTTAGTATGATGTGTTCAGTCATGTTGACAAATACTTCCAATGAGGATGAACATGGCATCAAGGTCAACTACTATACTGATGTTAAGTTCTTCAATTTGGAAAGGCTACAAGCCAAAACCAAAGTGGAGGGGGTGTTGGTGCATGATTTTCTGTTTGCATATGATTATGCTCTCAATGCAGCCTCTGAAGCTGAGATGCAACAAAGTATGGATCAATTGTCTGCTACCTATGCTAATTTTGGCCTAATAATTAACATCAAGAAAACACAGGTGCTCCATCAGCCACCATCACACCATCCATATGTGGAACCATTGGTTACAACAAATGGAGAAGTTTTGAATGCTGTGGATAAGTTCACTTACCTTGGTAGCATCCTTTCCAGGGATGTACACATTGACGATGAGGTTGATGCACACATTGGCAGAGCTAGCTCAGTGTTTGGGAGGCTCCAAAGAAAAGTTTGGGAGAGAAGAGGTATTAGACTAACAAACTGGAGAGCTACAGAGTTACTGTGCTGACCTCATTGTTGTATGCTTGTGAACCATGGACAGTCCATTAGTGCCACACCAGGAAAGTGAATTGCCTCCATTTGAACTGTCTTAGGAAGATTCTAAAGATAACCTGGCAGGATAAGGTAGCAGATACTGAGGTCCTTGCTCGAACTAAACTGCCAAGCATTCAAACTATACTTCAGAGAGCACAACTCTGATGGGTTGACCACGTGGTTAGAACGCAACCAAAAAGACAGTTATATGGAGAACTCATATGGGATAGATGGTCACATGGTAGTCAGAAGAAACAATACAAGGACACTCTCAAAATCTCTCTCAAGAATTTTGGATTTGATTGTGGAACATGGGAGACCCTTGCTCAGCATGGCATGCTCACATTGAAAAGGCTTCTGCACTCTGTAAGCAAAGCAGAATTGAGGCAGCACAAAATAAACATAGGATACACAAATTTGGAGTATCCACCCCAAATATTCATGCAGATTATCTGTGCCCAACCTGTGGTAGAGCATTCTGAGCTCATATTGGTCTGATCAGTCACAGTTGGACACATTGAAATTTCATCTTATCATGGTAATGTTATTCTGTTCCTCTTCGAGAACTAAGGACAACAACCACCCAATAATCTTATCCTAAATTTCCCAAATATTTTCCCATTTTACTCCCAAATATTTACAATACTAATATTAAAATTGTTCTTTAAGAATTAGAGGTATGGCACAATTGCCTGAGTAAAAGAACAGTAATGTAACAGTAACGAAACTTGAAATATTCCAAGACACATACACACACACAGAAATAATTTTTCTCTGATGATTAAATGTTAAGCTTGAATATGACAATTGATAATTTAATACATAATTGAATATTAGAACATATTAAACACCAAGTCTTTCTTGTCCTAGCTTTGAATCAGCAGTCATTTAAATTTGTCAGTAATCTTGTTAGCACAAAATAAAGATTATTTCTGACTCAATAGGTAATACCCTGGCTGATCTAAACTCTCTTAAGTTGCATGAGGAGAGACAAACAGCATGAAAGGTAACCAAGGCCAAACTCCTTAAGCTTAATAGAGCTCATTTACATGCAGAAATAAATTGGCAACTGGCACTAGAAGACTAAGTTCTGTTTGATTCATAACAATCTTGAGTTTAATTTCAGTTCCACATGATTCTTGTCAACGAGCAAGGAAAGCATGGAAGCTAGGGATTTTTTAAAAAAATCACACTAAAAGAAAATTAAGGAACTCACAAAACCATCCCTAGTTCTCCCTTTAATCACCAGATCCAAAAGCATAACACTCTAGTAGTAATACTAACACAGTGTACAAAATGTAAGAGGTATAAGGAATATTCTCCATTTTTACTCAGTTTCTTATTTTCCTGGGATTTCTTTGAGAAAGAAATTTTCTTCAAGGCATACTACCATGCATGATTTGGTAGGTCCAAGTTATGGGTAGGCAGGTACTGAGCTGATTACAAGAGTGTTCCCGAATAGTTTAATTATCACTGGTTCAGTGATGATCTGGGAGGGCACAATGGAAAATTTTACAGGAGGAATTTTTGCATGTCTGATATAACTGAGTGAGATCAGTGGGAATTCAAATGACATAATGAAAACGAACCACTCTTTTAGCCTAATTTCTCCACTTTGGACCTACTGCTATGACCACTGGCTTTAGAGAAAGGTGGGTTTCCTCTTAGCTATAATCACAATTTCCTATTCCTCACAATCACTTTAGAGAAAGATATCGAGGAGAAGCTATAGTGTCTTGCATTGTTCATATCTTTCTGTAGTAGTATCCTTCAAAATTCTGCTCAAATATTAGCTACCATATGAAACAGTAACTGATTTCAACAAGTGCTAGTGCCTATTTAAAAATTTACCTTGTATTTATTTTTGTATGGTTGTTTATGTGCCAGATATCTCCCTAACACAGTGAAAGCTCTTTGAGGGCATAAACTTTTATTTTTTTTCACTGTAAATAAATCATTGACTTGTTACTTGAGTGAATACCTTATTTTTTTTTCAATATTGTCAAGAACTTAGGAGCTCTATATAGGAATAGATTGCTACCCATGAATGAACTCCTTATTTTTCAGATACCTAGGGCGTACTAGTGTAAGAACATTTTTTTCACCATTTATAATGGAAAACTTTCAAAATATATCATTTCCTAACATTTTTTGAATGAAAAATTCTCCACAAAATTAAACCCTTTCTGGATGATATCAGACCATCATTATGGGAAGCCACTGTTACATGATTTAATAATACAAAGATACATTTCATAGTTCCAGAGATATTTGGGCCATTTGACATTAAACTAAAATTCCCCAAAATTACTCAAAAAAACTCCCCCAAATGACTTCTAAACTCAATATTTTTACTATTTTATGTAACACCTCACACACAGGGTTCCTGGTTCTAAATAATCTACTCTGAAGCCAAATTGGTTATTTCTAATCTACCAAAGTTCAGAAAACCATAAAAGTAATTGTTAATAGTTATCATTTCATCTAAAGCATGCATATCTCAACTTCTAATGGGGAACACTCTCTTAAACAGAAAGCGATAATTTTACCAACTGCTACTAAGATTGCTCAGGCTGGAATGTCCCATAGGTAGCTCCACATCAATTCATTATATTTTGTCCAAAACCTTTCTTTTCCCAAGCTTCCCATTTTCTAGGATTATCTTCTTTCTGTAATTCCGATTTATATGCTATAAGACATCTTTTATCTTTCATATATACTGATTTTTTTTGTTATAGTAAGCAAAATTATTTCAGGGAGAACTAACTACAAAATCAAACTTTCTTACAAAATTTTGATAGAATACATGGTAGCAGAATTGATATTTTTGGTTGGGTAGAATTCAAAAAATAATTACCTTATTACTAATAATATAAAATGATTCAAGTGTATCTGACTCACTTGGATGGAAAGAACACTGTAGGGTAAGAAGATGAGGTACAACATTCATGTCTAAGTATATTGCTATGTACTAATTATGAAACTTCAAGCAAGTCACAGTGTTTCAAAACCTCAATTTCCTCCTCTGTGAAATAGAAAAATAAATATTTGCCACCTGAGAATTGTTAAATATATTCAAATGAGACATTTCTATTTTTTAATTTATAGCATCATATAATGATTTTTAAAATAGCCCATATATACAATTTTGATATTTTTTTAAAATTCAAAATATTTCATTGTATCACATTTTTGTAATATCCACAATGAAAACAGCAGCAGTAGCCGCAACAACCACAAAGCAAAGTAAACAAATGAAACTGGAAATAAAGTAGATGTATATGGAAAAAAATACTGAATATATGGTCATGGATAAATGTATTATTATTAAGCCATAAAAATATGAATATGACAATTTCAGAGAAATGCATGAAGGTTTATGCACTGGTACAGAATGAATTAAATCAGAACCAAGTAAACAATATACATAATTGCAGCAATGTTTAAATGCAACAATGAGAAAATAAAACCAGGCATATTGTAGTTCCCTTTTCCTTTCCTCTCCTCTCCATTCCCCTCCCTTCCCTTCCCCTTCTCCTTACTAAGAGGTAGTTTGCTGGTTCAGCAAAATAGGAAAGATACATTTGAAAAAGAAAATTAAGTCAAATAAAGACAGCAATTAAAATTTAAAACAGAAGAAAAAGAAAACCAACATTTCTGTGATCTAAAGACCATCCCAGAATAATTCTAAAAGTTCCTCTCTAGAGATTTGATCACATTCTGATGATTTTTTTTAACACCTCAACAACTCATGAAAAAGTCCTAAAAGTGGTTATAAAGTATGAAAGAAGAGGAAATAGTGACATTAATGAAATCAATAAAACTTTAAGTGTAGGTTTTATCACAAAATTCCTGAGACACAATAAATTGCATGGTAGTAGTAATCATTTCTTAAAACTATTTTCTCTCTCCCAGTAGTTAAAAAAATGCTAGATCCTGAATCAGAAAGATTTGAGTTCAAATGTATCTATGTGACCCTGGTTAAATCACAGAATCTCTATCTGATTAATTTTCCTTATACTTTAAATAAGGATAAAAACAGCACCTAGCTCCTAGGGTTGTTGTAAGAGTGAAATGAGATGATATTTATAAATCCCCTTGTAAACCTTAAAAGTGCTGTATAAATGCCATTGTCGCAGTTGTGGTTGCCCTTAATGTCATAACAAAGAAGACACATTAGAAATGGTAGTTCATTGCATAAATGTGTTGAGTGTAGGTAGCGTATTTTATTTTTTACCATTGTTATTGGAAACCCTTCTCTTGCTTTCTGAGTTTTTGTATATCATTATTTCTTTCATATTAAAAAATTCCTTTACTTCTATAAATGAAAGAAAAATTTTGCAATTAATATTTTTGAAGACAGTCTAGATCTATGGTACATTAACTATTGTATTAATTATAGTCATCAAGAAAATTGTGATGTTACTTGAATAGAGTTTCTCTCTATTGGATTAATCAAATTAGATGAAAAAAGTGTAAAGCAAGCCTAATTAACACATGACATTTTAGATAAAATTAGTTACAAAATCACTAAATAAGAGAAGTTAGAAATTATTTTATGAATTTTAATAGGCAGATGAATGGCATTAATGTAACAAGAGAAAATGAAATATATTTTAAAAAGAAAGTCACTTTTCTCACCTAAATGAGAATGTAATTTCTAATTGGTAGCCTGAAATTTATTGCATGAATAAATGTTTACTTCATCCTATATTAGTGATCTATAATTTCACCTCCCACTAACACAAATTGTCCTTTAGTAAATAGTTTCATGCATTGCTGTGACCAGGTTTCTAGGGAGGAACTCCTCTCTCTTACCTAAGTCTGTCCTTGCATGATGATTTGTTGATTGCAGAACCCTAGGCAGCATCAGGTTTGGTCACAAGGAATTCATAACAAGAAGATGGAATGCAACGTACACATCAACACGAACTTCCTTCCTGTAATGATAACTATTCCCATACTTCGTTCTGAGATACCCCTATTGCCATTCAACTCAACTGGGAAAGGGAGAGGGAGTTTCCTTGCAAAACTACCACAAAGTGGCATTTTTAGGCAACTGACTTCTATATCCAGTTAAGTTATGAGATAGGGTTTATTACAGCTGTATTTGCCTATACCATATCTAAGTCCTTTATGATTGGGTAAGACCAATGCATGGGAGTGGGACTGAGGAAAGTCAACTCTAACCCTAATGGGGATTGATAAATCAAATATGAGTTTAGAAAAAAAAAAGGTATGCCTACATAGGTTA
Organism: Potorous gilbertii; assembly: GCA_028658325.1. Lineage (NCBI taxonomy): Eukaryota > Metazoa > Chordata > Mammalia > Diprotodontia > Potoroidae > Potorous > Potorous gilbertii. The sequence goes on along the minus strand of CM053770.1, from coordinate 620,182,117 downwards.
CACAGTGGAGGGACCACTATGCCTGGAGTCAAGAAAAGCTGAATTCAAATGCAGGCTAAGACACTTGCTAGCTGTGTGGCCCTATGCATATCACTTAACTTGTTTGTCTCAGTTTTCTCATCTGTAAAATCATCTGGAGAAGGAAAGGCAAAGTACTCTAGTATCTTTGGCAAGAAACCCCATATGAGGTCAGAAAGAATCAGATATGGTTGAAGCAACTGAAAAACAACATACAAAGATATGTATATGTTTATAGGTACCTAAATGCTTATCCTTGTATATTTATATATCATATGTGTGTATTCATATACAGCCATAACTCACTAGTGAGATGGCTCAGCAGAATAAGGTGAGATTGGTGACCTAGCATAGCCTTTCCTCACTCAAATCAAAGTCAAGTGCAAGTCATATCATCAGCTTCAGGTCATGGTCCTCTTCTAGAATGAAGGACAAACACAACAACAACAACACAAGCTAACTATATAGCAATTCAAGGTTTTATAAGATCTCAAAAATATCATCTCATTTTACTCTGACAACAATTCAAGGAGATAGGTACTATGATCCCCATTGTATGTATGAGGATATTGAGGCAAATAAGTGTTAAATCACTTTTTTAGGGTCATAAAGCTAGTCAGTATCTGAGGCCAAATATGAACTCTAGTCTTGCTACCTCCAGGCTACATGTGCTTCATGCACTGTATCACCTAGTTGTCCCCATATTTCAAGGTGAATTTCTCTCTAAAAGTGATTTCAAATATAACTCCAGAGTAGGTAAGGAAGTGACCTTTCTCTTCTAGGAACTCTTCTATTGGACTAGGGCAAGCTTGTCCATTCCTGTTGCTAGTAAGTAAGTCAGGGTCCTTTTCAAAAATTCAAGCATATGGCAACTATTCATTTCAGTTTCCTCAAAGTTATATTGGTATCACGCATGTGTTTTGGGTGGATGTTGGGATTGGGGCAGAGGAAATATGAGTAGGGATCTCTATTATTCACAACTATAGTTCCTGAAACTCCTCTAGTGTGCTTCCATTTAAACAAACCAAACAAGATTACACCATTAATTTTTAAATACAAAACATTTGCTAGCAAAGGGCAAATTGATAATATTAATATAGCATAATACTAGTCCACCCATATACCTGAGACTTTCTTTCTCTGAGTATCTGAGAGAGGTAAATGATAATGAAATTATAGAAACCTAGAAATAGGTACATAAGTAGGAAAACTTGCAGGGAAGAATTTGAGTCAGAAGGGACTAAAACATTCAACTAGGTCAATCCTTATACAGAAGATAACTTCAGTGAAGAAAATAATTCCTTAAAAATTAGAATGGAGCAAATGAATGCTAATGACATTATGAAAAATCAAGAAACCATAAATCTAAACAGAAAGAATGGAAAAAAGAAGAACATGTGAAATCAACCATTAGTAAAGCAAATGACCTGGAAAATAGTTCCAGAAGAGATAATTTTAAAATTATTGGCATACCTGAAAGCCACAATCAAAAAAAAAAGTCTAGACATCATCTGTCAAGAATTATTGAGGAAAACTGCCCCAACATTCTAGAAGTAGTGGGTAAGATAGAAATTGAAAGAATCTACCTCTCCTCTCTTGAAAGAAATCCCAGAGTGAAAACTCTGAGAAATATTATAGCCATATCCCAGAGTTACAAGGTCAAGGAGAACATATTACAAGCAGTCAGAAAGAAACAATTCAAGTATCATGGAGCCACAAATTTAGCAGCTTCTATATTAAAGAATCAGGGAGTTGGAATATGATATTCCAGAAGGCAAAGGAGCTAGTATTACAACCAAGAATCACCTATCCAGTAAATATGAGTACAGTCCTTCAGGGAGAAAATGCATATTTAATGAGATAGAGGACTTTCAAGCATTCTTTATGAAAAGACCAGAGCTAAACAAAAAAATATGACTTTCAAATACAAGACTCAAGAGAAACATAAAAAAGATAAATAATAAAAGGAAATCATAAGGGACTTAAGTTTAAACTGCTTACATTTCTGCAGAGGAAGATGATATCTGCAAGTTATAAGACTTTCTCATTATTAGGGTAGTTAGAAGGAGTAATAGACAGAGGGAACAGGTGTGAGCTGAATTTGAAAGGATAGCTAAAAAAAAGTTCAGGGGTGAATAAGGAATGTACTGGGAGAAAGAGAAAAGGAAATGTGGAATGGGGTAAATCATCTCACATAAAAGAGGAAAGAAAAAGCTGTTAGAGTGGAGGGGATGAGGGGGGAGTTCTGAGGTAGTGAGTGAATGAACATTACTAGCATAAGAATTGGCTCAAAGAGGGAATAACACACATGCAATTGTGTATAGATATCTATCTTATCCTATAGGAAAATAGGAGGGATTTGGGATAAGAGAAGTTTGGGGTGATAGAAGAGAGGGTAGATTGGGGAAGGGAGTAGTCAGAAGCAAAATACTTTTGAGGAGGGACAGGGTGAAAGGAGAGAGAGAATAAAATAAACGAGGAAGGAATAGGATGGAGGTAAATAAAGTAACTGAAAAAAATTGAACAAGTTTGATAAAGGCCCCACTTCTCAAATATATAGAGAACTGAGTCAAAATTATAAAAATAAAAATCATTCTCCAATTCACAAATGATCAAAAGATATGAACAGTTTTCAGAAGAAATAATCAAAACTCTCTATAGTCATATGAAAAAATAATATTCTCACTATTGATTAGAGAAATGTAAATTAAAACAATTCTGAGGAATAACCTCATACCTATTAGATTGGTTAATAGGACAGAAGAGAAAAACAACAAATGTTGGCAGGGATGTGGGGAAAACGAGACATTAATGCACTGTCGCAATTCTGAACTGATTTAACAATAGTAGAGCAATTTGGAATAATGTCCAAAGGGCAATAATATCCTGAGTACCCTGTATCCCACAAGAGATTTAAAAAGGAAAAGAAAAGGGCCTATATGTCCAACAATATTTGTAGCAGCTCTTTTCTTGGGGCAAAGAATAGGAAATTGAGGGGATGCCCATCAATTGGGGAATGGCTGAATAAGTTGTAGTATGTGATTATGATGGAATATTAACTGTATTGTAAGAAATGATAAGCAGAATGTTTTCAGAAAAACTTGGGAAGACTTACATATCTGATGTGAAATGAAATGTGCTATGTACAAAGTAAGAGCAATATTTTAAGATGATCAACTGTGAATGACTTAGCTATTCTCAGCAATATAATGATACAAGACAACTCTGAAGAACTTATGATGAAAATGCTATCTATCCTTAGAGAAAGAACTGATGGTGTCTGAATACAGATTGAAGTATACTTTTTTGAGTTTTTTAGTCTCTTTCCTTGCACAGCATGACTATTATGAATGTTTGCTGACTTCTTTTTATATATAACCTATATTGAATTGCTTATCTGGCAGAGTGAATAATCAGGAAGACTTAGACTTTTTGGCTCTGGCTTAAGTTCACTTAATGTCATCTAGCCCTAGTTTCTTAATCTGCAGACTTTGAGACAGAGTATTATTTGTGATACTTGCCTGAAAATATTGCTGGGATGATCAATTAAGATAACGAATATGTAACACTTTACACACCTGAAGCTTCTATATTGTTTTCACTGTTCATTGATTTCTTTCTTCCTTTTTTTAAATGACAGAGCTAGGAAGGACACCACTGACTAGGATGTGATAAGACTTTGACAGGTTAGAATGTTGAGCTGAATCTAGCAAGATACAATTTTAGAGAGGTTATTTTGAAATCTTTAGTTTTAGTTGACTCCATGAGCCAAGTATAAAGACACATTTCTTCATCTGTCCACCCCAACTAAAAATAAATAAAAATCACTTATCTAATATTAGGCTACTTTATTGAGAGAAACATATTATCAAGGACTGAGGATTTGATAGTTCTTGAGTGCTGTGCCCTGGTCAGATACATTTGAAATATTATGATCAATACACATTGTTGAAAGTTACAACATTCTAAGAAAGACAGTGATAACTTCGAGACATTATCCAGTGATGATAAAGCAGGATGATGAAATATTTTGGGATCATGTCATAAGAGGATAAATTGAAGAAAATAGGAATGTTTGACCTGATCAGTGAAAACTTAGGCAGAAAACACAGCTTCCTCTAGAGAGTTGAAATCCTTATTTGTGGGATTATCTATATTAGAATTATTGTATGTAACATGAAGGCTTTGAACTCCACATGACGGTTTGGAATTCTAAGAAGGCCAACATGCTTGAGTGAAAAACAAAATAAAACAAAAGTTCACAAGTTAAATGAACTATTCTAGGAAATCATGAGCTTCCTTACTGGAATTTTCAGAAAGAAAAAAAGACTTATTGATACTTTGTTGGTACTAAGGAAAATGGCAACAACAAATTCATCCAACTGAGTATCTTGGAATCTGGGATTTGGAAACAAAGATTAAAGAACTTGATAGACATTTTGATAGTATTTGCCAAAAAGAAAATAAAAACAGCAAAACAGTATAATCTGTTAGTCAGTCTTCTGGAGGTAGCATCACTCTTCACTTACCTAAGCTAAATTTCAGATATAAATCTCTACATACCAAGATCACATATGTGCCATAATAATCCATTTGAGAACTTTTGTGAGACCTACTGAGATAAAATTAAGTGTTTTTTTAAGTTTATCATCCATTATTTTAACACTGTACAATTAAAATACATAGTGATAGACTTCAAAACAAAATTTTCTTTTCTATTCTCTTTATGACCTAGATAATCAAACCAAACTCTCTCGAAAGATATAAAACTTTAAAAATAAATAAGTTTTTAGAATAAATGATTTAGAATAAATGATAGAAAATATATAGGAATCTATTAAAATGTATAGCCTTGTTTAAAATTGAACTTTCTATAGGTAAAATAAATCTGACTTTAAAGACATGTTCAAAACCATGACCAAAGAGCTACTAAAGTAGAAATTTTTAAGTTAATAAGTAAAAACCATCATTGAAATATCTTAACTCATGCATTTAAATTAAAACAATAAAAACAGAGTATTATGTACAAGAATAGTCATATGAAATGGAATATTATATAGTCTCTCAGAAAGTCAGGGTCCATATGATATAGCACTTTTAGATGAAACTTGTAAAATGCAGGATAAAGCAATCAAACACCTACATTAGGTAGCAATATTCCATCAGACTCTCATCAGAATGATACAGAATCCAGTAATGAAATAATGAATTTGAATTAAATGGGGACAGAAACAACATCTGGGAAAAAGAGGAGGACAGAAATAGTATTTTACTATCCTCTGTCCTCCATGGTGATCTTTCCTCTCCAATCTCTTCTGTTTATGTTGCCTCTCATCTTCTTAACAAGAGCTAGAAATTTTATGAAGGAGCAAGGAACAAGGCGTCCCAGTCTCAAGTGACTCAATTATACCAGGCAGAACTTTAGAATAAGGTAAAAGGAAGGGAATGGGAATTAATATATTTTTTTCTCCTTGGAATTCATCAAAATAATTCAAAGGAAGAAATCATAGTGGGAAATAGGTTAGAGAGTAAAATGAAGGAACTGTCACATTTTAGAGACCTTTAATTCAAAAAGAAAAGTATCCAACTTAATAAGCTTCCATTTATCCATAACTCCAAAAATGAATAATTTAAACCAACATCTTTTGTCAAAACTGTCCTATAATGATCCAAACAAACAAATAAATCTGATCTGAAACTATTGTAAGATAATGAATGACTTATTAATCATCAAAGAAAACTCAACAGTAATTCATATAACTTCAGTGTAAGCTATGGCTGGAAGATATGGTTGGTGTGTAGGTTATTTTGCCTAAGTGTATTTTGTCTATTTTAATATTTGTTATAAAGAAAGACTTGCTAGGAAGAAAGGTGTAATTGTGCTTCTTTGCTGAAGACCATGCCATCAGAGAAATAATGACATGACTTGCACTTGACTTTGTTTTGAATGAGGGAGGGCTGTACAGGTCACCAGACTCACTTCTCCAGAGCCATCTGAATCCAGTGACCAGATATTCATCAGGATGACTGGAGATGACCCAGGATGAGGCAACTGAGGTTACATGACTTGCCCAAGGTCACACAGCTAGTGAGTGTCAAGTGTCTGAGGTGAGGTTTGAACTCAAGTCCTCCTGACTCCCTCACTGGTGCTCTATCTATTGCACCACCTAGCTGCCCTGCTAGGTAAAGGAGAAGGAAGAAACACAAAAATAAATGTGATTTTGTCAATTTGTCAATTTGTCAATAAATTTGTTAATATTTATTTGTCAATAAATTGTTAGTATTTATGTATTTATGGTATAATTAATGTATATGTAATGTATAAATAATGTAGTTATGGTATAATTAATGTTGTAGATTTAATTAATTGATTAAAGTAATATAATTATTATATGACTGAATTTTTGCTAAGTATGACAATGTGAGATATTCACATAAAGGCTAATTTCTGGGAGAAAAACAAACACTACAACTAAGTTTTAAAAGGTTGTCAGAGTGACTTACTGAAAGCAAAGAGAAATATCAGTGCTATTAGCCATATCAGGGCTGCACAAGAAGATGGCTAGAAGTCTGGGCCACTGTGGTTGGAAGAGTACTAGGGGTCTGAAATCTGACTACTGTTCAGTAGTTAATCTCATAGTAGTGGGATCTCAAGTCTCTCAGAACTGGAGTAGAAAATAAAACTGTTTAATGATAGGCAATTGTGCAAGAGGCACCTGAGCAGTTTGTATCATAGGTTCTTTCTCATCTCCTTGTGAGTATAATGCGTCCCCTTAGGGTAGGCTTCCAGACTAGCTATCTTTCATCTACCCCAAAGTAATGGCTTCCATGTATGTCAACACAAAGCAACCTCTACCTCCTACTGCAAGCCCAGTCTCACAACTTGGATGTAGAGAATCTCCAGTGCAAAGAGGAGCAAACTACCTTTTGACCAGAGGCCTTCCATCTTCTATTATACCTGTCCTTTGGTAGCAGTGTAAAAGGAAAGCTAAAGTGGGATATCTTTCCCCTGCTGTGCAGGTGCAATTTTCATCTCATTCTGCTTAATACTCTCCATCTGGAAAATAGGGGATCTGTGAAAGTGGACCTCCCATCTGACTGCACTTGTCCCCAGCACAATCTCCAACCTTCACTGGAAAAAGGAATGGCACCCTTCACTCAAAGATGAACAATCTCAAACCAGGTCATGCTCTACAATCCCAAAAACTGCGCATCATCAAAATGCCATTCCCTAACCCCTACCATCTAATTGTTTGTGCCCATGCTCCTCAACCTTTCCATCATAAAATTATAACCAAACACTATCCAGCCCTTCCATTGGAATGCTTGTTCTAGAGGCAACAACTTCCCTTTATCTTAAATACCTCTTGGACTCCCTCTTCTCTACTCTTTCTCATCTCCTATCACTCAGATGCCTTCTACCAGTATACTATCCTTCACCCTTGTCTCACATGATAAAGTAGCCTTACTTGTTACTAAGGCTTACTTGTTCAAGTGGTCCCATTCTCTCCTGCTACCTCCAACAGATTGCTCTCTCTGTCATCCCCATTTTTCTATCTTAAAAAAAAAGTATTTTAGACTCAAACATCAGAACACATACAAAATAGAGAAAAGAAACAAAAACATATTATTAACATAAGTACTGAAACTTAAATACAAAGAAAGGAGGGAAGCATGTCATGTGCATAGCAGAATTTAAGAGAGGATTCAAAATATGTAACACTAATTTTCATTTTAAGAAAGCTTGTATGATAAATCCTATACATTGTGTTGAGAACTGTTCATCTTTTCTTTGCTTCCTTGTAAATTTCCTTTTGTTTTCTGCTGTGTACTTCTTTATTTTGCTCTTTTTTTCCTCCTCCCCCAAGGCTACAATTAAGTGCAGATGTTTCTCTATAGCAATAGACATATAATGCACTTATACAAGTACGTCCATATATAGACATATGTCCTGATTTTGTTTTTATGTTTGCATGTATCTCTCACTTCCTATCCCTCCTGCCTCCTCTATTTTAATTCTACCCACTACTTTGCCCTCCATTACTTGCCTAACATCTTCCAAGTATCCCTCCCCTATCCTCCCATTCCCATAAATCTAAACTTTTACCTATTCCTTCACCCTTGCCACTAAAGATTTCTCCCTTGTCCTCTCCCCTTCCCTATCCCCATACCATTTTATTTCTTCTGAATTTAGAAGACTTTTATATTTTACTAAACATATATATGTATGTGTGTGTGTATATATATATATATATATATATATATATATATATATATATATATATATATATACTGTTCCCCATATACTTAAACCCATTTGCAATGAAATTAGGTTACCAGAACTACCAGTCCTCCTCTTCCATCTAATTCCTCTATATGGATTTTTTCTCTTGCACCTCATTTGTATAAAATAGTTACTCTTTCTAGTTCTTAAATGGTTTTACTTTTTAAGTTCACATCATACTCAGGTTTAGCCCAATTTTTCTTATCAGCTACCCAAGTTTTACATTGGTAAGTACCTTACATTTCTCTTGACTCTTGTATGGAAATCTTCTATTTAGTTCAGGTTTGTTCTCTTTTTTTAACAAAATCTTGAAAGTCTAACAGTTTACCAGATGTCCATTTTTTTCTTGCAAGATTATGCTTTAACTTTGTTGGATATGATAGTTTTGGCTAGAATACCAAAATTTTTTGCTCTTCAATATATGGTGTTCCAAGACCTGTGGTCCTTTAAGTCTCCACTGCTAGGTCTTGTGTGATTCTAACTGTGACACCATCATATTTAAATTGGGTTGTTTTGGTTGCTTTTATTATTTTATCTTTGAGTTGTGGGTTTCAGAATTTGACTATAATATTCCTATGAGTTTTCCTCATAGGACTGCACTTAAGTGGTGATCTGTGGATTTTTTTCCATTTCTACTTTCCTACTTCATTTTAATACTTAAGGACAATTTTCCTTAATTATTTCTTCTATTATTGTATCAAGATTCTTTTTTGACCAGAACTTTCAGTTTTTCCTCCCTCTCTGTCATTTGATTTTTAAAGTCTCTTTTAAGGTCTTCTAGGAATTCTTTTTTGGGCAGGTGACCACCTCTTTGGGGGCTTTCTTTACTTCAATATCCTACTCTGAAGATGAACCCTGATCCTCTCTATTCCCATAATAGCTTTCTATGGTTGGATTCTTTCTTTTTAACATGTGCATTTTCTTTTTTGTGGTAATAGCTTAATTTTTGTAAGCACCTCTAGTCCTGGGGTATTGAGGGATGGTGCCTCTTGCCCCAGATCTTCAGTTCTCCCCTCCTGCCTGGAACCAAAGTCAAACCTCCAACCTCCTGTATACCTACAGCCAAGCCCTTTCTGCCCCACTGCTTCTGAACTCACCTGGCACGAGCTGTTTCCTTCTCACCCTGGCTGCTCTTCACAGCACAGCTAGATCTGGTGTGTCTTGTCAGCAGAGGTTCCCTTGATCTTCCCAGGCTCAGATGCCCATCTCCTTTCACTATCCAGGGGTAAAAGTTCCTGTGGCTGGGGCTGAGGCAGCCTGTCATAACAACTAATGCCAGGGCTAGCTGCTTGTTGTTTAAGAAGTTTGCTGCTGGTTGTTAAAGTGGACCCTAGCCTGGAGGTGTTTACTCTCTGTAGGGACCAAACGTAGTACTCATATTTTTCTTCTAATCTTTTCAAGTTGTCACAGGAAGACCCCTGTTGTTCCCCCATTCTTATTTATTTTTACCTGCCCTTTGTTGGCCCTAAGGCACTGTTTTATCTCTTGTGGGGGAAAAATCTTGGAGCTCCGAATTTTCTGACCTACTCTGCTATCATACCACAATCCTCCATCCTCATTCTTTCACTTCTTTTTAATATGTCTTTGTCTACTGGCTTATTCTTTTCTGCCTAAAAACATTCCTATGTCTCACCAATCCTAAAAACAAACAAAAAAGCCCATCTCATTTGATTCTCTCTCTCTCTCTCTCTCTCTCTTTCTCTTTCTCTCTCATATATGTATATGTATGTTGCCTCCCCTATTTGACTGTAAGCTCCTTAAGGGAAGTGACTGTCTTTTGCTTCATTTTCCTAGTTCTTAGCACAGTAACGAACACATTAGATACTTAGTAAACATTTGGTTGTTTGATGTAACAAAACATGAAAAATGTCATAATCACTGAGAAAAGATGTAATTAAAATCTCTGAGGTGCTACCTCACAACCAAAAAATTAGCAAAGAAGACAGAAAACTTAATTGGGAGTTCTTAAAATGGGAGGATATGGATATTAATGCATTGTTGGTGAAACTATGAATAGCCTCAGCTATTGTGGAAAGAAATATAGAACTATCTCTCAAATGCCATTAAATCAAAGATACCCTTTAATCCATCAGTACCAATCCTAAATAAGTAGACATAAACCCTCAAAAAGGTAAAATCAGAGTATTAGAGAATTCATGTCTTAAAAAATTATAAAACCCTTTTAAAAGCAAAAATAAAAATGCGGGAAAACGTGTGACCATCACTTGATACATGATCAAACATTTTATATGAGTGTGATGGCAAATACTAATACCATAATAAATGATAAATATGACAAAATCAGAGAAGACTGAAAAGAATCGTATTTGCTGATTCAGAGCGAACAAAACCAAACCAGAACGATTTGGACCATACAATAATGTAAAGGAAAACAACTTTGAAAAATTTAAGAAATCTGTAAATATAAAAAAATTTAGGATCTTAGAATATTTAGACTGAAGCATATATCCCACACATTGGTTGAGTAGCAACTTACCTGAGGTAAAAAATGAGATGTGTATTTTCAAAAATGGTCAACGTGTTAATAATTTTTTTTTGCTTTAGTGTGTTTATTGGTCATAAGGAAATCCTTCCATAAATATTACTGAATGAAATTTAATGAATAGTTATACTGATGAAAAAAGTAGGAGGAAAAGAGCTGAAATAAAATACAGAGAGGTTGACATTTACTTATAATGATGCAAAGAGTTTATGTTGAAGCAGTACCTGAACTCATATATTTTCCCGATTCTGAGGTTTGTTCTCTATCCAATGTCACATGACATTTCACTATCAGTTAGTAATAATAAACATGAATACTATAAGTCTGTGTGTTTATACACATACAAACACACACACACACACACACACACACGAACGCAGTAGAAAACAAATACTTTGTGAAGTCTTAAAAGGAAAAGCTTGCTTCCTGCAGAGTAGAAAAAAACATTGCGGACTTGATGATTGATCTCTTATGTTAGTCATCTTGAAGTTTCCAAAATTACATGAATATTTAATTATTTTTTCCCACAGAAAAGCATATACTTACTATTTTTGTTGAATGAACTTAGTTTTTCTCAGTATTCTTTATAAAAGCAACTTTATACATTAGTATAACAAGTTTTAAATCTTCATTTGCTAGTTTCGCTTCATATCTTTGCAAATGAGATTTGCACAGTATAATCTAGACAACTTCTTACTCTAAGAGTAATAAAATAAAACACTTAAGGGGTCTTCTAAAAAAAGAAACTAATAGTTCTGGATCTGACTCACAGTCAAATAAAACCCAAACAAATTACAGAAGGCAATGAATAATTCAAACTTCATTGTTTAAATGTTCATGAAGTGAGTGAATAAAAAGAACCCTGTGGACACCAGTGTCAATATTTCTAGGATGTTTGGTGTCTTCTTTTTGACTTTTTAATAAGTAACCTTTATTAAACAGTTACCAAATTAACAGCTTCATCAATTTTGTTCGGAACAAATGGAAACTTCCCAGTTTAGTGCATGTTCTCAGCATTTGACCACATGAGCAAGGATCAGCAAATATTAACAATTATAAACCATTACTTTCATTTGCTGCCCTCATGATGATGAGCTTGTTTTATTCTGCCCTTTATTTTGATATTGAATTTCTCATACAGAGATGAACTAACTCAATGGACTGATTATCCATCTTAATATTATAAATGAGGATTTATGCCATTGTCATATGCTTTGATTTGTCATTATGAAGGAGGTCAACCTTGGAGGTGAATCTTTTTGGAGTAACTGGATTTTTGAGGGGAGAGGAACACTATAATGTTTCAGGTGAAAGTGCTAAGAAATAAAATTAAATAAGTATTTATTATTAAACATCTCCCACATATACCCAAAGATAAATACAAAATACCAATTTCTAACTTCAAGGATCTTACAGTCTACATTTTTACTCAGTAAACTTTCAACAGGGATTAGGTGATCAGTTGAACGTAAGAGTAGTTATTGTCAGGAAAATTCTCAATAATTTTCAACCGAATAGATGAAAGAGGCTCCAGGGAGCCAAGCATCATCATAAAGAACTCACTGAATTTTTGAATTTAAGTCTGACTAAGGAATAATCTTCCTGTTTACTTTGTGATAAGTCAATGTGATTTTTCCTTACATACAAAATGTAATACATACAAAATAGCACAATTATTTTTATTAGTCACATAAGTGAAAAATGACTGTGAATGTTACATATAGAGTTAAAAGCAAAAGGCCTTCCACATCTAAGGAAAGAAAATCTTTCTTAGAATTAGAATCAAGATGTTCAGTTGTGTCTGATTCTTCATGACCACATTTAGGGTTTCCTTGGCAAAGATATTGTAGTGGTTTGTCATTTCCTTTCTCAGTTCACTTTTACAGATGAGGAAACTGAGGCAAATGGGGTTAAGTAAATTGCTCAGGTTCACAAAGCTAATGAGTTTCTGAAGCCAGATTTGAACTTAGGAAGATGAATCGCATCACTTCCAACCCTGTCACTCTAGCCACTGCACCACCTAGCTACCTGAAGGCAGGAAGACCTGAGTTAAAATCCACCCTCAGATAATTACTACCTATGTGGTGCTGGGCAAGTCATTAAACTCCTGAGGGTGTCAATCCACTAGAAAAGAAAAATGACAAATTACTACAATATCTTGGCCTAGAAAACCCCACGGAAAATACTCACAACCCATTGACAGTACTGATAGGGTTCAAAGAGACATGAAAAGTCAGACATGACTATACAACTGAACAATAGCAGCAGCAGGAAAAAGGAAAGTCTGAAGTAATAAGTGTAAATGGTAACCCGCCACATATCTTATCTGCAGTAATGCACTCAATACAAACCATGCTAGTAACCTAGGAGATAGTTGCAATTCCATAATACTGCATTGCTCTGTTGGCCAAAATGGACGATTTATTTGAAGATTACTCAACAAATACATTGAACACTGAGAAGATATTATGTTGTCAGGAGTGACTACCTTTACTGTCTGGAAGCATTTTGTCAACTTGCCCTTCTTTTTCATGCATGTTATATCAGCATATAGCGTTTTCTATAGTGAAGTCCTTTGGATCAAGATAAACGCATTTTTGCTATTTACCTAAAGAGAAATCTCTGAAGTAACATATGTAAAGGGTAACCCTCCACATATCTTATCTACAGCAATGACATCAATACAAGCTATAATAGTTACCTGGGAGATAGTGGCAAATACAACATTCACCATTGCTCTTAAATTCATCAATCAATGAAACTATAATTTCAAAAGTATACACATAAAACAATATGAGAGACACACAGAGTATGAACAAAATCAACAGTGAACAAGATGAATGCACAAGCAAAATTGGAAAGAAATGGAGTAGTTGAAAAAAATATATAAAATGCCCAAATAAACAGAATATCAATTTGAAAACATTAAAAAATTATTTCAGAAAGTGAAAATGAGGAAACCATAAATTTCTGGTAGTAAGGATCCCTAATACAGTTGAGTTTACAAGTGCATTATGTCAGAAATTGAAAGAGCAATCAATATCTATTGTAAAATTATAAATTAATAAAGGAAACCTTTTAACAAATTAATCTAAAATGGCAAATATGGCCCTAATTTATTAATTAATGAGAGAGAAAACAAAGAAAAAACATTTGTTAGAAAAATAAAACTAATATATATGAAAAAATTTTGAACTAATTCCTAATAGATTGTTATTCTATAGGCAAGAAAATATTCACTATGACAAAGATTAGTATTAAATTTGAGAGTTTATTTTTTTAATATTGGGAGTATAATTAGCATGTTTAATCATATGAAAAACAAAATGAACCCAGACTACATATCAAAATCTACTGATGCAAAAAAAAATTGAAAAAAATACTGTAAATTTTTTGCTAAAAATCTCAGTATAGCAGCACCTACAGGATTCTGTCCTCTGCCTTTTCCTCTTTCCTTCTATACTACTTCCTTTGGTGGTATCATCAACTCCCATGGATTTAATTATCACTTCTATCTGACAATTCTCATTCTAGATATTCTGTCCAACCTCTTGGCTGACCTCTGATCTCCAACAGCCTAATTGGATATGAAGTAGAGATCTTAAGTTCAATACATCTAAAATGGAGCTCACCATCTTTCCCACTAAGCCCCTTCCACTTTCTACCTTCCCTTTCACTGTAAAAGAACCTCAGGATCGCAATCTTAAAGGTCATCCTCAATTCCTCATTATTTCTCATGCCCTATCTAATCTGTTGTCAAGGACTATTGAAATAGCCTATTGATTGGTCAGCTTGACTCAAGATTCTTCTCATTCCAACTTATCCATTCCTCCACCAAAGTGATTTTGCAAAGCACAAGTCCAATCACACCACCATCTACTCAAACCCCAATGACTCCCTAATGCCTCCAGGATCAAATACAAAATCCTCTTTCTGGTATTCAAAACCCTAGGCCCCTCCTACATTTCCACTCTTGTTTCAACTCACTCTCTGACTAGTATTTTTTGATTGTGTGACAGCTGTTCCATGAACAAAATACTACACCTCTCAGGCTTAGGCATTTTCTCTGGCTGTCAGCCGTGCTGAGAATGTTCTCCTTATCTCTGCCTCCTTGCTTCTCTGCTTACCTTTAAGTTCCACCTTAAAATTTGGTTTCCTAAAGGAATAATTTCTCAACTTCTCTTAATTCTAGTGACTTCTTTCTTTTCATTATTTCCTTTTTATCCGGCATATGCTTTGTTTATACATATTTGTTTTCTTATTGTCTCCCTTATTCATTAGATTGGTAACTCCTTAAGGTTATTGCCTCTTTTGTCTTTCTTTGTAGACCTAGTGCTTAGCACAGAACCTGATATAGAATAGATTCTTAATAAATGGTTATAAACTGAACATTTCTGTAAAATTAAACATATATATATAAGCATAAAACTTGCATTATTTCTAATGGGTAATGAATTAACCAATTTTCTGATAAAAATATGCCCTTTCCTAATATTTCTTTACATTGTTCTAGAAATAATAACAACAGCAAAATTAAAGAAAAATAGATTTAAATGTATAAATATTAGCATAGAAGAGATAGATAAAATAACCATTACTTTCAAATGATATTTTTTCATAAATCACAAAGAATGGTAAAAAAATTAACTTTGATAATTAATTTATTATAATGTAGCATTACATTGCATAAATCCACAATATCATAACCACAACAAGAAAGGACATGATTTTAAAAGAAATCACATTTTAAATATTTAGAAAATACCTGATGAACAAGCTACCAAGGCAAATGAAGACATATGATTATGACGTATTCTTTTCAGAATGAAAATAATTAGAAGGATTTTTATATTATACATTTGTAACACAAGCTATAACTATGCTTATATACTGACATATTGCTATTTCAGTTTTCATCATCTGCTTATAAATTCAAGTGTTAGCTTCATCTATACTTTTGATAATTATTTTATGATTTATTTGTTTCATTTCCAAAATGGACTTCTTTAATAACTAATATTTAGAAAGATAGATAAAACACAATGTTTATGATTGTGTCACACCAATATGATAAAAATTACTACACTACCTAGGTTTATTCATAGATTTAGTGCTATATTAAATTATTACTATTTTTATGTTCTGGTTAAAAAGAGAAAAGTAAATATGTGGGGGTAGACTAAATAAAGTACAATAATTTCCATTCCATTTTTTTCTTTTAAATACCTTATTTATGTATTAAACCTTTCTAGTGTTTCTGTTGTTATTCCTTGGTCACCAGAGCATCCAAAGAACTCTTTTTTTCATTTCTTTCTTTCATAGCAGAACAATGATCCTATGTGTTATGTTCTTTTTTTTTAAATTTTTACTTGTGTCTCTGGTTATCTTTTTGAGTTTTTTTGACTCACTTTTCATTTATCTACATTAGAACTATGAATTTCTCTCATGTATTTTTTGTCCTTCAGTCTTTTTCTTATGTCCTCAGTAACTTGCCTCTGACCTTTTTGCACCCTCTTTGATCAGTCCCTTCTACTGATGCACAGATCCTTGAGGAAAATAACTGAAGCATCTGTGATCTGGAGAGGGTATGAGATCTTGCTGATAGTATACCTATAGAAAACTATGGAAAAAGAACTAACTACATCTAGATTTATAGTCTCATTTCCCTAGACTTGAGGCCAGCTTGCTTTAGGGCTGTAACTGGATCTGCAATACCACATCCTGGGCCAAATCCTCACCCAAGGCTTAGCTTTCTTTCTTGCTTGTGGCAGAGTATAATCATGTTTTTCACTTGTAGTGGAATATGCACTCAGAGTGA
Organism: Potorous gilbertii; assembly: GCA_028658325.1. Lineage (NCBI taxonomy): Eukaryota > Metazoa > Chordata > Mammalia > Diprotodontia > Potoroidae > Potorous > Potorous gilbertii. Next base: position 620,165,494 of record CM053770.1, on the reverse strand, counting down.
GGTAAGGGAGTGTGGTGGTGGTGTCCATACTGAGTCACTGTTCTGGGGAATGAAGGACCCAGCAGCCAGATCCTGAAACACATGAGGTGCACTGAAGGTGGATGAATAAATAATTAATGTGTTGCCCTGACCAATCTTCACGATTTTACTCTGTATAAGAGGTATGTGTCATTCTACCTATTTAAATTATGTGTGTTCAAATGGGTTTGTCTAGATGTGGCATGCAAAGAGGCATAAATATATCAATATATGCATGTGTATGTATATACATATTCATATATATAGATATACACATGGAGATACACATATAAACATTTATGTGTTTATGTGTTTTTACATGTATCTATAACCCCTATCTCTATTTCAAAGTAATATTTAGGTTCAAGCTGAGCTCCTGATCACTATCCCTTCATAGTGAAGGCATTTCCCTGGGTATATACACAATACTTAATTGCCCACTAAATGACAGTTCCACAATGAAAATTTGTAGCAAATAGCAGTTAGCAAATAATCATTTATCCAAGTTTTGAATAGTAAAATAGACATCAGAGGATATATAGAGATGGGAGTATATACCGGACAATTCACAGAATAAATGAAGTCTCTCACTGAGAGTAAACAATCTCATCACAAATAAGAGAAAGGGTCCCATATCCAGATTTTGGAAATTCTTCAAAATTTCCACTGTAGCAAACTAGGGATAGAGATATGTTCAGGGTGCCAGAGTCTGTCTCCCCATGAAGAGGGCCTAGATTAATATGTCTTCTTTCTTGAAGCAGGAAGTCAGAAGACAATGAAATTTCACCAGCAAGAAGGGTTCCACACAAATAGACTTGGAGGTACAGATTTCAATTTTATTCTGGCACGGCCACAAATCCATGCTATCAGTATTTATGGTGAAACTTTAAAATGTGAAATATTAATTATATGAATATGGTTTGAAATGATACTAAGCAATAAAAATAAAGTTTAAAAATCTGATGTTGACTTATTCATTTGAGATAAGCTGTCAAAAACTTTCTTCTCAAAAAGAAAAAGCAGTGGGCATGAAGTCTTTCATAACATACACCCACACTCTACTCCAAAAAACAGACAGCATTAAAATAAAATGTCTAACAAGTTTTCTAAATGTAAGTAAAGTAACAGCTCAAAAAGTTTTTTTTTTTTAAATTACATTTCTAGTCTCAAAACTCTTAAAGTTGAGGTTAAGCTCTGCTTATTGAAAACTTCACATAGCAAGTGGAAAGTATATTCAACTAATTGTTGGACGCAGTGGGAAAAACTTTGACTCAGTCTCCTATAATCTCTCATTCCCACAGTATAAATGATATTACTTGATGTTCATATATTCTTAAGTTTTGCAAAATACTTAAATACCTTAACTAATCCTTGTAACAACCTAAGATAGATACTATTATTATTATTCTATTAAAGATGGGAAAATTCAGTCAAAGAGAGGTTAATTTCTTTTCCCAGGGTCACAGTAAATGTGTCTGTAGAGTCTTAGAAAATGGATGACTTGGATAATCATACTTCCAAATATATCCTGTACTTGTCCTTCATAGTGTCTTAATGAAATAAATCTAATTTCAAAAAGTAGCATTGTTGGGTCTGTCAACAATAAATATTGTAAATAGTCTGCCATTGTTTAAAAAGTCAAGAAATTATGACCTTTAATATTGAAATAATTTTTAAAATCTGATCATAAAAGACCATTTCAGCTATATTAGGACAGAAAAGTTTCTTACAATACAGTATGATTCATTGGAAAGACTTAGAGACAGAAACTCTTAATTAAACTTAATTAAACAAGAATTTGTTAAAACACCTATATGCAAGGCATGATAGGGCCCAGAGAATAGATAGTCATTGACCTCAAGGAGTTTAAATTTTACTAGGAAATACATACAAATTAATAAGAATTGAGAAATGACAGAAAGGGCAGAGCAAAGAAAGTAGACAAGGAGTAGCCACTCAGCTGAAGTCTCCCATTACGTCCCTCCAAACACATTTAAATAACACATTTAAATAACAAATCAAATTTTGAAGTATCAGATCCAACAAAAGACTGGGGCAAGACATTTTTCTGCACTAAGAAAACACGAGATGAGCATGGAAAAAGTCTGTGGCAATTAGTGGTCAATAACCCTCGCATGCTTTGGCAGCAGTAGCAGCATCTTCAAGAATTCTCAACCCAGAGATGGTAAAGGGAGTTGACAATTGGATGAAAAGAAATTATACGGAACTCTTTACTGGATATAGTAAATATGTGTATTCGGCACTGGCTATATCTGCTGCTGATTGGAAATTCCACTGTCTAAATGTGGTTCTAGGTTGCAGTTCCAGGGTGGCAGGAGTGGTGGTGTTTGATCATAAGGGAGCAGGGGTCCTGTACACAAAGCAAAGAGAGACACTAGTACTTGTGGCTGCAGGGGATGAATGGTCCTTCCTGCTTAAAGACCAGAGCAAAGATCAAGAGAGCAGTGACTATATCTCTCATAAGAACACACCACCTTAGAAGCACCAAAGACTTGTAGATCCCCAAACCAACAACAGCACACACACACACACACACACACACACACACACACACACACACATGCTTGAAGTTTGGGGAAAAGCAGCCCCAGTCCCAGATGAGCAAAGCCCTACTTTAACATAAACTTCACATTTTAAAAGAAAAGGAAAATGAACTAAACAGCAACAATCAAAACAGAATTTGATCATAAACAGTTAATATGGTGGCAGGGAACACTAAACATAAAATAAGAGAAAGCCAACAATGTGAAAACAGCTGCCAAAAAAGTCTCAAAATTAAATGCTAATTGGACACAAAACCTACAAGAATTCCTAGAAGAACTAAAGACGGAGATGATAGTGGGTAAAAAAGATGGGAAAAAAATGAGAATGATGCAAGAATATTATGGAAAGTGAACTAACAGCTTGTAAAAGAAGAACAAAAAGAAACATCTTAAAGAAAGGAGAAAATAATACCTTAAAATTTTAATTATCCAAATGGTTAAAAAGCACAAAAATCTACCGAAGAAAATGACTCTTTGAAAAGCAGAATTGGTCAGTAGAAAATAAGATTCAAAAACTCACTGAAGAAAATAATCTCTTAAAAATTGGAATTGGACAAGTATGTAATTATTCCATAAGACGTTAAAAAACAATAAAGCAAATAGAATAAAAAAATGGAAGAAAATGTGAGATATCTCATTTGAAAACAAGAGACCTAGAAAATGGACTGAGGAGAGATAATTTAAGAATTATTGGACTACCTGAAAATTATGAGCATAGATATCATATTTCAAGAAATTATCAAAAAAACTGCCCTGACATTCTACAACCAGAGGGTAAAATGGATATTGAAATAATTCACTGAAAGCTTCTCCAAAGAGATACCAAAAGAAAAACTCTTAGGAATATTGTAGGCAAATCCCAGAATTCCCAGGTCAAGGAGAAAATATTGCAAGCAACCAGAAAGAAACAATTCAAGTATTGTGGAAATTCAATCAGGATAACACAAGACCTAGCAACTTCTGCACTAAGGGATGGGAGGGCTTGGACTATGATATTCCAGAAATCAAAGGAACTAGAATTAAAATCAAGAATCACCTATCCAGCAAAACTGAGTATAATCCTTCAGGGGAAAACATGGTCATTTAATGAAATAGATGACTTTCAAGCACTCTTTATGAAAAGACCAGAGCTAAACAGAAAATTTGACTTTTGAATACAAGAATCAAGAAAAGCATGAAGTGGTAAATAGGAAAGAGAAATAATAAGGGACTTACTAAAGCTGAACTGTTAACATTCCAACATGAAAAGATAATATTTGTAACCCTTGAGAGTTTTCTCGGTATTAGGATAGGTTGAGGGAATACATATATACATACACACCCACACACATATAGATTTATTTATACACCCACATATACATAAATGTGTATATATGTATTATGTATATATACATATGTGTGTATATGTGTATATTCATATGAATATATATATATATATATATATATATATATATATATATATATATATCTCTCTAGACAGCCAGAGACAGAGACAGAGACAGAGAGACAGAGAGAGACAGGGCACAGGGTGAGTTGAATATGAATGCATGATGTCTGAAAAATAAAATTAAAGGGTGAGAGAGGAATATATTGGGAGAGCAAAGTAAGAAATAGAATGGGGTAAATTATTTCACATAAAAAAACAAGATAAAACTTTTATAATGGAGGGGAAGAGGGAGAAGTTGAGAGGAAATGAGTGAACCATGCTCTCATCAGATTTGGCTTAAAGGGGGAATAACATGCACACTCAGTTGGGTATGAAAGTCTACCCTACAGAATAGTAAAGTAGAGGGGAAGTGGATGGGAGGATGATAAGAGGGAGGGCAAATGAGAGGAAGGGGTAATCAGAAGTAAACACTTTTGAGAAGGGACAGCGTCAAAAGAGAGAATAGCATAAAGGGAGCTCAATATAGGATGGAGGGAAATATAGTTAGTCTTTCACAATATGACTGACTGTTGTGAGAGTGTTTTATATAACCACACATGTATAATCCAAATCTAATTGCTTGTCTTCTCAATAGGGGTGGGTGGGGATGGAGGAAGTTAGAGAATTTGGAACTCAAAGTTTTCAAAATAAACGTTAAAAATTGATTTTTACATGCAAGTGGGAAAAAAGACATATAGGCAAAGGAGTATAGAAATATATTTGCCCTACAGGAAAATAGAGAGGGAGGGGAAAAGAAGGACGTGTGTGATAGAAGGCACAGTATATTGGGGAAAGGGATGCAGCAGTAAGCACCCCAACATACACAGAGGGGTATGCTACCACAGGTTCTTAGATCTTCATTCATAAAAGGAAAACAACTTTCAAGGGGTTCACAATCACTTTAATCAAGAACATGTATCATTTCTTTCACAAAGTACATACATCATTCATTTAGTTCAGGGAACCAGCACCCTAAGTTTCAAAGAAAATACAGGGAAATCAAAAGATCAACAGACATGGCTTCTGCCTGAATTCAACAGGCAATTGGACCACAGCTGTCTGACCATAGTTGCCAGAGAAGGAAGCATGACATCTGGGTTCTCAAAGTCAGGGGAACCCTTTAGCTACTTCCCAGAGTCCTCATCTGGCCAAACAAACACTTCTAGTCACTAAGTCCAAAAGTAATCAACAGACATGACTTCTTCTGCCTGGCCATAATTGAACAGACAGGTACAACTCTCTGACCATTGTTTCCAGAGAGGGACATCTTGGTTCTCAAAGCGGCTGGGCTCCTTAGTGACTTCCCAGAGTCCTCATCTGGCACTCATTCCTTCTTACCAAAAACTAAGTCCCAAAGCAAAACCTTAACTCAGAGTATTTATACATTTTTTTTAGAGCCAGAGGGCATCACAACCCTTGAGAATCAGTGCCTCATTAACAAAAGGCTTGGGCCTTCCCACAAATCTTCCCTAATCAAACTCCCCTTAATTGACAGGCCCATTAATGGGTTGGGAGGATCTTTAATCACATTAAAATATTTAACATATACTATTTCTAGTTAAAGAAACTTCTTTCTGTACTTTACTCCTGGTGAAGACTCTTGATTGATAAAGGCAAGTTTGGATCAGAGGCACTTGATTATACTAAAACAAAAACAGAAAAAGATCCTGTTTTGATTGCCATTACAAGGGGTAATCAGAATGCATGCTGTCTTGGGTGGGAGAGAGGAAAGATAGGAAGAAAATTTAGAACTCAAAATCTTGTTAAAATAAACATTGGAAACTAAAAATTAATTATTTTTAAAAATTTCAATAAATAAAAAAAAGAAATGAGGCCTTTATCAAAGAACTTTACTGTAAAAATTTTCTAAATTGTTTTTTTTTTCGAATTTTGACCACTTCAGTTTTATTCATGCAAAAGTTTGGGGTGAGTTTTGCTTCTCATCAGTGCCTCCTGAATCTGCATTTCCTTCTATTACCCTTCCTCCCTACTACACTTCTTTTATCCTGCTTACTTCACAATTACCTTTAGCGTAAGATAGATTTCTATACCCAACTGTGTGCATATGTTATTCACTCTATGAGTAAAGTCTTATGCAAGTAAGGTACAAACATTGCTTGCCACCCTCCCTCCAGTTTTTCCTCCATTGTAAAAGTTCCTTTACACCTCTTTTGTGTGATAATTTTCCCCATTCTACCTTTCCTTAGCCCTTTCTCCCAGTGCATTGTTCTTTCTTACCCCTTAATTTCATTTTCTTTTGGATATCCTTCCATCATAGTCAACTTGCACTTGAGCTCTCTGTCTATGACACTCCGACACTCCTTCTAACTGCCCTAATGTTAACAAAATTCTTAGGAGTTACAAGTATTATTTTCCAATATAGAAATATAAGCCATTATTTATAACTTATTGAATCCTTTATGATTTCTCTTTCCTGTTTACCTTTTTATGTTTCCTTTGAGTCTTCCATTTGAAAGATAAATTTTCTATTCAGCTCAGGTCTTTTCATAAGAAATGTTTCAAAGTCCTCAATTTTGTTAAATATCCATTTTTTTTCATCTACTTCTATGATTCATCTCTGTCATCTGTCTCCCTCTTCCTCTGTCTGGCTGTTTATCTTTCTCTTTATATCTGTCTCTTTGGTATCTCCATCTCTTTGTCTCTCTGTCTGGCCATTTCATTGTCTTTTTTGTCATCTTCCTCTCTGTCTCTCTGTCTCTCTGTCTCCTCTCTGTCTCTCTCTCTCTCTGTCTCTTTTTTGTATTTCTCTGCCTGTCTGTATGCACATCCCTGTTGCTCTATCTCATCTTTGTCTGTGTGTGTTTCTCTATATCTTTCACTTACCACCTTTAACTATCTAGTAAAGGGTTTCAAACTCCAACAAATAAAAAGATAATTATTCAACGGACATACAATGTTTGAGAATTCACCTATTTGCTGCTATAATAGGATTTCAGAAAAACCAATGAGCTAGATTCTCTTTTAACCTTCAGCAGATTATGATGCACATGGATCTTGGGCTATGGAAAAAAAGCCTCAGATGAGGTTGTTATTCAAAAAGTGTTTATCTTGATTTTCAAAGTTCACAAGTTAGGCAAACAAGTCAATACACAATTATGACAACTACTACATATACAAGCTACAAGGACAGAAATCCAAAGATTTGGAAACTAATTTATGCTTTGGGCAAGGCTTCCTGAACAAGAAACAGGAGAAACTCTATGAAATTCTTCCAATCATCTTTCTTAAGTCTTACTTTGGATAGTGATCTCTATGGACATTTTCAAACATTTTTCAACGTTCTTTCCAAAGTTTCATCCTGGACTAAAGTGAATAACTGAATCTCTATTGAATGCAATGCATACACTGAATGAACTCCCTGTAAACTTCAAAGTGATATTGTGTTTTGTTTTGTTTTGTTTTTAACTTCTAACTCACTTCCTGACTCCTTCCCCTCTAAACATGACTTCCTTAGGAACTAGATCTCAGTCTTCTCCCATTGTGGGTAATCATCTACTATGCACCAGTCTAGATCTCTGCCCCAAGTGACATTTGGATGGTCAGAGCTGGCGTTGTATGCTGTGCACTTTCTCTCGTGCTTGATCAGTTACTTCATAGCCACACACACACACACACACACACATGTCTTGTAATGGTCCTATCCCACTGCTTCTGCTCCTTAGCTCTCTGAGCCAGCACTGGAAATTCAGAGCCTCTTTTCCTTAAAACTGGAAATTTAGTATTATTTCAGCACCAGTTCTTCCAGTTTGCAAACACCTGCAGGCTTTTGCACCTGAAAGACTGTGAATAAGGTAGCTGTCAAAACCTAAGCAAATTTCCTCAGCCTGAAGATGAGGTTTCTTCAAAAATGAAATACAGAAGGGAGGAGGCAGTTTTTAGTCTAAGCTTATGTTTTATCATTGGATCTGCTAACACGCCCTTAATGTCACTAGTGTGGGAGGTAGGAGATGGGTGTTGAGTGAGTTCAAGACCAGTGCTGTCAGTTTCTGGGTTCTTAAGGCTATTAAATTTTTTAATCTCCTCTTAGATTTTGATTATCCTGGACCATGGAGTCAGCAAAAGTTACTTTATCTGTGGCATAAAAAGTCTGTTTTGGAAAGATTTGAGGGTTCATGAGAATTGGAAAAACGCTCTACCCCACCATCTTGTTGCTCAAATTATTTGCAACTTATTCCCTATCCTTACTTTTAAAAGACAAAGGCAAGACTTCCCTACAGGGTCTACCCTATGTAAAATTATAAGAAATTTGATTTGGGCATCTATTTGAAACATTTTGATCCAAGAGAAATAAAAGTGCCCCAAAGTGGAATGTTTTATTTATTTATGACTCAGAATTATCAGTTGATCATTTTGCTCACTCAAGTGTTTCAGTGAGCACGTATTCTGAATTTTATTACTACATCTCTTCTTACAAAAGAACTAAGGAAGATTTCTAAAACTATAATTTGATACTTAAATGGATGCCTGATTTCATCTGAGTTGGTGTATATTGCAGCTATTTCACACCTCTCATTCCTGTTTTGCATAGTTTTTTGTCTAATCTGTGTTTCAAATTTTTGGTCGTTAACGGTTTTTCTTCTTAGTAGAGATGCGATTAAGATATCAAAAAGAAAGGCAATGAGTCTCTCTTCAAGTCATTCTTTATTCATAACATGTTTCAATCAGATATGTCTAGGTGTAGTAGGGATATCGTATGGAAGATGACTGACAACTTTGTCTGTCTCTGTGTATCTCTCTACGTGTGTATTTGTTTTATTTTTTTGTGCAAACACTGAGATGTCTTAAAGAACTGACTAATCTTACTTTAATTATTTTTTTCAGTTCAATCTCCTATACTTTTAACTGATTTATGCATTACTTTACCCCTGAATGATTTAAAAAAATAGGGATTGTTTTTGATCTCTCTGTGCCTCCCAATAAATGTCAACTTCAGAAAGTGGGCCAACCACCCTGGGAGAAATGACAAAGTGGAGGAGCAAAATGTCATGCAAAACTGCAGCCAAGTCTACATTGTTCTGACACTCATATTGCCTGCTTCAGTGGTCTACACAAAGAGGTGCCCCACTGACATCCAGTAATCATCCCTGGTATTATTATTCAAACTATGTGGAAGCCTGGAGAGTATACATTGTTTTTCAACTATGTCATACTTCCATGTGGAAAATGTAATATTGATTATTTTAAAGAAAGGAGACAGATGGCTTAGGACTATAATACCCTCATCCTATACATGATTTTCTCCAGACAACTTGGATGTTATCTCTGTGGTTACTTTATATTCAAAGAATGCATGAATATACATGTAGAGGAAATCTGAAAGTACACTTTCCTTGTTCCCTTTTTCACAATGGCATGGACAGTCTTCACATCTGTTTTCCATTATTCATAGAAAAAACACATTTGGTTGAATCAAGTACATTTGGGTAACATTTTTCTCCCCCTTGAGCAACTCAGTTTATGTAAGAACAGGTGTTTAAGGATTGTACACTGGTGAAATTACTCCTATGATTTCAGGTACCTGTCATTAGTGCTGTATCCTGCATAATACATATGTATATAATACCTATGTATATAATACCTGTCTGTCTGTCTCTCTCCCCAACCATTGAATTGAGAATGAATTTATGAAAACACGATATGGTGTTAGGCCTTCCCAGCTCTTTGAGTACTAACTGGGATAGACCATGACTGACAGTAGGAAATAGGGTGGTCATCACATTTATTTAAATATGGGAGGATGGAAACAAAAAGACCATAAATGCAAAGACAAATGGCAAAAGAGGTACAGAGGCAGACTGGCATATCTCAGGGATGAAGGAATGGAATGATGAAAGTAGGCAGTGTGAAGAAGAGGGTAGGGAGGGGGAGAGGCAGAGAATATCACTCTCTTAACTAAGGAACAGGAGTTTGAAGGTTTTGGGAGAAAACAGATCAATTCCAATCTAGGAAACCTTGGGGTTAGTTCATTAACATACCCAAACCATCTAAAAGTTATTGGAAAAACATCAAAGTTATATCTCAAAGTTATCAGCACCTTTTTAATGTTCTACTGGTCTAGAACTGTGCAAGGTAGAATCTGTCTGGAATCTATAGATAATAGGACCAAAAGACCCTGACAGTAGTGCCTAGAATTGCTTCTCCTGATTCATCACATATTACCAGGATGTGAATTTTGGTTAATATATGATACAATTCATAAATTATATTCCTTTAACTTTGGGAAGGTTTGTACAAGTTTCCCCTTTGCAATCTTATTTCCTTCTATTGCTCCTTTACACTGACTACTTAGAAATTTACATAATATACTGACTAGAAGTGAGGGATGGTCAGAGCAAACAGAACATGATATAGTTTTAACAAAAACATATAATAGACATGTGTATAGATATGTATGTATGTATGTATGTATGTTTCTTATACTAAGGGTGATACTATTTTCCAAATTTTCAAAATTATACTAAGATTAACTTAGCTACTTATAAGAATCCAAATGTTCATTGAAACCATTGTCATGATAAAAGAGTATTTTTATAGAGACTATCATTAGGATTGGTGACCACAAAGTCATCAGGTTTTCTAATGTCCTAACAAAACATTAGAGCCTAAGCATATGGATATGCACCCAATTATAAGAATTAGTTCAAATAAAATCTATGGGTAATTGGGGGAGTGAATCAGAGGAGAGATACACAAAATATTATTTCTAAAGAAATATCATTCATCATAGAATAAGAGTTCTGGAGTTAGAAAGGACCTAGTTCGACAATGCAATTTCATAAATGAGGAAACTGAGTTCAAGCGAGATTGAATGACTTGCTTCAAATTATACTGGTAGGATGTATGTTATGGAGACAGACTTTGAATCAGTGCTTTTCTATGGAACCCAGAAATCTTTCATATAAAATGACTTTAATATACAAGTAATGCATTAACAGATATAGATATCAGGATCTACTTCAAATTTCAAGGTACATTACCACCTAATTTAGAGGTGGACTTTCCAAATTTTCTTTGATTGCAGATAAAAAAGGCAGTCCTCGTTTTCTCTGGTCATAGGGTTGTGCAAATATTGAAGACTGCCAAAAAGAATATAAATTTTAAAATACACAATTAATTATAAGGAATCCCAAATTATTACTAAATAAATAATAATTTTGAATTTATTTTGAATTACCATCAGTAGCTTTACTTTGTTTCTACTCTATAGAACACTCCCTCCCACTAAGGATAAGCTAATCACCTAAAATCTGATCGCTAAGTTGACTGACCCAGGTTTTGATACTCAACGCTTTCTCAACTCCTACTGAATAGCCTCTCACCTCTGTTTGTAGGGCTAGAGGAAGAACATGAAGCTCCTCCCAAAGGCTTCCTTCATGAAGTTTGGCTCACAACCTTCCACTTAAATTGATGTCCCATTAGCAGCTGTGTTTAGCTTCTTCTACAAACACAATGCTCCTCCCCCTATTTTAGCTACTTTTTCTAAGTTCTCTTTTCTTTATTTATGCCCCTAGTGCTTAGTTTTGTTCTAGACACACAGAAAAGTGCTTAATAAATGTTTATTGAAGTGAATTGAAAATTGAATTCTGCAAAACAATATTATTTATGAACCTATTTTCCTTCTATAGAGAAAATAATATTCAGAATACAGAGATGGAAGGAAGTCATTAAGGTCTGCAAGCACAATCTCTAACAGAAGAATAGGAACTTTTATATGCCTAAGTCTTTATTCACCTTTATTTGAAGACTTCATGTGATAGGAAATCCTTTCCCTTTTGAGGAAGCCCATTCCACTTTTGAATAACTCTAACATTAATTGTTTAAAAGCCTCCCTCATAACACCATCTCATTCATCAAACCTGTATCACAGGGGGAGGGCAGATAGGTGGTGCAGTAGATAGAGCACCAGTGCAGAAGTCAGGAGGATCTGAGTTCAAATCTCACCTCAGACACTTGACACTCACTAGCTGTGTGACCTTAGGCAAGTCACTTAACCCCAATTGCCTCTTCCTGGGTTATCTCCAGTCATCCTGATGAATATCTGGTCATTAGATTCAGATGGCTCTGGAGGAGAAGTGAGGCTGGTGAACTGCACAGCCCTCCTTCACTCAAAACAAAATCAAGTGCAAGTCATGTCACTATTTCTCTGATGGCATGGCATTCTTAGGCAAGGAAGGACTCTCATCCCAGAGGGAAGACATTCAAGGTGGTGGGAGGGAGGACAGAAAAAGTGTCTAGTTAGAAATAACTGAGTCTTGAAAGAATCCAGAGAATCCAGAAGACAGAGATAAGAAGGCAATGAGTTTTAGGTATAGGGGGAAGCCAACAAAAATGCAAGAATTGAGATTTGAAGGGCTTTGTTTAAGGATTAGGGTGGTCTGCCCAAAGGAATGCAAATTTTCTTCACAGAAATATTTTTTTTATCATTCTTATTGATTACCCAACAATAGGGTCCAGGCCAAGACACACCTGATCATTGTTTGGTCCCTGATTGGCATAAAGTGAATGTAAATAGCAGTTGCTTCTGTTTTGGCCAGAAATTCTGATCTTTCCCTCCCAGATTGATTTTTTTTTCTGTCAAGTTAAAGAGCTCATTTCTCACCCAGCCATAATCACTGAATGGGAATGGCCTCTGTCAAACTGAGACCTAGGTAAAGACCTTAGTTTAAAAAGGTCAAGGCCTCATCTACATCCAGTGTCATTTCTAGTCGTCCTCATTTCTATCCCACCAGTAGACCCAGATTGTTCTGAAAAAGAAAGTAAGACTGATGACTGCCCAGCCCTCCCTCACTTAAATCCCATTCATTTGCATGTCATGGCATCACCTCTCTGATGCCACAGTTCTCTTCCCAAAGGAAGGACCAGTAACAAAGGCAGCAGCAAAGAGGCCAGTGTCACTGGATCCTAGTATGCTTAAGCAATACACCATGAAGGGTCATTTGTAATTAGACTGAAAAGGTTAAAGGAGAAGTAGATTTTAAAGTGTTTTGGATTCTAAGCAGAGGGCTTTATATTTGATTATCTAAGTGATAGAAATACTGGAGTTTGCTGAATAGTGGGAAGTGACATGGTCAGACTTGAACTTTAGGAAGTTCACTTTGATAGCAAAGTGTAGTATAGATGGCACTGGAAAACTGAAATGAGTTATGGTAATAGTCCTTGTGTGAGGTGATAAGAACTTGAGCCAATATGGTGGCAGAGGAGAGAAGGGTATGCATACGTCAAAGGTGTTACGTAGATAAAAGTGACAGACCTTGGCAATAGATTAGATATGAGGGGGTAAGAAAGGTTGAGGAATTTAAAGGAACAACTAGGTTGAGAGCTTGAATGTCTCCTTAGAAATAAGGAAGTTAGGAAAAGATAATGAGATCATTTTTGGACATGATTACTTTAAGGTGTCCATGAGATATTTTGTTTAATATGTCCAAATATTCTTAGAGGATCTATTTTAGGTCATCTTTGCTTTCATGTTAATAACTAGAATGACTCATAGCTTCAATTAATCAACAACTTTTTATTAAGCACCTACTATGAATTAAGGATTATAGTAGATATCAGGGATACATGTCCAAAGACTTTATTTTCTAATGGAGAAAAAAAAATGCATATATATATATATACATATATATATTATATATATATGTATATATATATAATATATATATGTATATATATAAACACTATAACAATATTGCATCACAGTCATATACCTCAGTTTGTTCAACCATTCTCCAGTTGATGAGCATCCTCCTGAATTTTCAAATATTTGCCACTACAAAAAGAAATTCTACAACAAACAGGTTGTTTTCCTTTTTTTAATGTGGTATTGCTGAGTCAAAAGGTATACACAGTTTCATAGCCCTTTGGACATAGCTCCAAATTACTCTCCAGAATGGTTGTATCCATTCACAACTCCACCAACAATGTGTTGGTGGATTAGTTTTCTTACATGCCCTCCAATATTTATCATTTCCCTTTTCTGTCATATTAGCCAAACTGATAGGTGTGAGGTGGTATGGAGTTAACACAAGGTAATTTTAAGGTGGTGGGGGAACTCTGGAGTTAGGGAGTAGTATGTGAATCAATATAGGTTTCCTGCAGAGGATGGTACTTTCAGCTATGTCTTAAAGAAGATAAGAATTCTATGAGGTAGCCACAAGGAAAGAGAATATTCCTGGTGTGTGGGACAGCTAGTACAACAACTTAGAGATGTGAAACCTAATGTCACATCTGACAAAAAGAAAAGAAGCCATATTTTGCATTAAGACATTTGGGGAATGCTCTCTCTTAACTGAGGAAAAATGAAATCGATGCAAATGTTTGCTCTGAATATGGAGATTTTTCATATTTTGTCCTGGTATCCTGATCCTTAGATACTATCTCAGTGTCTTAAGTACTTAATAAAGAATCATGGAATTGAAATTTAGATACAAACTTTTATTAAGGAAGCTAAGTGAAATAATAGATTGAGATGATCTGGATTAAAGGTCTGGATTTAAATCCCACCTCAGATGCTTCCTAGCTATGGGACTATAAATAAGTTACTTAACCTTTTGGGCCTCAAAATGCTCATTGGTAAAACAAGGTGGGTTGGACTCAGTGACCTCACAAACTGAAATCAGTGTTAAATGGCACTAACAATAATACCTACTTCAGAGAGTTTCTGTGAGAATAAAAAAATTATGGGAGGAAGAATATAAAAGTAAAGGGTATAAGTATATAAGAAAATTGCTTTGCAAATCCTAAGATGTTTTACATGTTAAATATTGTCATATAAAAGTATAGCATTCAAAGTCTATAGAAAGCCCACCACTCCTCTTAATAATCTAGACATATAATATCCAGAATTTCCTCTCAGAAACTCCATATCTTTAACATATTCAACATGGCTTTATAGGAAATTAACATATGGCTTAACACTGAAATCTACTAGAAATGATATCCTTGGTCTCAGAAAGATGCTTACGTATTGAACTTTCAATTTTCCTCTTCACAAAAAAATATAAATTGATTGACTGCTCTTGGCAAAGGATGCACCATTTTGAAGCTCTCTTACTTGCAAAGTTAACATTTTGGTGAACTTCTTGACTTAATTCAAAATTTTTCTTTATAAAGGTAATGTTGAACTCTGTTCATTTTATTCTGGAGAAGAAATAAAAAGGCAACCTCAAGTACTCTTGCTCAACAGAAAAGGTGACATTTCCATTTTGAACAATTTGCTAAAAATGCCACATGAACTACAGTTGTAATCCATGGCAGGGAGGTATGCACAGATAGATTTTAAATGTAGCATTTTTATTGCTATTGAAAGGGAGAAATGGCTTTTTTCTTTCAAAGCAGATTAAATATGAGATGTAATGAGTTTTTAGTTACACTACTGAATTTTTGTCCACATTTGTGGGTTGTGAAATTCGAAGTTATGGATCTGCATTTATTGTCTGCTTAAAATATCAATTCAAAACATACCCGAAGGGCAGGTGCTAAAATGGCAGACAGCAACTTGATTCCATCTGTGGAAAAGGTTAGTGCCATATTGCAACGGTTAGACTAACCTTAAACAAAATCCATAAATTCAACCCTGTTTCCAAACCTATTACATACATTGGGGATGGTTTTGCAAAATACAGTCTATATAGGGAGATCTACAGTACCCTCAGGCATCATGACATTCCAGAATGGAAGCAGTTCATTTCTAGGCAATTGATAAAAATTGCTTGCATATTGGTAACCCCCAGTATAAAATATCTTTAGGTACCAAAATATTTTAAAATTATATTCTATAATTTTAGATCTATAGGACACCCTAATGCTCATATAGCTCCTCTCCCTCATTCTACATAGGAAGGAACTGGGATCCAGAGACTGCAAATTACTTAGTGAGGTAGTTACATAACTGAGTGTGAGTAGAGCAAAGCATAGAACTCAGACATTCTGACTCCTTTCTCAGGCTTTTATTTCCTTCCCAAAATATCATATTCCACTCAAAGTATGAAAACTCTTATTATTTCTATTACAGGTAATTCTCTTTCTAGATACCATCTATACCAGTAATAGTGTGTGTGTGTGTGTGTGTGTGTGTGTATTAAACCTGGATGTATTTGTAGCTTAGGGAAATGCCTACAGCTCAATCAAAAACTCAAAGATTTGATATTAATACTGATATGAACCCATATAAGATTGCACACTCTCTTGGGGATGGAGGGGGAAGGGAAGAGGAGAAAATCCAAGATTTAGGGAAGTGATTGTAGAAAACTGAAAACAAATTCATTAATGAAAAAGATCTAAAATAAAGAAATATTTAGAAAATATTACTACTCTAAAAGAAATCAAAGAACAAGGAAACTAACCCATATGTGTAAAGTTACTCTTTTTGTGATGGCAAAGAATCTGAAATTGAGGGGATGTCCATCAATTGAGGAATGACTTAACAAGTTGTGCTATATAAGTATGATTAAAGTCTATTGTCCTGTAAGAAATAATTAAGGGTATGGTTTCAGAAAAACCTGAGAAGACCTATTTAAGCTGATGCAAAATGAAGTGAGCAGGACTATTATTATATTATATCCAATAACAGCAAATGTCATAACAATAATCAACAGTAGAAGACTTAGTTCCTGCAGTCAACACAATGATCCGAAACAATTCCAAAGGACACAATTTCTAAAAAGAGAACTAATAGACTCTGAGTGAAGACTGAAGCGTTTTTTCTTCCATTTTTTGCAACAGAGCTAATAAGAAAATGTTTTGCATGACTTCATATACATGGAGATATTTCTTGCTTTCTTAAAGGTTGAGGGAGGGGAGGGAAGGGAGAGAATTTGAAACTGAAAATAAAAAAAATAGAAATTTAAAAATAAAAAAAGATAGTAATATTGATATGGTATATCAATAATATAATCTTACTAGGAATTTATTAAGTGCTTGCCTATGTGGCAACCATAGTGCTAGGAGGTGGGGATCCAAAGATAAAAATGCAGTTTCTACCCTCAGGGATCTTAGATCTTCCATTGGTGGACAACAAGAGCACACTCAACATACACACAGAATCAAGAAATGGAAGAGAGAGAATATGTCGTATTGGAAAAACAACCCAGTCACTTTTCAGTGAAGAAGACAAGTCCAGTTCTTACTTCTGACAAATACTGACTGTGTGAGCTGGGACAAGTCATTTAATCTTTCATTAATCAATGTACCTCTCTTAGACTATAATATGCAAGAAAAGGACAGAGAGTGAGTTCCTTACTGGGAGTTGCTTATACCAGGAAATCACATGTCCACTCCTTTTCCTTCTACAGACTGTTTTGGATAGAAATATTGGCTACTATGTGTTTTAAGAATGGTCTTTCCTTTGTGGTGGCCAAGAACTGGAAAGCAAGGGAATGTCCATCAATTAGGGAATGACTGAACGAGCCGTGGTATATGAATGTAATAGAATACTATTATGCTATAAGAAATGATGAACAGGAGACTTCAGAGAGGCCTAGAAGGACTTATATGAACTGATGCTGAGTGAAAGGAGCAGAACCAGGAGAACTTTGCACACAGAAACAACCACAGTGTGGGAGGCATTCTTCTGGTAGACTTAGCCCTTAACAGCAATGCAAGGACCTCCAAAATTTCAGATGGACTCCTGAGGCAAAATACCATCCACATCCAGAGAAAGAACTATGAAACTGGATTGCAGAATGAAGCAGACTATTTTCTCTTGTGTTTTGGTTTTTCTCATGGTTTCTCTCATTCATTTTAATTCTTCCATGCAACATGACTAAAGTGAAAATGTATTTAGTAAGAATGTATATGTAGAACCCATGTAAGATTACATGCCTTGTGGGGAGGGAGGGAGGAAGAAGGGGTAGAATATCTAAAATTTATGGAAGTAATTATAGAAAACTGAAAACAAATAAATTAATAAAAAGAATGACATTTCCAAAAAAGTATGATATGAGTTGAGCTTTTAGGAATAAAAGGGATTCTAAGAGGCAGGAGGCAAGGAGAGAATACAATTCTCTTTTTCTTTGGACCCAATATGTACTTTAACAAGAATTTCTCCATAACATGCCCAACAGGTGCTCACTGATCTACCATGCAAAGACCTCCAGTGAGGGTAAAACAAACATCTATCAGTTTTCTTTGTATTATGTCAAAATCTGGCTCATTGTGCTTTCTTCTAACTGTTCTTTACTCTATTTTTGGGAATAAAATCTAATTAATTTAATCTCACTTCACCTTGATATCACTCCAGATTCAAAAGGCTCTCTTGTCATCAGTTCAACACTTCTTCATACAAAAGATCCCTTCTTCAATCAATACTCTTACAATGTGATCTTACATCACTTCAATATCTGTGTTAGTCTTTTCTGAATACTCTTGAGAATATCTTCATCCTTTCTAAAGTATGGCGTCTCAAACAGGACACATACGAGTCAAGTGTTGTGACAAGATCAGAGAGTAGTGGGTTTCCAATCTTCCTCATTTGGGGAAAATATGCCTTTTTAAACTAGTTACAAAGTCAGTCACATTAGTTATTATGGTTGCAAACATATTTTAAGCTTACAGTTCTTTTAAAAATTCTTTTTGTCTCCTGGATGAAGGATTGTTTATTCAAGACTTCTTTTGAAATGCAACTGTATCGTATCATCTATCCTATATCTTTCTCGTGCAAGAAGAGAGTGAAAGATTTTTTTCAAATGCTTTTCTAAGAGATAGGTATACTATATACAGCATTCAGTTGATCTACTAGCTTAATGTCACTTTCAATAAAATATTAGGAAGAAAGAATTTCATTTCCATTTCCATAGTTGACATAGTCACAGAAGAGTGCATAACAGAAATAATGAGACCTTAATGTGTTAACAATATAATAATACTTGCAATCTCTTTAATATATCCCTTAATCTTAGAGAATTAAAGTAATCAATCTCATTTTTGTTCTAGTTGTTATTCAGTCCTGTCTGATTCTTTATGATCCCATTTGAAGTTTTCTCGGCAAATATAGTAGAATGGTTTACCATTTCCTTCTCCAGCTCATTTTACAGATTAGGAAACTGAGAAAAAAGGGTTAAGTGACTTGCCCAGACTCATACAGCTAGTAAGTATCTAAGACCAGATTTAAACTCAGGAAGATAGATCTCCTTGACTCCAGTTCCAGCACCCTATCCACTGCACCACCTAACTGTACAATCTACCTCATTGTACGTGCAAAAACTGGACACACATTTGCAGAGCTTTAAGTAGGTAAGTCCTGGAGGGAAGTTTTGGAAAGGACTTGTGCATAGTACAAGACTACAATAAAGTGTGAGAGTGAAATGATTTTCCCCTCCTAACCCCTTGGTCATGGAAGACCTACCCAATCATAGGAGGAGGAAGGAGGTGAAAGGAAAATAAAAAAAAAACTAAACAAAACCAACAACAAAAAACTATTTATACTACACATTTTTCAGCTTATTCTGATCTTTAGTATTTCTGACAGTTCTTTGAAGACTGTGTCATATTTTTACATTTATCTTCTGCTATCTGTTTTATTTTTGTCATTTCTATTTGTCCTTTGAAAGTTAAGGTTGGTTGAGTTCCATCAGCATACATATTGGTCTCTTTTGAAGTCCATCATCCCTATACTCTTCATTAGAATTGTTTTTCTTCATGTGTTGAGAATTTAATTTTTAATTGTTTTTCACCCCTCCTGAACTGATTTCTACTGTAGAACTTTAGGGTATGAAACTATAATTCTTCCTCAGATCCCTTTGAAATTTGCTTTTCCAAAACCTAGATTGACCTCGTAATGGATACGGTACAGGAAAGAATCAGGAAATCTTAGAGTATAACATTGAAAAAGAAAATTACTAGCTTTATCACTTTGAGCAAATCACTTCACTTCTCTGGGATTCAGTTTCCTGAACAATAATAAGAGGCCAGTGTCCTATCCAACTCTAAAATCTATGAAAGCATTCCTAGTTTTGCTTTCTTTTTTTTTTTTAAAGATACAATTTCAGGTTACCCATAGAGTCATATAATTTTAGTGCACTTATTCCTTTCTAACTTTTTCAATACTATTTCAAGCAATAATTCAACAAATATGTATTATTCAGCCCTGAGTATGATGAGCACAGTGCTGGACACTATAATAGAATAATAGGATTTGGTAGAGAGAGAGAGAGATTATGTAGTTTCTAAATTCAGAGACTTTATATTCTCTTAGGGTGAAAAGCATCAACAATTAAATCAATAAAAATTTATTAAGTACCTACAATGTGTCAGGCATTATGCTAAGTGCAGAAGATATAAAAAGGTAAAAGCCCTAAAGAAACTTGTCTAATGGGGAAGGTAATATACAAACAAATATATAAAAAGCAAGCTATATACAACACAACTAGGAAATGAAAGAGGGAAACATATACAATGTATGTAAAAAGGTAATTTGGTAGGGTATATAAGAACAACAATCATAATTAAGAAAAAGAGAGCATTTATATGGCCCCTTAAGGTTCCCAAAGCACTTTACAAATATCTCTTTTTATCTTCACAGTAATCCTGTGAGATATATATATATATATATATATATATATATATATATATATATATATATATATATACACATATGAAATTTTCATTTTAAAGAAAAGGAAACCATAGTAAACAGAGTTTAAGTAAGATGTCCAGGGTCATATAACTAGTAAATATCTGACATGATATTTGAACTCAAGACTTAGCTGACTACAGGTCCAGTACTTTAGCCACTGTGCTACCTCGGTTTAATTGAGAAAAAAAAACAAAAAAGCAAAGTGAATGCAAGATGTGTATCTATTTTTCCTTTTAGAAATTTGACTGTGCAAAGCAGGAGAGGCATAGGTTGATAGTTTTAATTATTGGTGGGCATTTTCACTTGTTTATTTTAAGATGGAAGCAACATGTACAGGCTTGTATGTTGCAGGAAGGAGACAGTAAATAAATATTCAAGTACAGAGAGAGTAAGAGAATGAATGTGGGGCAATCTCCTTGAATAAATGAAAGATTTCCTGCAAATTTCAGTGCTTTTATCTATTTCTTTTTTTGTTGTTATTTATGCCATATAGTTTCTTACATATTGAGTTTCTTGCTTCTCATTCCAACTTCTTTTTATGCTTTCAATCAAGTAAGATCTAATTTCTAAATCAGTTCATTAGCCCTGTTTTGTCTATTTAACATATTCTAGGTTACATGGAAAGAGACATAAAAAGCACTATTTATGACCAAAAGAAGGAAAATAAATAAATATATGCAAGGATTCAAATATCCAAAAATATTCATTTTTGAATGAAACTTTAGAAACCAAATACAATTTCATACAAATAAAACCAACCTTTGATTTCATCAAAACAATTAGTTAGTATATTGGAATAATTTATTCCATCAACTAATCTAATATTGTAAATTAGTATTTATATTTTGCAACTATAGTAACAGAGAGGGAAATGTAAGGGGATAAACATTTTCCCGTCACTTAACAAGTGTTGAATTTTATTTTTTGCTTTATAATTTTTAATCACATAGTTCTGTTATGCAAAAAATTACTTTTTCCTTCATAGTACATCTTTGATCAACCTCATTTTAAAAAAAATCCCTTGATTTCAGTTTCACTTAATCTCCCTTAAAATTAACATGCAGTGGAAGGATCTTTAAATAGTAACAGGCAGTATATATACACCTGTGCAAACATCATGCAGTCAAATAGTGTTTGGTGAAAGCTTGCTATGTGATAGACACTGTGCTAAACCTTGAGAACTTACAGGTCCCTAGAGATATCTCTGAAAACAGCTGCACAAAACCCTAGAAACTTGGGGCAATACACACTTTGTTTAACAAAGAGCTCAAAAGTCAAGTAATTGGCTGGGAAAATGACCAAAAAGGGAGAAAAATAAGACTATAGATGGATACTTTCTTGAGGAAGATCAAAGCATGCAAGTGGAGGAAGACAGCAAGGTCAAAGCTCCTATATCCAAAGCCTCCAAGAAAACCATGAAATGGTGTCTTGCCATAGAAGAGCTCAAAAATGATTTTGACAATCAAGTAAGAGAAGTAGAGGAAAAATTGGGAAAAGAAATGATACCAATAAAAGAAAATCATGTGAAATAAGTCAATAACTTGCCAAAGGAGACCCAAAAATGCAGAAGAAAATAATATCTTTAAAAATACACTAACTCACATGGTGAAAGAGGTTCAAAAAGCCAATGAAGAGGACAATGCCTTAAAAAAAAGCAGAAATGGCAAAATGGAAAAGGAGGTCTTGTAACTCACTGAAGAAAATAATTCCTTCAAAATTAAAATGTAATAAATGGAAGTCAACGACTTTATGAGAAATCAAGAAATTATGAAACAAAACCAAGAGAATGAAAAAATAGAAGACAATGTGAAATAACTCATTGGAAAAATAACTGACATGAAAAATAGATCCAGGAGAGACAGTTTAAAAATTATTGGACTACCTGAAAGTCATGATAAAAAAAGAGCCTATACATTATGTTTCAAGAAATTTTCAAGGAAACTTCCCTGATATTCTAGAATCAGAAGGTAAAATAGAAATAGAAAGAATCCACCAATCACCTCCTAAAAGAGATACCAAAAGAGATTCTCCTAGGAATATTGTAAGCAAATACCAGATTTTCCAGGTCAAAGATAAAATATTACAAGCAATCAGAAAGAAAGAGTTCAAGTATTGTAGAAACACAATCACGATAACACAGGATTTGACAGCTTCTATATTTAGGGATCAGAAGTGTTGGAATATGATATTCCAGAGTTCAAAAGAGCTAGAATTAAAACCAAGAAGTATAATTCTTCAGGGAAAAAAATGGAATTTCCATGAAATAGAAGACTTCCAAGCATTCTTGTTGAAAAGACCAGAACCAAATAGAAATGTTGACTTTCAAATACGAGAATCAAGAGAAACATTAAAAGATAAACAGGAAAGCGAAGCCATAAGGGATTCATTAAATTTGAACTGTTTACATTCCTGTATGGAAAGACGATATTTCTAACTCATGAGAACATTCTCGTATTTGGGTAGAGGGAATATGTACATATGTGTGTGTGCATGTATGTGTATATTATACATGTGTATGTATGTGCATATGTATGTATATATGTATTTGTATGTATATACGTGTGTATGTAGACAGAGGGCACAGGTTGAGCTGAATACAAAGGGAGGATATGTAAAAACTAAAATTAAACTGAGAGAAATAGAAAAGGAGAGTTAGAATATAGTAAGTCATCTCACATAAAAGAGACAAGAAAGAGCTTTTACAAAGGAGGGAAGGAGGATAGAGGTGAGAGGGAATAAGTGAGCCCTTACTGTCATCAGATTTGGCTTGAGGAAGGAATAATACACATTCAATTTAGTATGAAAATCTATCTTAGCCTGCAGGAAGGCAGGAGGGAAAGGGAAAGGAGAATGAAGATAATAGAAGAGACTGAAGACTGAGGGAAGAGGTCATCAGAAGCAAACACTATTGTGGGGGGACAGGTCAAGGGAGAGAATAGAATAAATGGAGGGCAGGACAGGATAGAGGGAGATATGGTTAGTCTTTCAAAACATGACTGTTATGGAAATGTTTTGGAATGTCTTATATTGAACTTCTTGCTTTCTCTTTGAAGATGGGTGGGGAAAGAGGAAGAGAGAGAATGTGAAACTCAATGCTTTAAAAACGAATATTAAATATTGTTTTTGTGCACAACTAGGAAATAAGTTGTACAGGCAATGTACAGGCAAAATCTATCTTGCCCTACAGGAAAATAGGGAGAAGGGGAGGTGATAGGGAGGGAAGATTTCAGAAAGGGGTGGTTGGGGTGCATACTGTCCTAGGGTGGGGGAAGGTAGAGATAGGAAAAAAATTTGGAATTCAAAATCTTGTGGAAGTGAAAGTTGAAAACTGAAAATAAATAAATTCATACATATATATGTATGTATGTATGTGTGTGTATATATACATATATATATCTGCATTTTTCTCATACTTGAATTAAGGATGACTTAGGTGAATGTACAGATTATTCTCTCAGTAATTTGTATATATGGCAAATATGGATCAATATTTATTAATATTGCTTTAGTCTCTTTTCTGGTAACATTGAAGACAAATTTTTCCTAAGCATTTCGTATCTTTTTCTGCTTCAGATTAATTTAAAAACTGACACCACCCTGATTTGCAGTTGACAAGTTGATTCTATCCTAACATAAATACCTTTTTAAAGAAAGGACAAATGGCTTTTCAAATGATAACAACAAATCTAATTTATGGAAGCTTCTTTCTTTAGCAATCAGCTCAACCAAACCATTGTTTTAGAGGTAAGAAAATGTAAATAAGGAGAAGTTATAATTTTTATAAAGTACTAAGTAAATGCTTTATTAGTTATTGTGGGAGTTTTATTCTGCTTGCTCAATTATTAGACAGAGTGACAGAGACCAGAGTTTAAATCTGGCCCTGTGACTGAAAATCAAGCACTTTTCTCACAGTATCAGGCTCTTTGCACTGGCTGTAAATCATCCTGAGGACTGAGGTAGCTGCAAGACATGAGCTATTGCTATCCTAGGTCCTCAGACTTGCAATTAGTGGTTCAGGAACTCAACAAAAAAAAAAAAATCCTTTAGATTTTCAAGGAGTTTGACTTTACATATTTCAACTCTGAAGAATATCCTCATTCTTTGTTTAGACCTAGATGCTCTTTCTCTCTTTCCTGGTTTATTTTGTTGACAAGTGCCTGTAAAAAAAATCAGTTTGGTGACAAATAATGAAGTTCAGTCGGAAAACCCAAGTTCAATGGATTACAAAGATAATTTTTATCATTGTTTATTTTCCCTACTTACAGTTGTAGCACTTTTCCTGCAGAAAACAGTGAATTCTAATTGTCTTTTCTTTAAAATACTGTAAAGAATGTACAAAAAGACAAAGATTTGTTTTTCTTTCCCAGAAGTGTGTTCACTGTCAAAGTTTGCATCCATATACATATTGTATTTACATATGTAATCATTTATAACTAAGGTTTTAATTATCTTATAATCTAATCTTTTAAAACATCATTATAACATTATGCAGTACCAATGTGACACTAACATCTGTCTACAAAACATTTCTCAGAGGAATCATATAGGTGAATTTTAAAAGGACATATTTAGAACTGGAGGCATTACCAGAATATATTGCTAGGGAATAAATTAAAAATGCATCTCAAATATGTTTCCCTGATTCTATGACAAGATTGTTGGCAATTTCACTAAACTGAAAGTCACAAGTCAGAGCATGCCAAAAATATTTTAAATCCTAAATTTATGTTTTCACAAATTGAGAGTTTTGATACTTATTCCTTTTTCTTGGGTGAACAGTGATCAAGTATAAACACATTTATTTTTACTATTTGCAGTAACATTAGCAGTCATGTTTGTATTAGAACAAGCCTAGCAACAACGCATCGGGATTTTATTGAGTTCCCATCAACTTAATGAGCATATAGGAAGTGAGTCTTTCTATCTGATTTTGGCTATGTTGTCTTTTGAAAAGTAGTGACTTGCCATTGGACTACTGGAGAAAGAGATTGATAGAGGATAAGATCAACATGAATTTTACAGTTTTAAGGACAGATTGTTGAGGATGAGTCATCTCTTTATACTCCATAAAAAGACAACCTATAAACCAAAGGTTTTGAAGTTGGAAGCCATGATTTTATTTAGTAATTGTATTTTTATAAAGTTGGTATTTACTATTTATAATCTGATGAAGAATGAAATAAGAATCAGGAAAACAATTTATACAATAACATTGTAAAAACTAATAACTTGGGAAAACTAAAAACTATGATCAGTATAATAACCATTCATGATTCCAGAGGATCATTGATGAAACATGACTGAAAGGGAAAGGATTTGAGGGGCAGAAGGTGATTATATCTCCATCTCGATCTATCTATCTATCTATCTATCTATCTATCTATCTATCTATGTGTACATGTATTTTTCTTTTGCATACAGCTATTGAGGGGCTTTATATTGACTTGACTATGCATATTTATTACAAAGACTTTATTTTTCCTTCTTTCCTTTCCTTGCCACTGGTGGTATAATTGATAGAGTATTGGGCAAGAAATCAGGAACACTTGAATTCCAATCTAGTCTCAGATATTTACTAGCTATGCGATCCTGGAAAAGTCACTTGACCTCTGACTGCCTCAGTTTCCCCAGCTATATGAGGAGGACAATAACAGCACCTAACTCACAGTGTTGTTGTGAGGATCAAGTAAGATAATATTTGTAAAATCTCTTAGTACAGTGTTGGGCACATACTAGGCACTACATAAAATGCATATTCCCTTTTCTTCTTTCCCAGTTAGGATGGGGTGGGAATAAGAGAAAATAGATTTCTGTTAAGTAGGGAAAGATAGATTTTTTGGGTATACTAGAAATATGGCATATTATTTTTACTTTTGGATGAAGTCATTCTATTATTAGATTTATTTTTTTTGTTACAAGAGACTTTTAAGAATGAAGGTTATTCACAAATTTTTTGTAATTTAAAAACAGAACACAGAAACAAAACTTTTAAAAGTGTTTTTATGTATGTTAAATATCCTATTTAAAGCAAGAGCCTGCATTCTTGTTATCAGCACAATATGATGGTGTGGGAGGGGGGCATGGAAAGAAGCTTTTGTGTCAGAAGTCAAGGGTTAAAATCCCAACTCTGATCTTTTCTACTTGTGTAACATAGAAGCCATTCATTTATCCTCCCTGGACCTCAGTTCTCTCACCCATAAAATTAGGAGGATGGGATAGATGACATCTTCAGTCCCTTTCTGTTTTAAGTAAGAATCTGTGATCTTTTAAAAGAGCATGACTGGGGAAAGATTTAAATCTTTCCAATTTGAAAGCTATTTTGAATAGCTTTGGATTATAAATGTCTGTGCAAAATAAAACAATGCCATGTAAATTTTAGCAATCATCCCTATAGCCCTAGTTTCTTGATTCCCAACTTGTTCACTCATTCTTGGCCCCTCACTTGATCAAAGAAGTAATGTTCTCATGACACCGTTAAACTCTTCTCATTCAAATTCTCTCTATATTATGTGAATGTAAGAATTTACAAGAATAAAAAGCAAGATAAAGTCCTACAAAGCTACTGTGCTCAATTTTTATCTTGAAATGCAATTGATTCAGGCATTAAAAAAAACTTAGATATTACTACAGAATCTTGTAAAAGATGTGGAAGTTTTCTAATTACAAAAGTCAAGTTTCAGCAAATTATAGATGCCAAGTCTATAGGTCTTTCAAAGGGAATCTAATCGATGAACTTCTAAATTTATGCCGCAATGTGATTAGAAACTGCAGTGTGCTAGTGAAACTAGACAAAGAAAGATCCAAAGCATACCAACCCTTCAAAATAACTCTCTGAAACTGAGAAATAACTCTTTATGTTTTACTTGGGTAAATCTGACATGCAGAGTGGAAAAATACATTTTCAAAAATGACTTTCAGATTAGAGGTCTTTCTCACATTTCTAGACAACCTAAAGTTATAAGCTTATGTTTCCATACCTATAGATCAAAAGAAAAATAACTTACAAAACTATTTTTAATGTAATTATAAAATATACAGTCAAGAAGATCTTGGTTATAACATTGCATCTAATAAATATGTCCTGGATATACGAATGTGGGCAAGTCAGGATTTCCTTTGAACCTAGGGAATCTGGGGGTCCTGGGCAAATAATCTCACACATACATACACATATACATCTATATCATTATCTCTCAGGAATGTTAAGACACACATGTATATGTATATACACATATGTATACACATGTGTATATGAATATGGTACATATAATACATGTACTTATGCACGTATTATTATGTATTTGCCAGGGACCCACACAATCTCTAAGGACAACCCTAATAAAGTGACTTAGCTAAGATCATATATTCAAGATGTGTGTGTATGTGTGTATGTGTTCCTCATAATCTCCCTGGGAGGTAAATGCTATTTTATATCCATTTTGTAGATGAGAAAAAAGGCAAATGAATGTAAGTGAATTGCCCTGGATCACACAGCTAATAAGTGTTTGAAGCTGGATTTGAACTCGGTTCTTCCTAATTCCATGTACAATATTCTATCCAGTGCATGATCTAGCTACCCAGTTCATTTATATATCTATATCTACATATCTATATACATGCAAGCACACATCCACACACATGTATATTTATAATGTGTATGTATATGTGTAGATAAATATATAGCTATAGCAAAAAGATACATATATATTATATATATATGTATTATATATATGTGAATATATATAGCCACACAGACACAGACACACACATTTCTTAGTACTCTCTTTAAATCTGGAATAGGCATTCCAAAATTTTTACCCAAGTCTCAGCTTTCTGTTCATCTTTAATTCTAAAATAGATTTTCTTTTAGCCACCACGCTTCTGATATGAACCATTTTTTTTCATAGAAGATAGAATGTTGGCCTTGGAATTAGGAAGACCAAAGTTCAAATCCTTCTACACACACACACACACACACACACACACACACACACACACACACACACAATGACCTAAGACAAACACTGCCTTTCTGAACCTTAGTTTCCTCATCTGTAAAATAGGAATAAATAGAGAACCTGGTTCATAGAGTTGTTGTGAGAATTAAGTGAAACAATTTAAATGAAGTACTTTGCAAACTTTAAAGTGTTACATAAATGTTAGCTGTTATTAGTATGAGCCACAGTAGTAGTTATGGATATAAAACTAATATTTATATAGCACTTTAAGGTTAAGTGACGTCCCCATGGTCACACCACTAGGGGCTGTTTGGGACTTTAACTCGTTTTCCTGATTCTTGATCCAACCACTATCTCCTATGCCACCTAGCTCCTTATTTATAACCATCATACATCTTTTCACTGACTTTTTGAATCAGTCACAATTTTGTGTCTTTAGAGAATGTAGTGTTCTATGGATCTCCACTTGATAGCATTATGTGAAAATATAGTAATATTTTTAAATGGTGTCTCATGTTAGAGAATATTTTGGGATAATTTAAAACATTGTGTAATTTCCTAAGTCTATCTAACCATTTCTCTTTCTCCTATTCAATCCTAGGTCTAGTTTATTGTCTCTTTGACGTGTCTTTTCAATTACATATGTATTGATAGACTCGCTGCTCATATAACTCAATATAATAACCAAGACAATCAGAATTCTTTATCCTTTTAATTTTGTCCTCTGTGAATTGTTAGGTTGTCTTTTGAATATTCACGTATCTCAATAAAAGATTCTGTATTATCTGGGGATTTTATTCAATCATCATTCATTCATCCATCAATTCATCCCTCCATTCAACACATTTATTAAGCATCTACTCTGTACAAGGGACCATTCTAGGTGCTGGGCTCACAAAGATAAAAAATAAAATTATCCTCATCCATGAGGAGCTTGTGTTGTATTAGATAGGACAGGGAGGACAACATGTATATAGAAAACCAAATATAAGTAACAAGCCAAGTAATTTCTAGGAAGAGAACACCAGCCATTGTAATATCAGAACAGATTTCTGGTAAGCCATCATAGGAATTTCACACTGAGGAATGATAGACATCTGCAAAGTAAAGAGAAGAAGGCATTTCATTTCAGGAATTGGAGATATATTTTGAAAATACACGGAGAAGGAAGATATATCACATACAGAGAATCACAACTAGTCCAAGTTCTACTGGAACATAGAGAATATTGAGGAAACATAATGAACCTGAAAGGTAATCTGAAATAAGACGTGAAGGTCCTTGAAAGTCAAAGAGAGGAGTTTGCATTTGATCCTAGAGACAAGAAGGCACTGCTGACACCTCTCGTGCAGGTGAGTGGCGGTGTTACCTAGGCTTTAGAAATATCAGTTTGGCAGGTCCTCTCCTCTCCCCACCCATCTCTTCTCATACCAGCACCTTAGGAAATGACTTCAATCACTCTTTGGTAATTACAGCTCCCAATCTATGCAGGTCAACTTAAAGAAAATTGTAACTAAACTATTAGGTTAGGTGACACGGGATAGAATGCTGGACCTGGAATTAGCAAGACTCATCTTCGTTTTGACCTTGGGCAAATCACTTAAACCTGTTTGCCTCATTGTCTTCTTCTGCAAAATGAGCTGTAGAAGGAAATGGCAAACCATTATAGTATCTTTGCCAAGAAAATGTCAAACGTGGTCATGCAGAGGCAGACACTACTGAAATTAACTGAAAATCCAGCTCCCTGATCTATTATTCCAATGATCTTTAAAACCTATGGCTTTCAATAACAGACCTAAAGGTAGAAATCTGCCCACACACTCTAAACAATCTTATTTGATTTAGTGGTAATAGAAGACTTAAAGTCATCAATCTGGTCACATATCAACCAACATTATAGTCTAATTCTAGTGACAAACCTCTTTCCTTTTTCCTTATAAGAAAGCCTAAGGCCAACTAGGTGGTGCAGTGAACAGAGCACCATTGCAGGAATCAGGAGGATCTGAGTCCAAATCTCACCTCAGACACTTGACACACTCACTAGCTGTGTGACGTTGGGCAAGTCACTTAACCCCAATTGTCTCATCCTAGGTCGTCTCCAGTCATCCTGAGGAATATCTGGTCACTGAATTCAGATGACTCTGGAGGAGAAATGAGGCTGGTGACCTGCACAGCCCTCCCTCTCTCAAAACAAAGTCAAGTGAAAGTCATGTCATTATTCCTCTGAAGGTATGAGCTTCCTTGGCAATGAAGAATGAACATACAAACATAAGAATGCCTCCACAACATACTCTATTTCCAGTGATTTTTCTTGTCATTTTACGCGAGTCAGGGGCTTCACTTCTCTCCTTCCTTCAGGTCTGAGAACTTTCCCTGTTCCCCATCCTAGAACTTCTAAGTGATTCTATACTTGGCCTTCATCTCCAAAGTTTTCATCTGGCATGTTGTTTCTCTAACATGATACTTCTGATTTCATGTAAATTTGTACTTCTGTCTACAAGCCTGAATCCAGATGCTTTTTTTATCAATCTGACCATCTCATCTCCTACAAATGTTGTGCCCTGCCTTCTAGCTAGGGCATATCCTCATTGATAACTATTCAGATTTCTTTATTTCCTACTGACTGAATTTAGGATCACAGATTTAGAGTTGATAGGAACTTCAAAAGTCATGTAAATAAATCCCTCATTTTACAGATGAGAAAAGTGAAGATTTTATGTGACTTGCCCAAGGTCATATAGGGAATAAATATCAGAGGTAGATTTTGATTCCATGGGTTTCTTCCTTTTTTAAAATTTACTAGTGGGACTTCATTTGGTTGCCTGTCCTGCCCCTTCAGGGTTGTCTTTTCTCTAATCTGACCAGTCTCACTAGCAACCAAGCCTCAATTATGTATATTTAAAAATTACAATCAAACAATAAATTATCAAATTAAGCAAAATTTTATTTAAAGTTTGAGTGCTACCACTGTCAAAAGCTTGCTAGTTTGTCTGCTATCTCTGCAAAACTAAATCATCAATGTTATGCCCTTCTAATCTGCAAATTATAAATTGCTTATGATTTGTAACTAGAGTAGACCAAAGTGGCTGTGTTCCAAAAGATATCCATGAAAATTCAAGTTATAAAAGACACACGGGAAAGCTGTAGGCTAGAGAGCAAACGCAAACTTACAAAGATGTTAACTGCATTTGAAAGAGCTGAACCAGAGCCAACTATTAAGTATTGCATTTTATTTAGAAGAATATCTGACTTCTACAGTACAGAAATCTACTTTGAAATGATTGATTAGGTATTTTTTTATACATAAACCCCTACATAATTTTGTCTTCCCTTATGAAATTTTTCACAGGGAGTGAAAATTCCTCCCCCCACATTTATTTCTACTCCAATTGTTCAATAATAAAAGTAATGGTGGCAATCATCCTCTTTATCACCATTACCATCACTTCCATCACCATCACCACCAACGCCACCAACACCACCACTCTCATATCATCATCATCATCATCACCATCATCATTATCATCATCACCATCATCATCACCATCACCATCATCATCATCATCACCATCATCACCATCACCATCATCATCATCATCATCATCACCATCATCATCATCACCATCATCATCATCATCATCACCATCATCATCATCATCATCACCA
>CM053770.1:620102038-620132768 GCA_028658325.1 Potorous gilbertii | reverse complement strand
CACCATCACCATCACCATCATCATCATCATCACCATCACCATCATCACCATCACCATCATCACCATCATCATCATCATCATCACCATCATCATCACCATCACCATCATCATCACCATCACCATCATCATCATCACCATCATCATAATTATCATCTGTAGCCAAAAAGGTTAGGAAGCTTACTGGTATCAGGAATTTTTTTTTAAAAAAGCATGAAAACATGTTTAAAACAAATTATACTCATGCAATATCAGTTTTATTGTACATTTTTTGAAATTATTAAAAACCTCCCACATAATATTAATAAATTGTAGGGTCTATCAAACTAAAACAGCCATAGAATAATGAAGTTATTAAAAAGGTTAATAATCATAATTTAACAATCACAAACAATAAGATTAATAATTAATTAACATTTATTAAGTGCCTACCTTGTGTCAAGAATTGTGCTAATTGCTGATGGACTTTACTGAGCCCATCCTACAAAGGTGAGAAATCTAGAAAAAAATAAGTATTTTTGAAATTATCAGACATTGCTTCACAAAGTAATTGTAAATACTGACAACTAGCACAAATATGGAATCCATTAAACTATAATTTTCTAAGCTGAAAAGGATTGGAAGATCTCCTTGAGGCACAGGAGTAGGAGTCCATGACAGAGTTTGCTGACAGTCAAGCCACATTTTATGTGATTTGTGGAATCCAGTCCAGAAACTGATCAACTTAATATTAGTCATGGAGTTTTCCGTAGCAAGGAAAGAATCTTTCCATTGGCTAATCTGAACCCAGAAGTTAACTAAATTGTAATTATCATTTTAAATTTGAGTTCACTTCCCAGGGAATGAGATACAAATGGCAGGGTGTTATAGTCAGTTCAAAGGCATACCAATCATCTGATGCTTTTTTTTTCTTGTTTGTTTTTACATTAGGTCTTGCTGCATCATTCTAATGAATTTTGTTTTGCAAAAGTTCATTGTTGTTAATTAGATAATTGTTATCTTGTAGAAAGCAAATGACAAAAATTATATTGGGAGGATACTAATAACAATGACAAATGAAATTGGGACAGAAATCACAAAATTGGGGCTTAAACCAATAGTAAAAGAGACAAACACATAAACTCTTAGGGCTAACCATAAAACCTTAAAGGAGATATACCAGTCTAGGAATGTGGTCATATGTGAAAGCAAGTCCAGTCTAACTATATACTTCAGAAATTTACTATCTTTTGTGGATTGACATATGATAAATTCCATATTAAGTGGCATTTTAAGGATGTCTCTATTTTACAGACTAAAAACCATACTCAGAGATAGCATATGTAGGTGAGTGGTACAAAGGGAGCAGTTATTTTAGTTTATAAAGTTACTAGTTTAGTGAATAGATTGTCGTATTTCTTCTAGAAGCAATGAACATATTGATTTAATGACATGATTATGGTTCCAAAATAAGGGTATATTTGTGTGGATGGGAGGACAGCTAGGTGGAACAGTGGACAGAGTGCAAGGTCTAGGAGAAAATTTGGAACTCAAAATTTTGTGAAAAGGAATGTTGAAAACTAAAAATAAATAAATAAACATTAAAAAATCATATCATTGGAGTTGCTAAAATGAATATAAGGTTTAGTGATTGCAAGTTCACCCTTCACATATTTTATATTGGTAAGAAGGAAAAAGAATTAATTTGATTCCTTAGAGAACCATATTGCCTGAAAGACTAAAAGACTTCACCCAAGAAGTCATTTTTCCATGCTTATATTAACATGCTATATCCTGAATGGTATAACTTTAATCAAAGGCCTTCTGATTATCAGTATCAAGGAATAAGAGAGGCAGAAAGATTCATGGCCAGCAAAGGTATCAGCAATTTATGGAATATATACATATTAGACACACACACACGTATATATATATATGTATGTATGCATGTATTTTATATGTATAACAAAGTCCAAATTGAAAAGGTATTTTCTAATGATATCCAGGGTCCTGGAGACACCTCTATTTATTTGCGCATGACTGTTCTTACTATGTCAAGTACTAAAACATTTTGAAACTTCCTAAATGAAATGAGTGATGGGAGAAATGATTATTTTTTTGTTATATTAATAAACCATTGTTTATTAGGATCCAGGCTTTTTATTTCCTCATTCAGGTACCAGCTCCTGTATGTCAGTCAGCAAGTCACTGAGAAGCATGGCTGACACAGGAGATTGCCCTAATCCTTAGGGTACTTGCTCCTTGACCTTGGGCAGAACCCCACCCAAATAGGAAATCTTACTTCTCTTTGAAGTAGAAACAGAATCTAATTTAGATGAATTCTTGCCCTGAGGGAATAATAAGCCTATGTCTTTGCACCCCTCCACTGGAGTTTAGGGTGACCCAGCTCATGAAGGAGAAAACTGACCAGAGTGGTCTGGATGGAGATAGATTCCTCTATCCAGATTGCTGGAGTTGGCTGAGTCTTAAGACCAAGAAGAAGGAGGTAAAGAACTTTATCTCACCTCCTCAATGATTGTTCACCAATCGCACTTGATTTTTACTTGCAGGGAGGCCCCTTTTCCACTTAAAGCGTTCAG
The DNA here is from genome assembly GCA_028658325.1 of Potorous gilbertii. NCBI lineage: Eukaryota > Metazoa > Chordata > Mammalia > Diprotodontia > Potoroidae > Potorous > Potorous gilbertii. Next base: position 620,130,192 of record CM053770.1, on the reverse strand, counting down.
TGACTTCATGGTTTTCTCTTTAATTACTGAGAGAAATCACTGACCACCAATTTACTGATTATTGACTAGTCTAATAATAAATTGATTATTAATTACTCAGAAACTTTATTTCCTGGTTTTTTCATATAGTCATAGTGCTTACTCAAAAGCATTTGGCCTACCTCTCCATACAGGAAAAATCAAGTGGAAAAAATGACTACTCTCAAGTAATGGAATTAAGTAACATAGACCACCAATAGCATCAATACTTCATTATATGTATTCCAGACAGACATTTCTGATGACTAACGAACTTGGACCAAAACTAAATGGACTAAATCAGGGGAGAAAAGGATATATTGCATTTGGGAAAACATGCAATTCTTTTAAGAACTTCAGTGTTTTTTAACCAAAACCTCAACCTTTTAACACCAATATTCGTTTGACGATGCAATATAGCTTTGAAGATGAATGAAAGGTCATCCAAAGGGCAATACAGAAATGCATAGTGATGTAAGTTTTCTGAGGAAAGTGAGTTTTAGTCTTGTCTTTGTAGCCTCAGCATTGAGTACATTATCTTACAAAGAGTAAGTAAGGGTACTACATCCATGGTGGATAGAGTTCTGGGGTTAGAGACAGGAATATATGAGTTCAAACACAGTCTCAAAAATTTACTGTGTGACCCTGGGAAAGTCACCTAACCTTATTTGCCTGTTTCCTTATCTATAAAATGAGATGGAGAAGAAAATGGTAAACTACTCCCAGGATCTTTGGCAAGAAAACCTCAAATGGGGTCATGAAGAGTCAGAAAGACCTGAAATGACTGAACAACAAGAAAACGTGCTTAATAGATGTTCGCTTAACTGAACTGGATTGAATTGGATGATTATCATGAGTAGTCTGCAGAATATCATCAATGAATAATTGCCTAGGAGAAGCAGTATACTTATTTTCAAAGAAAAATAACAACAAAAACAATGCAAGCAGGGCAGGAAATGGATTTCTGAAGGACAGCCCATGTTCTCTACTGGCATCCATATAATCTCAAGGAATTTAGAAGACAACTCCTTCCACTCTCAGGACTTTGGATGGGCCTCCTCTGGAGGATATCTGAGAGAACAGGGACAAGAACTGAACAAAATTCAAAGATATAGATGTGATACAGTTTGCACCAGTGGAGAGAGTTCCTAATTTCATAAGATTACCAGTACATCAAAGTTGACAGGCATATTTTTCTAGATCTTTTTCTTAAATTTTAGTTCCATAAATGTTGTCATTGAATATTGTTTATTCTATTCCATTCAACAAATATTTATTAATCATATACTGTTTTAAATGAACTTCGAATCTCTGCAAAAACTTTATTCATATATCATATTTCCCCCAAAATCTAGTGCAGTGAAAGTAAGAACATTATACATACAATTATACATACATATGTATATATGTATATATATATATATATATATATATATATATATATATATATATATATCACATGTGGATTACTGAAATAGATTGTAATGGTTATAAAAACCATATCTTCCTTAAAGAAGCTTACTGTCTGTTTGTGGAGATCAGGTCCATGCAGGAGAAGAGAGACAGAAATATGACAAGGACACAATGAGGGCAAGGAAAGGGTTTATGGAGGGTGTGTTTGTCTTTTCTTGCTGATGAAGACCATTCCATCAGAGAAATGATGACATGACTTGCACTTGACATTGTTTTGAGTCAGCAGCCTCATTTTTCCTCCAGAGCCATCTGAATCCAGTGACCAAATATTCTTCAGGATGACTGGAGATGACCCAGCATGAGGCAATCGGGGTTAAGTTACTTGCCCAAGGTCATACAGCTAGTAAGTGTCAGGTGTCTGAGATGAGTTTTGAACTCAGGTCCTCCTGACTCCTGCACTGGTGCTCTATCCACTGCAAACAGACAGAAATTTAAGTATGGGACAAGAAGAATAATCTAAACAGCTGGAATGTCTAGAATAATCTTAAAATTATTAAGAAAATAATAGGTGATTAGTAAGAGAGAAAGTGGAAATAATTCATTGGTGCTAGATTGTGGATGTATTTGATTTCAAAGCTAAGGATATTGGATTTTATGTGAGTTACTTGGCATCCTGTGTATCTTCCATATCAACTAGTACAGAATATTCGCTATGTATTTGATCAACATTGTTTTATACTGTAGGGAATATAGAGCTCATGATGAGGCATTAAGAAGTTAGGAAAACTGAAATGTTATAAAACACTAGTTGTGTTTCCACGAATTTAGATAATTTGATAAACTAGATAAATTATTTATTAAGGTATAACATGTACCAGAAGCTGTACTAAATGCTGGGAATAAAAATGCAAACTCTTCAGGAGTATAGATTCGAATGGAGCCATAGCAGTACATATAAAGGAATTGTAAATCAGGGTGTATATGTGAGAAAAGGTAGAAAATTATTCTAGCGAGTTGAGTAGTATGAAGTTAGAGGTGAGCATGATAACGTGGACATTTCATCAAAAAGATATCTTAGGAAGGAATTCATCAATTAGAGGAGGAAGCTACAGGAATGGAGGCATTACCAGCATGAATAATGCCAGATAAAACCTTTATTAAAGACTAACTATGTGTCAGGCTGTGTGCCAAGTAATTGGAATACAAATAGTGCAATGTCATAAAAGGCATAGGTAGGCTTCAACAGATTACAGGCAAGGTATTTCATGTGTGAAGTGATGTAAAGTATGTTATATAATCAGATAAATTAATACCAGGAAAAAGATGACTTGATGAAGTAATGAGATTGAAGAGTAATTGATGGAGAATGGCTCCACTAGTATATATATTCAATGGCAAAAGGAAGAAATCTTTATGTATGGATCACCTGGGGTGAATTCATGAAGGACATGGATATTGACAAGATTCATGCATTATATGTAGGTCTAAATAGATTGTAAACTACATCATTAGACTGAGTCTCTACAGATCTAACAAAATATCAATATACATATTGAATTTGGGTTGGAATCTCCTAAAAATAATTAGAGGAGTAGCAAAGAGATGGGGCACTCTCTTGCACATTTCTAAGATCAGAAAAGACTCTCAATTAGGACTTAGTTTGATATATTTGGAGAAGTATCTGAAGAGAAAGTAATAAATTTTATTTTTACCATCCCTCAATGTCCTTTAAACTTCTAAAATTCTATGATTTTCTAGCTCTTTCATACAAACCAATATTTGGAAAGTGGAGGTTCTGGCTTTTTAGGGTTATGAATGCTTGAACTTACAAAAATATAAGCAAAAGTTAATAAATAATGAAATAAATAGAAAAGTCGTGGTTGTTCAATCACTAAAATAAGGGAAATTAATTTGACAAAGAAATTATGAAATCTGATTCCATTATACTATATGTTTACTGAAAAAATGATCTATAGCTAAAACAAACAAAACAGATTTCCCTATCTGAAAGAGTGACCATTAAAGAGGTGTAAGATGACAAAAGGAATAAACATCCTTTAAATATTTTAGGAAAGTGGAAGAAAGAGAATATGATGGAGACAAAATTAAAAAGGAGTAAGGATCTTTATGGCAAAAGCAACGTAGCTCCTTGGCTCTGATTCATAGGTTAATGGGAAGATATGTTTGACTGTAGCCAAGAATGATCTTTCTGCAATACTGGACACAGGGAGCCCCATGAGGAATAGGTTAATAGTGTAGTGATGGTTCTTTCAATTTATCAGAATTATTTTTTTTAATGAATTGAGGAGGAAGAGAAATTAGGTTTATTGAGGCTATAATGTGAGCATTTACTTAAAAATTATGACAGCTTACATTGGTTCTAATGTGATAGCGTTGTTCCCACCTAATCACTTAGCAGAAGTACATTTTAATGGTAAAGGTTATAAATATAATAGATAAACCAGAGTTCCACTGGGAACAGGTATCCTGTAAGAACATTAAGTGACCATAATTTTGATCATCATTTCTGCCAAGAACTAGGTACATGAAGAACATATGCATATTTTAAATGCAATAATTTCTTTGCTTAAGAAAAACTTTCCGATACAGTTGGCTTTCATACCCCCTTATTTCATTTTAGATGCAGGTTTTTACAGTGTCCAAGAGTGTGCAGTGCATTTTAGTTTTTCACGGTTTTTAACCAGGGGAGTAAGGAGAGGGGCAAAAAAGTTGAATATATACTCCTTGAATATAGGGATTATTTAATTTTGTCTTCATATCCCCAGTGTTTGCCACAGTGGCTACTTTTTTAACAGAGTCAAAAGACCTTTAAAATTATAGTATGTAATTTTCTATTGGTGTCATTGAATTTAGAGACTATAAATATACAGGGAGAGAGGAGGCAATTAATATTTTTTGTTCAACTGAATTGAATTACTTTTTCTAAAACTAGATTTATACTTATCATTACCCCCCAAGACCTACCACACACTCCAATTTAGCTAGTATGTCATGAATGAGAGTTGAACATCAAGGTACTAGAATGATTCTTTCCCAATTTAGCTGCCACAAACAAATTGCTATATCTAACTTTGCCCATAAGAGGAAATGTCTTACAGATGACTTCTAGGCTATAAGTGATTAATCCACATTTATCATATCTACCTGAACTTACCAGTGTAATGGCAATGGAGTTCATGATGCAGTGGCTTCATACTAGAGAACGAAAAGGTTTCATACTTCCAATGTTATTAAAATGCGATTCTTTTCATAATACTACCATTAAACTCCCTGTAGGACAGTGACTAGTGGTGAGATTACTTTTTCTGTCACAGGATGCACCAAAGTTTTTATTTTATTTGTAAATATTGAAACATATTTTCAAAATTGTCGGGAACTATTACCTAGTGACACATATGGAACTTTGTATGAATTTTTATTACATTGAACTCAGTTTATACACAAGAAATTTGCCACATGGTGTGTGATCTGATGGGCTTTCTTTTAGCTGCTGATGTTTGATTGATTAGGCCATGGTATTTGGCATAGATTTTCAAGTAGACTGAACTGACTTAATCAGTTGTGTTTGTCAAGCTTTTTCTTCTGGCTACATGTAGCCATGGTCTTACTGTGAATGAATTAAATAATTATAGTTTCATGGAACTTCTCAGATGAGAGAAAAGTTAAAAATTATTGCATCCAACATCTACCTGAACAAGAATCCTCTCTATCAAATAGCCTATGAGTGATTGTTGCATCCCCTGCCTGAAGAAATCTGATGAGAGGGAATCCATTTACTGCTTAGTCAGGCCAATCTACTTTGTGAAGGCGCTTGTTGTAAGGAAGTATATTCTTCCTAATGTAATCATAAATTTCTGTTTCTGCAAATTCTACCTATTGCTACCAAGGCTAAGCAAAAAATTCCATAGTTATGCAATAATTGAAATAATACGTTTCAAATGTGGATATTCAGGGGATAGCAAACACTGATTACCCACTCCAAAAATGATTTATTGGAAAATTATTACACTACAGAACATTTGGTTCAGCAAAATCACTCCAGCTTTTATCAATTAAAACATTTTTTACATCAAAATTTCTTCTCATGTAACAATATTTTTATTTTCAAAGTCACTGTGTCAAAGTCACACAAGTATTACTAAATTATCACAGACCTGGGGGGATATATATATATATATATATATATATATATATATATATATATATTATATATATATATATATATTTAATTTCTCATTTTCCTATTTTAAGGAAATAGAAAAAATGATTTTTATCCAAATAAACCTTCAAGAAATTGATCAATGCAGAACAAAATGATATTTGAAATGATTTTGCAATTCCATACTTCATTCTTTTGTAGGTAGATGACAAAATCTTAATAGAAGGATAATAGACATTGTATCAGTAGACTTCTAGAAAAAAGTAATAAATTTAAATTATGAAGGGAAATGTATGTTTATATTTTCCAAATTCAATAATCCCAATAAAAAGTAAGATCTAGTAATGTCAATAATATGAAATCATATCAGTGAATCCTGGTATTTCTATAGTGATTTCTGAAGTCATTAAAATGCATACAATAGTTTATCCACTTCTTTTATTTAATCACCTATTTGGTAAAAATCTACACACTTATTTTTGAAAAACACAGTTTTTCAAATAAAAAATATATTTTACATATGCAGTTGCAATAAATCCTTTTCTAAGGACTTTTTCTAGTGACCCCAAATCTTAATTGAAAAATCTAATTAGCCTTCAAGTAATTCCCCCTTTTTCCCCCTAACAAAAGCCTTTCTCTTCAAGAGAAGTAACTACAAATGGATCAAAATGGATTTTAAATGACAAGGTAAACCCTAGCAGCATCAAGGCAGGATAATTAGAAAACTTGTATAAAATAATTACATTAAAGCATGCAATTAGACCTGAGGTTTTTTTTTTTAATAGTCTAAGCTCTTTGAGTGGGTAAAGGGAGTCTTGACTGAACTATACAGCATTTTTAATTACTCAAGCTATTAATCAGGTTTGAAGAATGACTGCAGATATTTTTCCTATCTTTATGTATATTGGTATTCTTATAATTAAAAAAAGACGCAAACCATGAATATTACAGTTTATTCATTTTTTAGAAAACAAACAGAAGGGACTTAGCAATAAAATACTATGCTGTAACATTAAAATGTCTTGATTCTATAATAGTGTTTGAGAATTCTCTCCCTACTCCAGTTCCTTCTCTAACATAGCTATCAAGGAAATCTTCTTAAAATACAGGTCACCCACTTAAAGTACTGTCACCTCAACCCATTTCAGCCCCCACCACATACACACTCATTAAAATCCTGTAAGTCACCATTACCACCAGGATCAAATATAAAATCTCCTGACTCATAAAATCCTATCTTCCTTTTACATTTCCAATATTTTTACACTTTACTTTCCTCCACATTTTCAATGATCCTGTTACTCTGGTGTGCTTAGTACAATAGACTCTATCTCTGTATTCAATGTCTTTTCTGTGTTTTTCCCCTAGGTCTTGAATCCCTTCCTTCAACCCTCTGCTTCTTGGCTTCCCTCAATTCCTTCAAGTCGCAGCTAAAATATTACCTTTGTAAGAAGTCTTATCCTCCATAATTCTAATGTCTTCCCTCTAAGATTTTTCTCCCATTTGCCTTACATGTATTTTGTTTGTATTTAGCCATTTACGTCTTGTCTCTCGCATTAAAATCTGAGTTCTTTGAGGTCAGGGATTGTTTTTGTCTTTCTTTGCAGATGCAACACAATGCAGGGACGGGCAAGTAATAGGTATGTAATAAATATTTATTGATATGATCCTGAAGGTAATGGGAAGTTATTGCAATTTATTTAGTAGATTAGTGTTTGTGGGTATAATGTACTGTGTTGAAGTCAGGTGGATTGCCTTATGGAAGGGGGAAAATAATCTTGGGCAGACTGGAGCAAAGGATATGAAAGTCCTGGTTGATATCAAAGGTTTTTTATATGGGAATGAAGTGAAAAGAAAAAGAATACAAGATGCAATATCAAGCAAAAAAAATAGCAGCAGGAATGGATCAACAGAATATAACAACAAAGTAATATATAAACTATATAAAACATGTAACTATATATAAATATACACATACATGATATAAAAACATAAAATATAAAATAAAATATAAAAACTTAAAAAATATAAAATAATAACAAATCTGAGACATTCCCTCCAGAAATACACAGAGCTTAGACCTACCATAAAGTCTCAATATTCTTTTCAGAAGAATAAGGAAAGGAAAAAAAAAAGACACATCAGAAATATGATGATTCTGGTTAACCCCAAAATGGAAACCCAGAAGAAGAAAATTGTTCTAAAACATCTACCAAAAATGCATCAGAGAAAAGCACATCTTGGATTCAAGTTCAAATGGAGTTCCTGGAAGAAATAAAGGAATAGGTTTCAAAAGAGTAATGTAACCGTTATTTAGATGAAATAGGTATGCTAGAGGAAATAATTACAAAGGAAATGAGAGGAGGAAAGACTTGGAGGAAAGACTTAAGGAAAAAATAGTAGCTTAAGACAGAAGGATTAAAAATATTCAAGCAAAAGACTGAAAATTAGAGTGGGGCAAAAAGAAGCTTACGACTAGATGGGAAAACCAGACCAACAAAATACTGGGAAAAAAAACTAGAAGAAAATGTAATGTAACAAATGTAAACAACTGGCCTGGCTGTCATATTTCAATAAGTCATTAAAGAATACTATTGAAAGTTTTTTTTTTTCAACAAGAGGTTAAAGTGAAAATAGCAAGATTCTACCAGTCTCTGAAAGAATCCTCTGGCTATGTAGGTTGTCCTCCAGCTTCATGTAGGCAATAGAGAGTCTTCATCTACTTCATATTTCAAAGGTACAAGGAGTGCTCAAGAGAACAACCACCTCTGGTGTGAGGATTTGCTGAGCCCTTTTCAGGGTTGCTCATCCACCTTTAATGTTTACCTGATTCACCCAATTCTCACCTGTGGCTCCAAGAAGCACAGCAACTACTTCCCCAGTACACCATGTAGGTAGATGGGTTAAACCATGTTTTGAGTAACCCAGGGTCCTCAAATCTGTCAGTGAGTTAAGGAGATGTCTACTCCAAGCATGTGAAGACTTTCTCCAGTACAATGGGCAGATGAGAATTTGTTCCAACAGCCATCAAGACAACTGAAGCAGGCCCACTAATAAATCTTACAGCTTGGTCAGGCATCAAAGACACTAATGTCATCGACTGCATTCTGGGTCATCGCCAGTTTTCTTGACTTTTGTCATGTCACTGGACTTGGAAGACACATAGAAAAAATGAAGCTGATGACTTAGTGCAACTCTGCTTTATTTATATTCAATTCGTGCACAAGTCAAGACATCACCTGTGATATCACTGGTCCTCTTTGGAAATGAAGGACATACAACAAACAACTACTTCATAGTTCACATGTGGAAAGATCAAATCAATATCTTTTTACTGACTATGAATCTCTTACAGAATGCTCTACATTATTTTATGAAATGAGAACAATGCCATCTGCAAACAGGACTAGCCAGAGAACACCAACGTTAGCAATGCTCAACTTGAATTCTGCTCTGATCTGCTCCATCACAGTGGTAGAAAACTTTGACAAATATTCATTTTTCTCTTTTTTTTGAAATTGTATTCCTTGCCTAATACTTATGCAGCAGAAGGTCATGGAATATGCTTATTTATGCTTGTTGCATCTTTCAAAGTATCTTGAATTAATACACATACAAACATATGTATTGATGTATATATGTTTATTTATGAATGTGTGCATGCATGCACGCACATATGTGTATGTACGTGCATGCCTTTTTGGAAAAGAGCCTAAAAGGGAAGGTTTTCCTCTAAAAAATCAACTGCTTTTGCATAATCAGTAAACAAGTGATCATAACCTTCATTTTCCCAAATCTTTCAGGAAACTTTAAATTGATCAAAATGGAGTCCTTTGTAGAATATTGATTATAAAAGTCTACCTATTCCATACTACTGTTTTCATCAATAGTAACTTCTATGAATGTGTAGATGAATCTCATAAAGATTTTATACAAAAAAGCAAAGTAGGCATATTGGGCTGATATTATTTTTTTCAGTTGTGTTTTTGTATTAATATAACATTTATGTTTTCCTCTCCTTTAAGTACTTTGTGAATTAATCACCCAACAGTTTAATAATAGTTGATTTTAGCACAGATATGTTTTTTTAGCCTTTGATTGATTTTAATACTTTTCCTGTGTTTGTTATTTTCACTACCATTTCTCTCTCCCCTATAAACTTAACAGATGCAAGTCCAATCATGGTGGCTTTACCATTTTTTGATGGTAAAACATTTTTTCAAATAAAAATCCTTACAGATCTTTTCCATTTTATTTGTTTTTGTCCTTGTACTGTTTTCATTCTTAACTACACTGAGAATGATTTTTATCTAGCTAGCTCTCTTACTTAGGACTTCTATAAATGGCATTATCCTCCATTTCTTCTCTCTGGTTTATGAGATATTATCATGATTGCCTTTCATACATTAGTGTATTATTTTCCAAGTGATCTTATATTCAAAACAGTTATTGATTTTGGATATCATTATCTACATTTGATAATTAATTCATTAGTTATTAAAGCGTCCTTTAAACAAACCAAAATTTATCAGATGCAACCAAAATAGTTCTTAGGGGTAATTTTGTATCCCTAAATGTGTACATGAATAAAATAGAGAAAGAGGAGTTCAGGGAATTGAGCATGTAACTAAAAAAACTAGAATAAAAACAAATTAAACACCCCCAATTAAATAACAAATTATAAATTCTGAAAACCAAAGGAGATATTAATAAAATTGAAAGAAAACTATTGATCTCATAAGTAAAACTAAGAGTAAACTTTATGAAAAGAACAATAAAATAGATAAACTTTGGTTAATTTTATTTTTTTCTCAAAAAAATGGGAAGAAAGCCAAATTACCAGTGTCAAAAACTGAAAAAGAAATTGAACTCAACACCAATGAAGAGGAAATTAGAGTAATAATTAGGGGCTATTTTGCCCAATTATACATCAATAAATCTGACAATGTAAGTGAAATGGATGAATATTTCAAAAAATATATATAAATTGCCTAGATTAACAGAAGAGGAAATAAAATGCTTAAATAACCACATTTTAGGAAAAGAAATTAAACCAGTCATCAAGGAACTACCTAAGAAAATATCTCCAGGCCCAGATGGATTTACAAATGAATTCTATCAAACATTCAAAGAACAATTAATTCTAACATTATATGAACAATTTGGAAAAAGAAGGAAAGGAGAAGTCTTCCCAATTCTTTCCCTTATGACACAAATATGATGGTGATACCCACATAAAGAAGAAGCAAAAAAGAGAAAGAAAATTTTACACCAATTTATACAATTAATATTGATGCAAAAAAATTGAATAAAATATTAGCACAGATTACAGTAATTTATCAGCAGGATAATATACAATGACCAAGTAGGATTAATATCAGGAATGCAGGTCTGGTTCAGTATTAGGATAAATATCAGCATAATTGACCATATCAATAACAAAACTAACAAAACATATGATTACCTTAATAGATGCAGAAAAAAAGCTTTTGGCAAAACACAGTATCTGTGTCTATTAAAAGCACTAAAGAGCATGGAAATAAAGAGAGTTTTCCTTAAAATTATAAGCATTATTTATCTAAAACCATCAGGAAGACTATAATGAGCATAAGCTAGAAGCATTCACAGTAAGATAAGTTGTGAAACAAGGAAGCCATTATCAGTGCTACTATTCAGTATTGTACTAGAAATGTTAGTTTTAGCAATGAGAGAAAAGAAGTTGAGTGAATTAGAATAGGCAAAGAAACAAAACTGTCACTTTTTGTAGATGATATGATGGTAAACTTAGAAAATCCTAGAGAATCAGGTAAACAAATTCTTGAAATAATGAACAATGCTAGCAAAGTTGTAGGATGTAAAATAAACTCACATAAATAATTAGCATTTCTTTGTATTCCCATCAAATCCCAGCAGTAAGAAATAAAAATGGAAATTCCATTTAAAATAACTGTAAATAATATAAAATATTTGGGAGTCTACCTGCCAAGAAAAACCCGGGAACAAAACACTTTTCACACAAATTAAGTCAAATCTAAACAATTGGGGAAATATCAATTTGTCAGTATTAAAATATTAATTTATTAGAAGGTCAAGCTAATGTAACAAAAATGATAATATTCTCTGTATTTTGATAGACAGTTCCACCTATGTAAATTTACTTATTCACTGTCATACCAATCAAACTACCATAAAATTATTCTTGCCAAAAATAATTTAAAAATTCATCTGGAAGAACAAAAATTAGGACTATCAAGGAAATTAATGAAAAAAAATGTAAAGGAATATGCCTAGCCATATCAGATCTAAAACTATATTATAAAGTGGCAATCATCAAAACTATTGGTACTGGTTAAACAATAGAATGATGGGTCATTAAAATAGGTTAGGAATACATGACAGTAGTGAATGACTAACAAAAGTAATATATTGTTTGGTAAACCAAAAGACTCTAGTTTCTGGGATAAGAACTTACTAGTCGACAAACTGTTGGGAAAACTGGAAAATAGTGTGCCAGAAACTAGTCATAGATGAATATCTCATATTCTACAAACAAGGTAACGTTGAAATGTGTAAATGATTTAGACATAAAGGTGAGACCATAAGCAAATTAGAAGAGCTAGGAACATTTTACCTATCAGATTTATGGAGAAGGGAAGAATTTATGACCAAACAAGTGACAGAGAATATTGTAACATAAAATTAATGATTTTTAATACATTAAATTGAAAAGGTTTTGCACAAACAAAACCAATGCAGCCAAGATTATAAAGGAAAGTAGAAATCTGGGAACATTTGTTTTACAGAAATTGGTTCTGAAAAAAAACTCATTTGTAAAATATATAGAGAAGCAAATCAGATTTTTAAGAATATAAGCCATTCCCCCAAGTGATAAATGATCAAAGGGTGAGAACTGGCAGTTTTCAGATGAAGAAATTAAAGTCATCTATAGTCATCAGAAAAAATGCCCTAAAGCAAATCACGACAGATTAGAGAAATTCACATTAAAACAACTCTTAGGTACCACTTCACACCTATCAGATTGTCTAATATGACAGAAAAGGAAAATGATAAACACTGGAGATGTCAGAAAATTGGAGCATGTTTTTGTTCCAATTGGAACAAATTGGAATAAAAGTGAAAAATGTTGGTGTAGTTGTGAATTGATCCAGAGAACAAAGTTAGAACTATGCCTAAAGGACTATAAAATTGTGCATACCCTCTGATCCAGGCATGCACTACTAGATGTGTATCTCAAAGAGATGATAAAAGAAGGAAAGGGACCTGCATGCTCAAAAGTATTTATAGCAGCTCTTTTTGTGGTGACCAAGAATTGGAAATGTAGAGGATGCCCATCAATAGGGTAATGGTTGAACAAGTTGTGGAATATGAATGTAAGGGAATACTGTTGTGCTATGAGAAATTATCTATAGCCATATGAAAAAAATGCTCCAACTCACTATTGGTTGGAGGAATGCGAATTAAAACAATTCCGAGGTACTACTTAGTACCTATTAGATTGGCTAATTGGTCAGAAAAAAATAATTATAAATGGTGAAGAGAGTATGGGGAAAATGTGACATTAATACACTATTGGTGGAGTTGTGAATTGATTCAACCATTCTGTAAAGGAATTTGGAACTATATCCAAAGGGCTATGAAATTGTGCATACTTTTTGATCCAGCAATGCTACTGCTAGGTCTATATCACAAAAGAGATTAAAAAAGGGAAAAGGACCTATATGTACCAAAATATTTATAGCAGCTCTTTTCTGGGGGCAAAGAATTGAAAATTGAGGGGATGCTCATTAACTGGGGAATGTTTGAATACATTTTGGCATCTGATTATGATGGAATATTTTTATGCTATATAAAGTAATGAACAAGATGCTTCCAGAAAAACCTGGGTTTACATAAGCTGATTCAAAGTGAAATGTATTGTGTATAATGTAACAACAATATTTGATTAGTTGTGAATGACTTAGCTAACCTCAGCAATAAAATGATCCAAGACAACTCTGAAGGACTAATGATGAAACTGCTATCTATCCCCAGAGAAAGAACTGATGGTGTATGAATACAAATGGAACCATATTTTTTACTTCATTTTTTTCTTGAGGAAAACGTTTTTGTTGTTCTATGTTTCCTTTCTCAACATGGCTGTTGTGGAAGTGTTTTGCACGACCACACATGTGCAACCCATACAGAGTGCCTTTCCTTCTCCATGAGGGGATGGGTGAGAAGGGAGGAAGGGAAAGAATTTCGAACTCAAGGTTTCAAAAGCAAATGTTAAAAGTTGTTTTTACATGTAACTGTGGAAAAATAAAAATACTATAAAAAGAAAAGAAAGAAGAAATGATGACCAGGCGGATTTCAGAAAAATCTGGAAAGGCTTAGAAGCACTTAGATGCAAAGTAAAAGCAGGAGAGCATTGCACACAGTATTGTGCAATGATCAATTTTGATTGAATTAGCTCTTCTCAGCAATACAATGATCTTAGACAATTTCAAAAGATGCATGATAGAAAATTCTGTCCACATTTAGAGAAAGAACTATGGAAAATGAATGCAGATGGAAGCATTCTATTTTCACCTTTTTCTTTCTCTTGGTTTTTCTTTGCTTTTGTTCCGATTCTTCTTTCACCACATGATTTATAGGGAAATATATTTAACATGATTATACATGTATATGCTAAAAAAACTCTAGAATCTTTTGGCCTTGTTATGGCAATTGAATTACCTTGGTTAAATGTTAGCATAAAACCATTATAACAGTTTTAAATGTTACTCTGCTGTTCATTAATTATTTTAACTAGTATTTATTTAAATAGTCCAGGATCAAGTTATTTCAACTGTATGCCTTATATTTCCCTTTTTATTTTTCGCTTAGCATTTTATTTATTATGATCTGTGCTCTAACAAGCTGTTAGTGTCACTGTATATAGAAAATAAATTTAGAGATAAGTTGTATGTAAATAATGACTGTCTTTCTTCTAAGGTATGATCATTTTGAGTGTGTATGTGTGATTTTATTTGGTGCTCACCATTTATACTAATTCTTTACTTGAAAAAAATATAATGTAAAGGGATGTCTTCTGCATAGATTATATCTTTAGTCTTTCAGTTTTCCTTCTTGATTAATGCTTTGCTTTTTTTAATCTTATTTTATTCTGAACTTAAGAAGTAAAACAAACATTTCCATAACATAATATAGGAAAGAATGATTGTACATGAAACTAAACCTATTGGGTACAACTTGCTATTCTTTTTAAATATATAATTTTAATTATCATTTCTGATATATGACATCGTTAGATATATCATATATATATATATATATATATATATATATATATATGTATAGGTATCATGTGACTGTCTTTTTTTCCTTGTTTTCTTTCTTCCCCTACTCTGCCATAGAAATGTCTACCATTATGCACAAATGTGCGTGCGTGTGTGTGTGTGTGTGTGTGTGTGTGTGTGTGTGTGAGAGAGAGAAGGAGGGAGGGAGAGGAGAGAATATGGGTGTGGTCATGTATAAAAAAACTGTTTCATACATATTTCTATTTATCAGTTCTTTCAATAGATACAGATAGCATTTTCCTTCATAGGTCCTTTGTATTTAATTTGGGTATTTATAATATTCAAAAATATTTGAATGTATAGATATAAATGAATGTTTCCTTAAATTGATTTTAAAAAAAAGATTTACCTAAATTCATCAGTAAATATTATTTGTAATGGGAATAATAAGCTAGACACATTCCCAGTAAAATCAGATATGACACAAGGCTTTGCACTAACCACAGTATTATTCAGTATTGTACTGGAAATACTGGCATAATAATAAGAGAAGAAAAAAAGCAATAAGGCATCAAAATTGGGAGTGTGGAAATAAAATTATCTCTTTTGCAACTGATATGATGACATACTTAGAAAACCTAGAAGATTCAACTAAATAATTAGTTGAAAGAATTAATGATTTTAGCAAAGTACCAGGAAGTAAAGTAAGTTCATATAAATCATCAGCATTCCTACATATTAAAAACAAAACCTTGCAAGAAGACATAGTAAGGGATGGCCCAATTAAAATGATTTCAGGCAGTATAAAATATCGGGGAGTATACAAACCCAGGACCTATACAAATAAAATTATGAAACAACTTTTCATACAAATAAAATTGAATTTATGTAACTGGAGAAATATTAATTGACCTATAATTTCCAATATATTTCTTTTCTTTCTTAACTTTTCCAATTTTTACATTGAAGTGAATACACACACACACACACACACACACACACACACACACACACACATATATATATATATATATATATATATATATATATATGCATATATATTTGCTTTGGAGAGTTTGTGAAGTTCTTCATAGAATTGTTCTACATGTTTTTTATGCAGCTGTTTGTCCATAAACTGCAATAACACTTATTTTGTGTTCTTTTTACAAATAATTACATGTGCTGCAGCGAAAACAAGATTATCTCAAGAATATATTTTTTAATTTTCTGGTTGCCTTTAGATATATAGCAAAACAGATTTTTACCAATTTCTTCCTTGGTCTCTCCAATGACTGCTAGTAAATCACCTGTCAATCACGCTAGTTTTCCCCATTATCTATTACTAAGAAAAAAGTAAAAAAAGTGTTTATTAAGCACTTACTAGGTACTAGGCTCTGTGGTAAGCACTGAGAAGATATATACAAGCAAAAAGAAGAACAATCTCTTCCCATAAGAAACTTACATTTTCATAGGGGAAGACGATGCAGAAAAAGCAGCAAAAATGTAGAGACTATGGTCAAAAGGGGAATAAAGAATGGCTAGTCTAGCACTTGGAGCAATTCAACAATGAGAGAAAGGGCCAGAGAAGCATAAAATGTTTGATAGTGAGAAGGTCCCAGGCACTGAGGGAAGTTCTGAATAGGGTGAAAGAATAACTGAGGCATAGTGGGAAAGTCTTGACATTCAGAATAGAGCAGAGAGATAATAACGAAGCATGCTAAATTTGACCTCATCCCTATATTGAAGGCCCTGAGAACTCACCAATGGGAGAAGGAGATAAGAGAGGCAAAGAAATATTCCAGGAGGAAAGAGCAACTGAGATAGGAGGATGAAATCCTGAGTCAAATGCAGAACTAGGAGAAGAATCTGTTTTGTTTACGATAAGAATGCCAAAAGTAATGACAGATTTAGCAATATGAATACTGGCTGGTCATTGGACAAGGTAATCATATATGGGTTATCAATAGCCATATAAACTGTTACATAAATATACATTATATGGATGTATTTCTTAATTATTTCCCCTTCTTTTATTTTTCACCATGACTACCTTTATATATAAACAGAAAGTGATAGTGATGGGCTGAGGACTATTTTGCATTTTTCTTTTTTATAGATTACCATAGCCAAATATTTCTTTATGTCAAGCTAGACTTGGTAATTAATACTCATTTTTTCTATTAAAAAAAACTCTCCCCTCCTTTCTCTCCTCTACATTATTTCTGCATTTATGCACATATACATATATATATATATATATATATGCATCTATACTTATATATATCTATGATATAAAAAGGATGAGAATCAAACTTAAGTCACTATTGTAGTTCAGCATTTCTTAATTTGTTTTCTTCTTGGAGTAGTGAAAAATCTATAAAATGTCTTTGTTTATTTCAAATAGAATCAATGAGGAGCAAAGAGAATTATATGCGATCAGATTTGTTACATTTTCTCCTAAATGAAATATATACCAGTTAATAACCCCTCTATAGCTCACTGAACATCATTTTTCATGACCTCATGAAAATAAGCAATGTCATCATGCGTTTTGTGAATCTTTAATAAGGAATCAGGGTGTAGAGTCAATTAATTATAACAAATCCTTTCACAAAGTTGGACATTAAAGTGAGGAAATACAAAACTGCATACAATTTTATTTTGTCAAATAAGTTTTGTCATGTAAACAAGTCAAAATAGAGAAGGAAAGAGAATGGGAATACACATCTATTTATTAAGCACTAATATGGGCCAAACACTTGGAATACACATAGAAGATGGAAACAAGGTCTATTCTCAAATGACATTCTAAAAGGTGAAGAAAAAGCTATATTAATATATTTATGCCTAATTGCATATGCATTATACATAAAACTATTATACATACATATATACATTTAGCCATACATTCTTATATAAATACAAATGTAAGTGCAGAAATAGAAATAATGTTACAACTTCTATTTCTTTGTTAAGCTTATTAAGCTTGAGAACAAATTTGAATGATTCTAAACATATCTTCCCCTGGGATTTTTTCTTTCCTCAAAAATTTTGCCACTTGAATAGGAAAAACTTTTACACATAAACTTGGACTGGGGGGAGGTGCAGTTCTATAAGTTTATACACAGCAGAGATCTTCTCTCACCTCAAACCTAGACTGAAATACACAGACTCTAATAATCTACAATTCTACTAGATAATATTTACCTTCCTTCACAAGGAGTATTTTGAAATGGAAAGAATATAAAATTAAGAGTCAGAGGACCTGTGTTTCAGTTTCAAACTTCTGAGGGCTTTCTATTCTAGCCAAACTAGCAAATCATTTTCCCCAAATATATTTTATACTCTCTTACCTTTATGCCCAGATGTCTTTTCTTTCTTTCCCTCTCTCTTCAAAGACTTTTGGAATTCATACTTGTCCTAAATCCCACATCAAATATCTTCTATAGGAAGCTCTTTGTACTGTTACTTTTTGATAATGAGTTCTACCTTAAAATTTCATAGCACATCATTTTAGAACTCTCTAAAATATATCTTAGAATGCAATATTACATATTCTATTACTACATGGGTATCATATCTACTTGCTAGACTATAAACACCTTGAGGTCATGGATCATATCATTCATCTAAACTTTGTACGACTTCCAGGCTACAGCACTCTTCATCCACTAGGCATTTAATAAACAACTACTGTACTACATTCTATTATACTTCATATTATATATGTGTATATAATTATATATGATACTTCATGTCATATATACGTCATATTATATATGTGTATATAATTATATATGATACTTCATATCATATATACTTCTATTAACTTCATAAAGTTAAAATCTAGCCATGTGTTACTGGGAAAGCATATGGTTTGGAGACAAGGCTCATACAGCAAAGGCTTATGAAGAGAGTTCTATTCTTCCACTACTGCAGCTATGCCTAACCCACTATGTTCAGAAATAGAGATAAGTCCTTTTGGAAAATGATTGCTGGAACAACATTCTTCCCCTGTCATTTAAAATGAGGAATCAAATACATTAGAAATTACAGACTTAAAAATTTCAATGCAGTTTTCTTTAAGTAATTTTTCTGGTTAGGACTGTCTTTCATTTGAAATTTTTAAAAAATGGAGAAATGCAAGGACATCAGTTAATGCATATATTTCCTCTAATGCTTCTCAAGTGCTCAAGACCATTCTTGTCTTAATTCAACAAATCAGCATTGACTGTTTACCATGTATAACATAGGGACTAGGTGATGAAACACATAAACAGACAATTAAGATTGGATATTTGGCCCAAAGAAATTTACTATTGAGAAGGTGAGATAGGAGCATAATTGGGGAGGGGCCAAGATGACGGAGTAGAAAGACTCACATATGCTAGCTCCGAACCCACAGCCCATGGATTTCCTCTAAAAAGAACTCCCAACAAAGTCTGAAACTGTGGAAGCCATGCAGCAGTACAGTGAAGGAAATTTTCATTCCAGAGAGCCCTGAAAAATGTATACCAAAGGTCCGTTGCACACCGGATGGGAGTGGAGCCCAGCCCTGCCCTGGCCGCACAGCACCAAGAGGAGCAGTTCCAGCAGATCTGAGCAGGCTTCAGGGACGGAATCTCAGGCGGCCGCAAAGGTCCCTCCACCCACAGACGCACAGGTCAGTGAGAGACACTCCTGGGCTGGCCAAGAGAGAATGTTTTCAAAAGCAGAATTAGCCAAGTGGAAAAAGAGGTGTAAAAGCTCACTGAAGAAAATAGTTCTCTCAAAATTAGAATGGAACAGATGGAGGCTAATGAATTTCTGAGAAACCAAGAAATCACAAAACAAAACCAAAAGAATGACAAAATGGAAGAGAATGTGAAATATCTCATTGGAAAAACAACTGACCTGGAAAATAGATCCAGGAGAGACAATTTAAAAATTATGGGACTACCTGAATGTCATGATCACAAAAATAGCCTAGACACCAGCTTTCATGAAATTATCAAGGAAAACTGCCCTGATATTCTAGAACTAGAGGGCAAAATAAGTATTCAAGGAATCCACCAATCACCACTTGAAAGAGATCTAAAAAGAGAAACTCCTAGGAACATTGTGGCCAAATTCCAGAGTTCCCAGGTCAAGGAGAAAATATTGCAAGCAGCTAGAAAGAAACAATTCCAGTATTGTGGAAATACAATCAGGATAACACAAGATCTAGCAGCTTCTACATTAAGGGATTGAAGGGCATGGGATAGAATATTCCAGAGGAGCACGATTATCTATGACGTCAAAAACTTTATAATAAGTTTGAGAATCTTTATATCTAAGGAAAGAAATTACATACACCTGGGGGAATCAGGAATGATTTGCATGAAAGAGGTGGTATTTGAGTTACCTCAAAGAGGTAGAATTTCAACAAAAGGACATCAGAGTTGGAGAAATAATTCCACGAGAAGAAAATAGTCTAAGTTAACATAGAAGTTTGGGTTATGTTCATTACCTAGTGAGTAGCTCATATTGTTTTGCTCATAGTCCTTGTGAAGAGGGGAAGTGTGACATAGGAGAAAATATAGGGAATGGAGAGAGTGTGGTGAGGTCCAGAGCTTGGAGCTAAAGAAGACAGAAAAAGCAGTGGAAAAAAAGCAAAATAAAGTGTTAGAGATCTAGAAAAAGGGAAGGAGAGAGGGAGAGAGAATGTACTGTTTCTAAAGTAAAGTAAAAAGACAGTATCAAGAGAAGGGTGCATTAAAACAGGGCAAAATGTCTGCAGTTATGTTAAGGAAAATAAGAACTGATTAAAAACTGTAAAATACAACAATTAATGTTTAGTAATAGTATTCTGTTTAAATGAATAGATGAATAAATGAGTACATGAGATTTATACTGACATCTAATATTTTAAAGATTGAATTCAAAAGCACTATGGCCAGGAAGGAATATTAGTGTAATAAAATAGTAGCCCTTGAGATTTGTAAAAGTGAAAACTCATGTTTGTATTTTCTGTTATTTGTTCCAAGATCATTTTCGGGGATTTTATCATTATTTCTAGATATTCTAAGAGACTGCAATAAAGTCTGTTACATGTATGAAAATTAACATTGTGAGTAAAATTATCAACAAATGAAACTGTAGCTATTAGGTGGGCATTGATATCCATAGTGGAAATTAGTGGCCTCTAGCAAAGCTTTTAAATAGGACATTTAGAGTCAGCAGTTTCATTCAGAAAATGTTGATGCATATACCGAGGATGATTACTTATCTCATACTTTTCCATAAAGGGGTATGTGGCACTAAAGAAATATATCAGCCTTGTTAGAATATATATATACATGCAAACATATTTACATATACAGATAGACACATATGTACATAAGCATATAGTATATACACAATACATAAAACACAAATGTGCCAATACATATAAACATTCATGCATACATATACATATCTACACCTATACATATACAGATATGTGTGTGTCTATGTGTGGTACAGGGCATATAGATGGCTCAGTGAACACTAGAACACTAGGCCTGGAGTCAGAAAGACTCATTTCCATGAGTTCAAATCCATGACTGTAAAGTTACTCAGCAATACATATGATACTGTCTTTGTGAAGTCTAGGAAAATAATGAAAAACAAAGAATAATTATTTAAATATTATATTTAAAATGTTCTCAGAAAATCTATTGAATAATATTTCTAAAAGCTTGTACTTCATAAACAGTTTTTGTTTTATTCTTTGAAAACTTTTGTATTTTATTAAAGATTGGATTTATATCAAACTCAACCAATTTAATTTACCTCTGTACAAAATTATTCCCATAACCAAGTTGATCTTCTTGCCTTCTATCTAATTTGCAAGCTTTAAGGAAATTAATAAAAAGGGATGTATAGTAGTGGCGAAGACATGGGACAGATGTGTCTATCAATGTGTCTTTTTTTTTGCATCTGGGCAATATTACAATGACAACAGCTCTGTTAAAGCAAATGCTTCTCTGACAAGTCACTTAATGACAATTACAATGATCTTCCCAGAAATGACCCTTAAAATAAAATGCCTACTGTAAGTGGATGAAAATAAATAGTTTGTCTCTTCAAAAAATCTGAAATGATGGGCCAAGGATAAAGTCTTAAAAACACTGTAATTTTCAAAGTACAGTGCCTGTGGAAGTAGTAACTTGCATTAGAGAAACCATATACTTCTCTTTGCTTGTCATTCCTGTTTCCTCTGCCCAGCTTTTGATGATGCCAATTTATGTGAATTTTAAAAGTAGTCTCTCACAAAATGCATTATATATTCACTATATTAATATTTGTATTCCATATATGAGCAAATATTCCTGCATCATTATAAGACAAAAGAATTTAGACAATTTTGTAAAGTCTTTTATTTTTTCTTTTTATAAAAAAAGATTTAATATTTTATTTTCCTAGTTACATGTAAAACTAATTTTTAACATTCATTTAAAAAATTGAGTTCCAAATTCTCTTTCTCCTTCCCTTCTCTCCATTGAAAAGGCAAGAAATTTTAAATATATTGTATATGTTTGGTTATGCAAAACATTACCATGTTAGTCATATTATTTTTTAAAGAGACAAAAATAAAGCTAAAAAAAGTATGCTTCAATCTACATTCATATTCCATCAGTTCTTTCTCTGGAAGTGGATAGCATTTTTCATCATAAGTCCTTCAGAATATTCTTGGATCTCTGTATTGCTAAGAATAGCTATGTCATTCACAGTGGATCACCATACAATATTGCTATTACTATGTACAAAGTCCTCCTGGTTCTTTTTATTTCACTTTTTGCATGTAAAACTTTCCAGGTTTTGTGAAATCCTTTAGATGTAGAGCTCTGATGCCTATGTTAAAGAAATAGTGGGGCAGAGCCAAGATGGTGTAGAAAGATGCATATTCTCTAGTGCTTCCCGTACAACTCACAAAATACATGTAACAAATGACTCTCAACAAATTCTAGAGAAGCAGAAGCCACAGAACAGAGTGAAAGAGGTTTCCAAGTAAAGGTAACCTGAATGGCCAACAAGAAAGGTCTATCTCACAGGATGCTGAGCAGAGCATAGCCCAGCCCTGGCCATGTGGTACTGGGAGGCAATGGCAGAGGCCATGGCAATAGAATGCAGGTAACTATGGTGGCTGAGAAACAACCTAGGTCCATTGTCCAGGAAGCTCAACTTAAAGCCTCTGGTGGTAGAGAGCAGCTAACCTAAACCTCAGCCCTGAGTGATGGCCCTGCCCCCACCCAAAGCCCCTGAGTTGAATCTCAGCCTTCAACCTGGCACTGGGGGGAGGAGGGAAAATAGGACCATCCTCTTGAAAAAGAATTCAGAAGTCAAGTAACCGGCTGGGAAAATGCCCAAAAAAGGAAAAAAAAAATACGACCATAGAAAGTTACTTTCTTGGTGAACAGATGTCTCCTCCCATCCTTTCAGATGAGGAAAAACTAGGCATACTGTTACAGGAAGTCAAGGCCCCTGCTTCCAAGGCCTCCAAAGGGAACTTAAATTGGCCTGATGGCATGGAAGAGCTTGAAAAGCAAATTAGCAACTTGCCAAAGGAGAACCAAAAAATGCTGAGGAAAATAACACCTTTATAAAAAGGCTAACAATTGGAAAAAGAGGTCCAAGAAACCAAGGAGAAGAAGGAGGCTTTAAAAAGCAGAATTATCCAAATGGAGGAGAAGGTGCAAAATCTCACTAAACAAAATAGTTCTTTGAAAGAGAGAATTGAGTTCGGGGAAATGAATGACTATGAGATAAACCAAGCAGTTAAAAAACAAAACCTAAAGTTTGAAAAAATAGAAGATAATGTGAAACATCTCATTGGAAAAACAACTGACCTGGAAAATAGATCCAGGAGAGACAATTTAAAAATTATGGAACTACCTGAAAGCCATGATCAAAAAAAAGAACCTAGACATTATCTTCCATAAAATTATCAATGAAAACTGTCCTGATATTCTAGAACCAGACAGCAAAATAAATATTGAAAGAATTCACCGATCACCTCCTGAGAGAGACCTGAAGAAAGAAACTCCTAGGAATATTGTGACCAAATTTCAGAGTTCCCAGGTAAAGGAGAAAATACTGCAAGTAGCTAGGAAGAAATAATTCAAGCATTATGGAAATACAATCAGGAAAATGTAAGATCTGGCAGCATCAATATTAAGGGATCAAAGGGCTTGGAATAGGACATTCCAGAAGTCACAGGAACTGGGATTAAAACCAAGAATCACCTACCCAGCAAAACTGAGCATAATACTTCCAGGGTATAAGTAGTCATTCAAGGATATAGAGGACTTTCAATCATTCATGATGAAAAGACCAGACCTGAATAGAAAATTTGACTGTCAAATGCAGGAATCAAGAGAAGCATGAAAAGGTAAACAGGAAATAGAAATCATAAAAGATTTTCTAAAGCTGAACTGCTTACATTCCTACATGGAAAGAAAATATTTATAACTCTTGAGACTTTCTCAGTATTTGGGTATGTGGAGGAATTGTGCATACACACACACACGTAGACAGAGAGTACATGCTGTGTTGAATCAGAAGAGATGATATCCACAAAAAAAATAAAATAAAATAAAAATGAAGGGATGAGGAAGGAAAATCCTGGAGGAGAAAGGGAGAAATGGAATGGGGCAGGCTGTAACTCATAAAAGAGAAAAGTCTTGTTCAATGGAGGAGAAAAGGGAGAAGGGGAGAAGGGAAAAATGAAGCTACTTTCTCCATACATGGCTTAAGAATGGAATAACATGCTCACTAAACTTGGTATGAAAATCTATCTTACACTACAGGAAAGTAGGGGAGTAGGCGACATGTGGGGTGAGGGAATGATAGAAGGGAGGGCAAATGGAAGAAGAGAGTTGTCACGGGCGGTCTGACCCCCAGTGCCCCTCTCCGTGGAGTACCGCTACCCCCTCCTCCCTGGCCCTCAGGGCTTCGGACGTCTCCGGCCCTCCTCTGGGGATCAGGAGGAGGGAATCACCAGGCAGCCACCCAGGTTGGATAGAGCAGATGTTTATTGTAGAACAGTCAGCATGCAAATCCCAAGTTCCCCCCAGCCACCGCTTTCTCATATACCCTGAGCTTTGCCCTGCCTCCCCAGCCACGTCTCCTTAGCTCTGCATTGCCACATCTCCTTAGCTCTGCACTGCCACGTCTCCTCTCTCGGGTAGGGCGGTGGCTCCGGGCCTAACCGGGCCTCCACAGAGAGTAACTAGAAATAAACACTTTTGAGAAGGCACAAGGTCAAATGAGGGAATAAAAATTAAGGAGGGATAGAATAGGGTAGAGAGCTATATAGTTTAGCGTTACACAACATGATTCTTGTGGGAATCTTTTGCAAAAAGACACATATTTAGACTTTTGAATTGCTTGCCTTCTCAGTGGGGATGAGGAGGGAGGGAGAGAAGGAGGGAAAGAAGGTGGAATTCAAAGTATTCGAAACAAATGTTGAGAATTATTATTGCATATAACTGGGAAATAAGAAACACAAGTAATGGGGTATGGAAATTTATCTTGCCCTACAAGAAAAGAGAGAAGATGGGGATAAGGGAAGGGTGGGGTGTGGTAGAAGGGAGGGCTCATTGAAGGAAGGGGTAATCAGAATGCAAGGTATTAGGGGGTGGGAGGGAGAGATGGGGAGAAAAATTGGACATGTTACAAAGTGATGTAAAAGCAATTAATATTAAAAAAAATGACTGAATTGATTGCTAAGACTAAATCAGAGACATCTTTAGTTTGGGGAAAAGAATTTTAGTCTAAATTTCCTACAGGCAGGTAACCTTAGGTAAAATTTGGCATTGATGGAAAAGTTAAAGTTTTAATGGTAAATTTGATTTTATGATTGTAATTTAATCCAGAACTAGAACAGATATAGAAAGACATGTAGCCATTTAAGACTTGCCTCAAAAGATGTTCCTTAGCCAATATGAAATTATAGTCATATCTGAGACCTGGTTATTGGAATTTGCTATTTGAAGATGCTCTGGGACTATTAATTGACTGTACTTCTGAGTCTAACTCCAGGTATGGATAAGCAAGAAAGGTGCTCTGAGCCTCCAATTCACAATGACAGTAAGCTTGTGAGATGCTGGTATGAACTGAAAAAAGCGATCTCATGGCAAAGGTGGGAGAGCGGCTGTTCAGCCTGGGCTGAGGTAGGATTCTCCTCACTCAATTTCCCCACTGATACCTGGGAGACTTTAAGCCTGAGTGAATGCAAGTTGCCAATCTACCTCTGCCTGGAACTGACATGAAGTTGGGGAGATATTGTTTCCCTGCAATGTCCTTACTCTTAGTGGCAATTTCCGATAGTCAAAAGGTTTGCAAGCTTAATACCAGATCTATTAAATTATAGATTGTTTGTAGGGGAACATCTGAGATTGTCTAAAATTAAGCTAATTAGGCTTCGGACTTTAGACCAACAATAATAAGTTAGTGTCCTTTAATTCTTAGTAATACGGTGGAGACAGTTAGGTCAAGGGATTGTGAAGTTAACATACATAATTATTATCTGTGTCTCGTTGGCTAATGTTAAAAAAATAAACCTCATTTGTGGTCTATGTTGTAAATGCTTTAAAAGAAGTATCACCTGACCAAAAGTTGGAATTGTTTTATGTCATATGAACTCTGTTAAAAACGAAAAAAATTAAAAAGTAAAGAAATAGTTCACATTCTTTAGTGCTTCATAGATTGGAAAAATACTTTCTTACAACAACCCTGAGATGTGAGTGAGAATCGTGTTATATTCATTTTGCAAATATGAAAATTGTCCTTGTGTGGTTTAGACCTAAGGACAGTGTTTGGTGCAGAATAGCCACTTAAATATTTGTTAATTGACTGATAGAAGTGACTTTATTGGATTACAGGCTTTAGAGTTACGAAAGACATAGCTGTCATCTGCAAAGTCATTTCATTTTATAAATAACAAAACATCATCCTAGAAATGTTATATGACTTGCTCAAATTCACATACAATTTTAAACATTAGATGCTCACTCCAATTTCACTTTTTTCCAGAAACTTTTTCACATAGATCCCAGTTCTCCTTTCCAGTTACAATTTTTTCATGATATACCTATTTTTTGCATGATAGCCAGTTCTTAGAAGGCAGTGTGGCCATGTGATAGGAAAGAATGCTGATTCTGAATTTAGAAGACCTAACTTCTAAGTCTTGACTCTAGAGGATACTAACTACCTGTATGACATCATACAAGTCACTTAGTCTTGATGGGCCTGTATTTTCTCATCTGTAAAATGAGGGATTTGAACCAAATGGAATCTGAGTTTCCTCTATGAGAGCCTATGGGAAAGAAGCATAGTAAGGGACTTGCCAATGAGATAGTCTCTGAGCATCAATCTCGAAGTTCTCACTCCACCCAGACTATGAGTATTTTTTTCTTCTTCATTTGAATGTGAGCAAGAAAAGGGCTATTTGGCCTGATAGTACATTTAGTATTTTTTAAATATTCAGCAGAACTGACTAAATAAAAATAAACACTTAGATCAGCAAGTACAAAATAGAATTAGTGATGTCACTTTCAGAATTTTTTCCCTTTCTTTGAGAATTTTCCATTATTCTCCTGGTCAAAAGGGATAGCTTTGACTCCCCAATTTAGATAGCATGGAGTATGGCAAAAAGAGAATGGTACTTAAGACTAGATGGTGTTCAAACAGTGGCTATGCCCCAGAATGAGCAGATGAGAAGAATTTGTTCCAACTACTATAAAGGCAGTTGAAGCAAGCACTATGAAGTACATAGAGCTTAGTCAGATATCAAAGGTGCCAACACTACAGTCTGGGTCATATTTTATTGGGCACACTGAAAATCTAGGGTATATTCAGAGCAGATAATGAGAATAACTTGCAAATTTGAATCTGCCCTAAAGGGTTCAATTGAAAGATTTAACAATACTTATCCTTAAGAATAGAATTCTTAAGAGAATAAGACAAGCATCTTTTCAACTAAATTTTTATTACTTAAATATTTATGAAATGACATCACAGGGTGACATCTTGATTTGCACTCCAATTGGATTTAAATGAGACAGAGTTGCACAAAGTCATCACCTCACTCTGTTCCAAAGTCATCAAAGTCCAGTACAAAGATAAAAGTAAGGTCAACTTGGTAATGATGAATATGTTTCTTTTTATTTTTTTTTTTTTTTTTTTTTTTTTTTTTTTTTTTTTTTTTTTTTTTTTTTTTTTTTTTTGTTTTTTTTTTTTTT
>CM053770.1:620070629-620101538 GCA_028658325.1 Potorous gilbertii | reverse complement strand
CTCTCAGGCTCAGTTCCCTCAGGGGGTTTATACAGAGATCCTTTGTAGTGGAGCTGGGGTGGAGCTCCAGCCCACTCTGGGAGTCTCTGGCTGAGCTGCCTCAGCTTCTGCTGCAGCGGCCGCCTCCCAGGGGGTCCGAGTCCCGGAGATTCCCCGCTCCCCTCTCAGCCCGTCTCTCTCACTGACCTGTGCGTCTGTGGGTGGAGGGACCTTCGCCGCTGCCGGAGATTCAGGTCCATGCCGCCTGCAGGGCTCTGCTCGGTCCTCTCAGTGCCGCATGGCCGGGGCGGGGGAGGGGAGCGCTCGGCAGGACAGGACTCCGCTCCCGTCCCGGGGTACCTTTGCGGTCGGTTTTTCAGGGCTCTCTGCAACGCAAATCTCCTTCACTGTGTTGCTGTGTGGCTTCCACTGTTCCAAAATTTGTTAGGAGTTCTTTTTACAGGAAATCTATGGGCTGTGGGTTTGGACCTAGCATAGGTGAGTCTTTCTACTCCGCCATCTTGGCTCCGCCCCTAATTCTAATTTTCAAGGTGTCATTTTCTTAATATTCTGAATTTCCTTTTCTAATTGGTTGATTTTCTTTCCATAACCTTGTTCTTCTTGGATTATTCTTATTTTCCTTTTTAAGTTTTTCCTTCATCTCTGTCATTTGGTTTTAAAACTCTTTTTTAAGATCAAAGAATTCTTTTTGGGCAACTGACCATTTGATATTACTTTTTGGGAGTTTACTTCAATATCCTCCTGAAGATGAACCCCAGTCATCTCTTATTCCCATAACAGTTTTCTGTGGTTGGATTCTTTCTCCTTTCCCTGTGCATTTTTTGTGGTGATTGCTTAATTTTTGTAATCACCTGTAGCCCTTGGGTATGGAAAATGGTGCCTCTTGTGCCAGATTTTCTGTTCTCCCCTCTGGCCTAGAACCTAAGCCAAACCTCTTACCTCCTCTAAGTGCCAGCACCCAGAGGCTTTCTGCCCCACTTCTGCACTCACCAGGTAGCTGGTTCCTTCTCACCTAGCTGCTCAGAACTGATGTTCCTTGTAAGCAGAGATTCTTTCAATCTTCCCAAAATTCCCAGGGGTAAAAGTTCCTGTGACTACAGCAGAGGCAGCCACTGAAACCTTCTAACCCCAGGGCTTGACCCTTGTTAAAATGGAACCTAGCCTGGTGGTGTTTACTCTTGACAGGGATCAAATTTTTTCTTGGGATTTTTTCTGATCTCAAATTGTCATAGGAGACCCCAGTTGTGCCCCTATTCTTATTTATCTCCCCTAAATTTGGTGCTATTTTAACTCTTTTGTGGGGGAAATTCTTGAGAGCTTAGAATTTTCTGACCTACTGTGCCACCTTCCCAGAATCCTCTCCTCCAGTGATATTCTTAAAAACTGATTGTCACCAACCCTCAATGTTGGGTAAATGGTAAAGTAGGGACTCTTTGGGATATGGAAAGAAAGAAAGATGGCATCTACCTTGGAATTAAAGTGAAGAGAAAAAAATTCCCTTTAGAAGAAGTTGGAAGAAAGTAGGAAAGGCTTCTGGAGCCAAGAGGAATTAGAGATCATATGAATTTTGTTTATTCCACAGACAGAGAAAGGCCAATAAGGAAAAGAGCCAAGGAAAATCCACGCTGAATGATGGTTTGGGTAGTGGTGGCACAACTGCTGAAGGTACATGGGCTCATTGGCTTTAGAATCACTGCAAATGGCCAACCAGCTAGGGCTCTCACTGACTTTGTGGTTATGAGTCCATAAATAACCAAACACAAACCCACCAAATTCTGTAAGTCAAGTTATACTTGTTTCTTTCATTATATGAATACTACATTAGATGAGGGACTCATATATTGATTTGTTGATAGGGAGCATTCTCAACATATATAACAAATATACAAACTACTACCCCCTTAAGATAGTAATTATCTCTATTAAAAACATTTGCTTTTCATGTTAAGATTAGTGTTATAAACTCAGTTATATTTCACATCATGCTTACCTAAGGAAGGTACTTACATGAAAAAGAAATATACCAGGATAAGTCATGGAAAGTACAAAATGTACAGAGAGAGACAGAGAGAAAACAGAGAAAACTGGAGCCCATATAATTTCATTTTCCCTACATGTAAGAGTAACTTAACCTAGTACAAAGTATTTTTTTAATTATTGTATCAGTAACTTTTACTGTCCCAGAGCCATCATTTATCAGATATGATTATAAATAAGGGATATGTATAAATTATAAGAAACAGAACTGAATTTCTTTTGGCTCCAGAACACCTTTTTTTTTAAAAAAAATATAATCTCCTAGGTTAGGAGAATATTTTATAACCTGACATTTCCTAAAGTCTACAAACATATTATATATTTGCTGATTTCTCACTGAGACTTTGGGACAGCTAGGTGCTGCAGTGGATGAAGTCAGGAACATTCATTTTCCTGAGTTTAAATACAGAAATCATAAGTAAAGTGAATTGGGTACTTGGGTAAAATATAACTTTACTAGGGAACACAGTGGATAGAGCACTGAGCCTGGGGTCAGGAGGACCTGAGTTTAAGTCCAGACTCAGACACTTACTAGTTGTGTGACCCTGGGCAAGTGACTTAAAACTCTGTTTTCCTCAGCTCCTCATCTAAGATGAGCTGAAGAAGGAAACGGTAAACCATTCAGTATCTTTGCCAAGAAAACCCCAAATGGGGTCAGGAAGAGTTAGACATAAAGGAACAACAACTTATCTGTTGTTAAGATCAAATGAGTTAATATTTGTAAAGCACTTAACACAGTGCCTAACATATTAGACACCTATAGAAATGGTTTTCCCATTATGTTCTTCCATTATGTTCAGCCTATTGGTATGATTTTTCTGATCATTCTTGTTTTCATGTTAAACCTCATTACTTTTCTCACATACATATTATAGGATCATAAGAACAGGCAGCTAGAACAGGAAGTGACTGTAGAAGGCATCTAGTCTAACCCAATAATTTTATAATTGAAGAAACAATTCAAGAGAGATAAGGTAACTTGCCAAAGGCCATAAGGGGAATATGTAGTCAAGTGAAATGAACAAGCACTTCTTCAATACCTGCTATGTGCCAGGCACTGCACTAAGCAGTGGAGGATACAAAAAAACAAAAAACAAAAATAGTCCCTTCCCTCAACATTACTCCTTTAATCTACACCCTCTGAATCTTCAGTATTTTCATTCTATAAATTTCATGTAATAAAACTACTCACATTTTTAATGACTTATGGTTTATTTGTTTTTACAGGCCATGTTACACTTAAGCACCATTTTATGGAACAATGTCTTATATGAATATTATTTTTCATTCTCTTTTCACTTTCTCCCTACTTAACTTACAGATAATTTTCATTGAGAACACATAGGCAGTGTTCTATAAACAAAGTGTCCCTATTAGCTCATAGTCAGGACAAATGTTCTAAGGAAATATTTGTGAAATCTGGTCTTCTATTGAACATTATGTTTTCAACATTTAAATGTACTTCCTACAAATGTTAACTTAGTTTTTCCATCTTCTTCTTTATTTTTTTTCCTTTTACTGCTCTATTTTAAAGGGGAGAAAATCAACATCTTACACCCTACACCAAAATAAAGTCAAAATTGGTATATGATTTAGATCTAAATGCTAATACTCTAAGCAAAGTAAGAGAGCCAAAAATAGTTTACCCATCATGTATATGGAGATGGAAAGAATTTATGACACAACAACAGACAGAGAACATTATGAAAGGCAAAATGGATGATTTTGATTACATTAAATTGAAAAGTTTTTGAATAAACAAAGCTAATGCAACCAAGATTAGAAGGGAAGCAAAAAGTTGGGAAACAATTGTTAGGGCCAGTGTCTCATTTCTGATATATACAGAAAACTGAGTCTAATTTATAAGAATTTATAAGAATTCAAGTCATTCCCCAACTGATAAATGGTCAAAAGATACAAATAGGCAGTTTTCAGAGGAAGAAATCAAAGCTACCTATAGTCATATGAAAAAATATTCTATATCACAACTGATTAGAGATGCAAATCAAAACAATTCTGAGGAACCACATCACACCTATGAGATTGGCTAACATGACAAAACAGGAAAATAATAAATGTTGGAGATGTGGGAAAACTGGAATACTAATGCATTGTTGGTGAAATTGTGAACTGATCCAGCAATTCTGGAGAGCAGTTTGGAACTATGCCCAAAGGGCTATAAAACTGTACATACCCTTTGATCCAACAATAAAACTTCTAGGTCTGTGTCCCAAAGAAGTCTTAAAAATGGGAAAAGACTCACATGTATAAAAAATTTTATAGAAGTTCTTTTTGTGGAGGCCAAGGATTGGAAATTGAGGCGATACCCATCAATTGGCGAAAGGTTGAACAAGTTGTGGAATATGGATGTAATGGAATACTTCTGTTCTATAAGAAATGGTGAGTAGGCAGACTTCAGAAAAACCTGGACTTATATGAACTGATGCTGAGTGAAGTGAGCAGAACCAGAACATTGTACAGAGTAACAGCCGTATTTTGGGATGACTTTGATAGACTTACCTCTTCTTAGCAATGCTGTGATCTGAGACAACTCCAAAAGACTCAGGATGGAAATGCCATCCATATCCAGAGAAAGAACCATGGAGTCTGAATGCTGAGCTAAGCAGACTATTTGCTCTCCTTTCCTTGTTTTGTTTCTTCTTTCTCTTGGTTCCACCCTGTAGTTTAATACTTCTTTACAACATGACAAATGTGAAAATATCTTTAATATGCATGTATATGTAGAGCCTATATCAGATTGCATGCAGTCTTGGAGAACCAGACGGGAGAAAATTGAAAAGTGAAAGCTTAGGGAAGTGAATGTTGAAAACTAAAAATTAATAATTTTTAAAACAAAGACTAGGCGAAGGGTCACTCCCAGGTCTAAACTACAGATGCGGCTGTGGGGGCAGTGGTCTAGGTGGTCACTGCCCTGTCCCCAGGCCCGGGTCCCCACTTCTCAGGCTCTCACTTCATGAGGACCATCTCCGGGTTGGAGTCTGGGGAGCCACGATGCCTCGTGAACGATCCTGCGCTTCGACGGCAACAGCGCGAGGCTGGGACGGAGCCCCGGGCGTGGTGGACGGATCAGAGAGCCCAGGAGGGCAAGCAGACCGCCAGGGCGCATGCAGAATTACCGCGGGAGCCTGGAGCTTTGAGCAGAGCTGACGGGTACACGGGACACCTACCACGGCCGCGACTATCTCACCCCGGGCACGGAGACCTCCACATGGACGGCCTCGGTGTCCCAAGTTGTGAACCCAAGTGGGAGGGGAGAAAGAAAGTCTGTCTGGAAGAGACGTGTGTGCGGAGCCTGAAGAAATACCTGGAGGTGGGGAAGGAGGCCCTGAGGAGCACAGAGCTGCCCATTGCCCTGACCTGGGTGGTGACCCTGCGGACCTCTCCCCAAACCTGGCTGAGGGATAGGGAAGAACAGCATTGAGACCTGGCCTGCAGGAGATGGGACCTTCCAGAAGTGGCCAGCTGTGCGGATGACCCTGGGCCAGGACTTCATTCAGCACAGGGGTCTGTCTGAGCCCCTCACCCTGACTTGGGATTATTGTGGGGGACACAGCTATTGGCTTCCTCTTTGCAGTCATTGCTGGAGTTGGCATCTGGAGGAAGAAGAATTCAGGTGGAAAAGGAGGCAATTATGTTCAGGTTGCAGCCCATGACAGTGCAACAAGGCTCAGATGTCTCTGTCACAACCAAAGTTTGAGAGAATTGCCTGGTATGGACCTGAGAAAGACAAAAAGTCTGCAGTTCCTGTTTTGTTCCTATTGACCTCTTAGACAATAGGCTTTATTCTCAGGACAGTTATAAAAGGGTTCCAAATCTAGAGGTTCCTTAATGATTCTAACAACATAATTTAGTCCAATCACTTAAAAATGGTTCTTCAATCTTGAAACTTCAGAGAATTTCATTTTATATACCATTTGCTGTTACTGTTCTTACCTAAATCCTTTATCTGATATTAAAATTATCAAACAGGAGCTTTAAAAATGGGAAAATAATTTCACTTTTTTAAAACGATTGTCAATAAAACTTATGTGTAAAATCCTTAATCCAATTTCGAGAATTTATTACTAAAACGTTTTCAAAGTCTGAATTTTCACAATAGGTAAATTTGGAAGCCAATCATAGAATCCAGTTGTTTTCTCAAGATTTACTATTTACTTAGAAAACTTGCATTATATTTTTGTTTTAATACTTGGTCTACTCATTTCCCCCTTAGGAGGATATCCTCCCTATATTATAATTTAACCACAGATACAAATTAAAATTTCAAGATGTTCAGACTTTCATCCTGTTACAATAACTCAGAGATGTTTCAGTATCAATCTGTTATTTGATATATTTAGTATTGTACTTACAAAATTTTTGATTATAGAAATTAGCTATAAAAGGAAAACGAGGAATATAGTTATAACTGCGTCACATATCATTAGAGAGGGAAAAACTCCCTTAGCTCTGTTTGATTCCAGGCGTGAGTCATATCTGACAGCCAACCAGGTAGTCACAGGGTATCAAAAGCAAAGCTCAGCATTAACCAGGTGGGGAAATTTCCTTTTCAGGAAGGAAACAGCACAGTGGTGAAACAGTCTGGAGGATCCTATCTTGGGTCATGCCAAAGTCTTCCCCAAATTTTTGCACAGGCACAGACTTCTACCTTTAGCAGTTCCTGGACTGTAGCACATGCCATTTTCTACCATTGGTTTCATGACACTTCAGACAACTAGTCAGGTAATCAATGTTCAGAGCAATAGTAAATTACAGTCCTAAGAATTTTTTACCTTAAATAGCAAAATTTCACTAGCCACAACTTTGGGCTTGAATATTTTTCCTAATGTTTGCCTAGCATAATATTTCATTTATTCTTTACTTATAAAATACAACTACCCATATTCTGAGGATACTCATACAGCAAATACCATCATTAATATGTTGAAGCTATATCTTTAAACCATCATACACACTTTCATAATAGCCAAGAATTTCAAATGAAAATTTGCTATTGTATGTTATTATCTGTGTTATAACAATATATTTCATTAAATATTTAACAGTTTTCAAATACTTATGTTTTATCACATCCTTTTAAAAGCTCAATTCATGTGTAATAGTATCCAGATTAAAAAGTTGTTTTAACAGCATTTCTGTTACAATGGCCTCAAATTTCACAATGTAAGAGAATTTCGAAATACAGTAATAACTAACATAAACTGTATCATGTACCTTCAAACGACATCACTTGCACTTCCAAATTATCACATGTAAAAATCAATGTTCTTATTACCTTTGACATTTTAAACCTGCATTAGAGTTATCATCAGGCATATAGCAGCTGCATTCAGTTAAAGAAATAATGTAGTACTTAGCATATGCCAGCCACTATGTGAAGCATTTTACAACCATTATATCATTTTGATCCTCAAAAGAGCCCTGGGGGGGTGGTGGTGATGGATAGCATTACTATTTTTTTCTTTACAGATCAGGAAATGGGCAGAGATAAGATAACTTGCCTAATAAATAAATTCCTAATACATTTCTTCAACCAGAATGTAATTCAATTACTGGTTGAACTGAGCAGCACACAGTACTGAGGTGTGAACACAAGTACAAATTTTACAGGGGCATGTAAAGAGGTCAGTTAACAAGAAATGTGCAATTAAGAAAGCATGCACTTACCAGAGTGATCCTGCAAGAACCAGGTCAAGGGAGAGGCCCTAATGGCAAGCTTAACCAAGGCAGGAACAACAGCAGACAACGAGGGTAGGGGGCTCAGATTCCAGAGATATTCCAGATTCCAGAGTCCAGTGACCCAGTTCTGTATCCAATCCCACTTCTGACACCAATTAACATCAACAAGATGGAAGCGACCTCTAACCTATGAGTAGCTAGAGCTAAACAAAGAAGACTAGATACAGGAGAGTCAGGAATTAACCAGGAGCTAAATTTCAAAGTGAGGGAAATGGCTTGCAAGCAAGGACACATGCCAGAGCCCCAGCTCTGGGAGGGGTGGGGAAGTGTAGGGAGATCTCAATACTTATATCAACATCTGCACAGTGATCTATGGCCTTGACGATGAGTGGTAACAGCAACAGTGTGGTAAATTTGATTCACAGCAGGGGTTGATGACCAGAAACAATTGAGTAAAAAGAATTGTTATTATGCCAAGCTTAGGGCACAACTTGCTTGTTGGATCTTAGCTCTAGAAAACAGATTTACAATAGTAGCCATATAATAAATGTTTATAAACTAGCTGACTATCCGATTGGCTGCTTGAGTCCTCTGATATCATCTTGATGCTGGAGAAAAAGTCTGTGTAGCCCTCATCATATTAAGTGGATTCTATACAGTAGAATAAAGACAAGACTAGAAGATCATAAATGGATTGTCAATGAAAGGAACATCCAAATGGATAATTGTTAATATTTATTAAGCAGTACAAGGGTTAATGCTGTCATCAAATTCTTACTTCTGTTGCTTATGCTTAGTTATGAAAATCAATCTTTTATTCTTTTGACAATTGCTGGTCATGTTAGAGAAAGGATTCTCATTGTCAGGCTGACAGTTCCTAATTATAGTGAACAGGTGCAGAAAATATATCTCCAAAATTTATCCAGTTAATCAAGTTCAAACAATTACTTGAGGAGCTGGAGTCATTGTGGTCAATGTATAATTTAATAACAAAAATATTAATGTATTTCATGTGTGTGTTTTACAAGTGGAGGTTGTCATTTTCATGTGACAGCAAAAACCACGGAGTCAATTGTGTATACCTATCATATTAAAAAAAATTGTTAGAAATTCGGGTTTTCTATAATTAAGGGACGACAAAAGAGGTAGTTATTACATTTGAATGAACCTTAAAATTAGGAAAATATTATTTCCCTATATTTTCAAATTTTTCTGTATTGCCAAGTCCTATCAAAGTCATACTTATGGTTCTTATTGGCAAGACAAAATCCATAAAGGAGAGTTGACAGTCTGCTTCTACAAATAGAAAAGTGTTTCCTATAGAGCTGCAATCCTTAACTTCTCCTTCTTTTCCTAAAATAGCTTTAGTTTCTAAGGAAACTTTATTCCTGACAATACAAGATTAAGTTTAGAATTCTGGTGAAAACTGAAGGAACCAAAAATATATTTTGTTATTGATTTTATTGGTGGTATAAGCTCACTTTACATAATGAAGTCATCTACAGTTTTGAGGGTCTCATATAGAAAGATACTTGTTCTTAAGAGATCATTTGGAAAAGTTTGTTGCCTTGGTCCAGCTCCCTATTCTTTCTTTCTTTAATTTCAAATCCAGTTTCAAGCTTTGTTGACTGGAGTAAAAGTAATGAGCCAAGATCTCTCAAGTAATATTAGTGAGGGAAATTATTTTTCCATTTTATTAATGACAAATTATTAAGTTAGTATCCAAGTTATTTTTAATTTCCTTACTCAGGAACCGGTTCCTGTAGGTCAGTCAATCTCCCAAGGACCATGCTGGTAGAAGAGATTGCCCAAATCCTCTGGGAACATGCTTCTAGATCTTGGGCCAGACCTCAGTCAACTAGGAGAACTTACTTCTGTTTAGAATATAAACAGAATCTAATCTAGGTGAATTCTAGTCCTAAAGCATTGAGCCCATGTCCTTATTTCACTCCACTGGAGTTTAGGGTAACTTAGCTCATGAAGGAGAAAATCAAACAGAGTGAACTGGGTAGAGATGAATGCCTTTGTCCTGATTGCTAGAAGTGGCTGAGTCAAGCCACATTCGCAGCAGAATGAACTGAAGACTTTTCACCCATATGTCCACTCATTAATTGTTCACCAATCAACATTGATTTTCACTACTTTTCCAAAGGCATTTAAACATTTGGTGTTCTCCATAGTTTTGTCTTTGATTATCAGCTATGCTAACTAATAAACTGATTAATATTTACCCAGGAACTCTATCTCTATAAAATAGTTTTCTCTTTTAGATTGGGTGGGTCATTATTTAGCTCATTGTTTTACATGGACATTGATGTTTTTTATCTCTGTTAGGGTGACTGACTTGACATCACCAATGTATATGTATATTCATATATACACATGAATATTTACATACCTATAAAAATATGTACTTATGAAATACATGAAGGATCTATGATTTCATAAGCACAGAGATCTCTTTCTATCAGAGTCAGATTTCTACATATCCATGACTTAGTAAATAAATTGTCATATTAACTCTTGGCTCCACTCTATTTCTCTTATGATCTTAACAGTAGTAAAGCTTAACCAATTCAGTAGCAAAACCTCTTGGTCGAAAGGTATTCTTCCAATCTGTATACTATCTGTCCCCAACTCCACTGGTATTAGTTGCCATTTTCACCTATGCTTCCCCTAAATGCATAAACTACTTCCCTGCCTTCAAGGCATAATCTTTAAAATTCAAAAGCATATTTAT
This sequence comes from Potorous gilbertii, assembly GCA_028658325.1. Taxonomy (NCBI): domain Eukaryota; kingdom Metazoa; phylum Chordata; class Mammalia; order Diprotodontia; family Potoroidae; genus Potorous; species Potorous gilbertii. The sequence goes on along the minus strand of CM053770.1, from coordinate 620,091,061 downwards.
CTTTGCTTTTAATTGCTAAGTATGTAAAAATAACATTTTCATTTTATACTGATGATCTAGCTTTTCTAAAAAAGTTAATAGGAGCCAGGGGATTCTTAATCCTACAATTTTTCTGTACTCCCTGTCAATTTCTTTAAGTATCTATTGTACTAATCCTTCAAAGATAATGGGAGTTTCATCCTTGTCCCCTGGAGATGATTCAGATAGTTTTAAAATTGTTGCCACCACACCATTCAAAGCTCCTGTCCCTAGCTCTCCAAATACTTGATGCTACTTTTCTTCCAAACTATCCTTATCCATATGTCAACAGTGAAATTAGCCTTTATAAAACCCCCCCATAGGTTACAATAAGTATTTTAGGCCAGGCCTAGCTTAGATCAGTCCAAAAATTAAAATTCAGTCATACCTTCATAGGCCATAAAATTTAATAAAGGCAATTTTATTGATAATATATTGATATTGGTAACAATATCAAATCAATAAAATTATTGATATTGATAGCAAGGTTTGAAAAATACTTAATTCTTGATTAAATTTAGATAAAATACCATTGCCCTCCATCTCTGCATTCACCATGCAAACTGGCAATAATAGAGCAGAAAAATAGGACAATGGGAATTCTGTCAAAATGTCCAGAGCTCAATCTCCATATAAGTTGGACTTTTAGCATTGCAGGAAAACTTTGTTGAATTGTTTGAAAATAGCTCTTGTGGATTAGAAGACAGAATTGTTTAATGTTTAACTCAAGATGTGCTGGTCATATTAGCCCCAGAGACCTTCCAGAGAAGAAGGTGATTACTGCAAAGAAGATAGGATATTTCCTTCAGTTATTAATTTCAAACAATTTCTGTATCTTATTCAGAAACTGTCCATGTATTAGCAATCAGCTATAGTTTCTTTATTCTTTTATTTGAACACTATATGATATAAAACAGAGGTTAGGGGAGTGGACCAGACCCTTTTCATCCCTTTCCTCTGTCGGACAATTTAATAACTTCTTTCTTAAACTTTTTTTTTCTAATTCTGAGTTCGTTCTCAAGTAACAGTAACCCTTAGACCTCAGAATTAACTGAGTGCTGAGGATTGCCTCCTTGCTTACTTAGGGAGAGACCACTTCAGTGTATGTATATAAGACAAACATGTTCCTATTGATTCATACCCTTTCACCAAGAGATCCCATTGCTAAGAATGTCATAAGAAAAAAAAAGTAATGTCCCCTATATACCAAGATATTTGTGTCAACATGTTTTGTTGTTGTTGGAATTAGAAACACAGTAGCTATGCATTGAATTGAAAATCGTTAAATAAAAACTACCTCAGTTCATATATGACATCCAAAGTTTCTGTGAAGACATCCATCTAGTCATTTTGTTTTTTACAGCACGATGGCATTTAATTACATCCATATACCATGATTTGTTCAGTCATTCCCCAAATGATACTCATTTAGCTTATAGTTCTTTAACACCACAAAAAAAGGGCTGCTATAGATATTTTAGTACACATGGGTCCTTTTCAGTAAGTCAGACAATAAACATTTACTACACACCTACTGTATGCCAAGCACTGTGCTAAGTGCTGGAGATACAAAAAAAAAGGCAAAACTCTTCCCTTCAGGGAGCTCATAATCTAATAAGGGAAAAAATAAGAAGATGGATATATATGTACAAATAATCTACATAGAGGATAATTAAAAAGTAGATAAGGGAGGAGAGGCACTAAAAGTAAGATGGGTTGAGAAAGGCTTCCTTTGGAAGATGGGATTTCAAGCAAACCAGGGAATCTGGTAAGAAAAACTGAGAAAGGAGAGCATTCTAGATATGGGGTATAGCTGGAGAACATTCCCAGAGCTGAGAGATGGAGCATCTTTTCTGAGGAGTAGCAAGGAAGCCATTGTTACTGGATCTAAAGTATGGCAGGGAATATGGCAAAAGTGGCAAGGAGTAGGTATAAGAAGACTAGGAAGATAGGAAGGGGTATTGTTATGAAGGGCTTTGCATTTCAAGCAAAGAATTATATATTTAATCCTGGAGGCAATAAGGAATCATTAGAGTTCATTGAGTAGAGTGTGGTACCATGTTTGGGCCTAACATTAGGAAAATCAGTTTGGAAACTAATTGGAGGATGTGTGTGTGTGTTCATCTTTCATTGCCGAAGAAGACCATACCATCAGAGAAATGATGACATGACTTGCAGTTGACTTTGTTTTTGAGTGAGGGAGGACTGTGAAGGTCACCAGCCTCACTTCTCCTCCAGAGCCATCTGAATCCAGTGACCAGATATTCATTAGGATGAATGGAGATGACCCAGGATGAGGCAATTGGGGATTAAGTGACTTGCCCAAGGTCACACAGCTAGTGAGTGTCAAGGTGATATTTGAACAGAGGTCCTTCTGACTCCTGCACTAGTGCTCTATCCAGTGCACCACCCAGCTGCCCTAGAGTCTATTGGTAGGTGGGAATTGAAAATTAGTAGGAGGGATGGTTGTGATGGCATAGGTTATAAAGATCTAGTTGTTGGAAGAGATGGGAATAAAAACACAAGATGGATCGGCTTTGGGTAATGAGAAATAGCTACTTCTTTAGAGACTGGATCAAAGGAAGAAAGAATGGCATGAGGGTAGGGTGGGTATATGTGATGATGTCCAAAGGTCTTGTGATATTAGAAAAAGAGGCAGCTCAAAGCAACAGCAAATAGCCTCTACTATTAAGTATAAGGTGAGGACTGTGCTCTGCAAAGACAAAAGGAGGGGTAGGAAAAGTGGTATGAGAGGTTTGAGTAAAGAGGAGAAGATTGCAAACAGTCACTGTTGGTTGTGGGTTCTCCAACTTTGGTCTCAAAATCCTTTTACAGTTTTAAGGACCCCATGAGGCATTTGTTCATATGGGTCATATCTGTCGGTATTTATATATTAGAAATCAAAATCATTAAAATACCAATAAATATAAAATAACAATGAAGTCATTACAGCTTAACATAAATTTTATGAAAAAAATAACTTGGTGAGAAAGAGTGGCATTGTTTTACATATTTTGGTAAATTTCTCTAACATTGCATTAGCCTAACAGAAGACAAATTTTCATATCTGCTTCTGCATTTGATCTGTTCCAAATGTTATTTGGAAGGATATGAAAAAAATTTGACCTCTCAAAGATTCGAAGTTGGAAAAGGGTAGAAATGCTCCAACAAGCAAATAATGTCTTAGTTTTATTAGGAAAATAGTTTTGGCCTAAAGGTTTTCAGGGACCCTCAGGGATTTGCAAACTTGAAAACTGCTGAGGTATCATAAAATAAGCACCAATTAGGGCAGCAGGAAAGATTGATTGCCTTCCTGCAATAAGGGACCAGTTGAAATTAGATAACAACTTTGTAGTGGACCCTTTCACTATACACATTTGACCCTGGTTATTTCATATTTAATTTGTTAATATCTTCATTGAAGTTTAAGAACAGGATATCTTTTCCTAAATTAGCACTGTGTTTGCAGAATAAACCTTTCTTTCCACTTATCAGACATAACTTTTTAAAGAGAAAACAACTTAACTTCTTAGGAGATTTGAGTTAAGCAATACTCTTTACTATTTGACCACCCAATCAACTGAAAATGGAAGCTCTCTTGTTAGTTTTGCAGTTAGCAGTATTCATGCTTTGATGTGTGTGTTTGTCTTTTGTTGCTGAAGGAGATCTTGCCATCACAGAAGTAATGACATGACTTGCAGTTGACTTTGTTTTGAGTGAGGGAGGGCTGTGCAGGTCATCAACCTCACTTCTCCTCCAGAGCCATCTGCACCCAGTGACCAGTTATCCATCAGGATGCCTGAAGGATGGACTGGACTGGGGAAAGACCTGAGGCAGGCAGACCCATCAATAGTCATTAAGGGATGAATGCCTGCATCAGAGTGATGGCAGTGTTAGAAGACCGAAAGGGGCATATATGAGATAGATTGAAAAGGTAAAATTAACAGGCCTTGGTAAAAGATTGGATGGATGGGAGTGAGAGATATTGAGTAGAGGACGACATCCTAGGTTTCAAACTTGAGGAATTGATAGTATGGTGTTGCTTTCTACAATAATAGGAAAGGTGTGTGTGGTGGGGGAGAATTCGGGGGGAAAATAATGAGTTCTGTTTTAGTCATGTTGAGTTTGAGATAACTGAAAGGTTGTTGAATGTATGAAATTGGAGATCAGCATAGAAGTTAAAACATGGTAGGTAGATTTGAGAACCATCAGCATGGGGTTAATAATTAATATTAATGGTAATAAACATGTGCTATGGTAAAATATAAATATGATGCTCCTGACCTAATAAGAAGTAGGTATAAACTTTCCCTTTTTCCCATCAGTGATGGTAGATTTGTATTTATTTGCCACATTTTGCCTTATGAATAATGACATAATTTTATAAGAGAGTAAATTGGGGTTGAGTTGGCTATCACCACAGAACATAAAAAGATTAAATAGCCCAGGCAGGGACCCACTCCCAGGTCTTAGCCTCATTCTCACCGTGCTCTAACCACTTGAAGGCCAACATTTACAAGAGAATCATAATAAATACTCTTAGAACATTTATACCCTAAGTAGCATGGCAATATCCCTGAATATTTAAGTTTCCATATGAACAAGACCATAACACCACTCAATTTTGGGGGGTTTTATCTTTCTTTGATATTCTTTATAGCAAAATAGAAAGCTTAGGTATTTTAGAAATCTAAGTAACATGAATTGAAAAGCGTTAAAAGTCTCCTCTGAACGAGACAAGTTTTGGAAATAACAAAGAAAGGTCACTAATACTAGTACAACTTGCTACATAAATATGACATTGTGAAAAATACTCTCATTAAAATCATCTTGAAACTTGATCTACTATTCATATTTTCATAAATCACTGTCTTCAATATAAGAGAAAAATCTGGAGCATTTCACATTAATTCACTAAGTAACCAAAATCTAAAATAAATGTCACAAAATGTACTTTACATATTCATTAAAAGACAAATGAGCTTTATAATATCCAGAGCCATTTTCTCAAAATAAAAACCTACTCCAAAACAAAGAATGAAATCATATATTAATAAACTAATGGGCCTTATCCTACCACTGAAAAGTGATAGCTTAGTTCACTATCAGAAGTAATTTGCTTAATTAGACCAACTAGCCAAAAGAGTTAATGGACCTTCCTAAAGTGAACAGTGAATCATTTCTCAATAAAAGCCTTAATTTCTTATCTGTGTATTCCCTTTTATTATATTGATATCAGAGAACAACATCAATATATGTATTATAGGCTAACCATGTTTTATTGCACTTTATTACTGAACTTTTTCAGGGAATGTCACCTATGAATGACCAGAATCCATGTAAAATGAGCTCTGTCTCTGTCTCTGTATATTTCTTTATATACATATAGACATAGTTATATTTATAAGTAGATATAAATATATGTATATACATCATACCCATACAAACCTTATTTATGTGTACATGTATTGTTTCAAATGCAAATTATATATATTTCAAATTCCTGTGTCAGGAACTGGTCACACAAATGCAAGTAGACAGATTCTTCCTATTCTTAAGGAAATGACATACTACTAATAAAGGAAAAACACACATTAAAGGATATAAAAGGACAATCCTTAGCTGAATTTAAATATGTATGCTTATATCTAAACATATATTCTTTGGGTATATGTATGTGTGTATGTATGTATGTATGTACATATATATTATGTCTGTGTATGTATGTTCATGATCTTTTGTATATAGCGAATAAGTGGCAAATATCCATGCAAATATTACCCACAAAGATAAAGCTAAAAACGAGTAGAGCTTTGGACATTTAAGTGTAAGGCAAGAGAAAAATTTTAAAAAGAGCTGATTGAAGCAGGTGACATAATTTAAAGTAGATGACAAGGAAAAAGCACAAATGTTTAAACTCCAAAAATTACCATTCCATTTTCTGAAAATCATTGTTTTAAAATCTTTTAGATTATTTTCCCAGGGATTGATATGAAAATCACTGTTTTATAATTGATGGATTTCTTTTTTTTTTTAAATCAGGAAAAGATTTGCTCCTCTTCAACTTTGTGGCACCTCTCTCATTCTCCATAGCTCTCCAAAGTTAATATCTGAAATGTACCAATATTAGGGATATCTTTTTTAACGGTATGGTTCTTTGAATTACTTTAAAGCAGATAAATATATTCTTTTTACTTCCTTCTCTAAATTGGGCCTCAATTTTCTGTGGAACACATTTGTTGTACCCTTTGCGTTTGGAAGTCTATTCTCTATAACCATTTTGATAATTGACACAGACTATCTACTAAAACAGGAATGGATTGAAATTTATGTCCATCGAGAGAGTAGATGCATGAATCATGTTGGATCATTGACATATGAACCTATACACATATGTGTGTCTTCACACAAATACCTACATTTGTATAAGCATATGGGCATAGTAGAAATATGCATATTTATAACATATACACATACATAACCAGTAACTTTGTTATATCAGCAATGTGAGTACTCTCTCCAGTGGTATAGGCTGCAGCTTTTCCATTGAATCTTCTTTTCCTAGTATATAGTTAATAAGGTTGAGCAGGGTATTCAGGGAGTACTAGCACCTCTGGTGTGAGGGCTTGCTGAGACCATTTCAGGGCTGTTCAACAACCTTTGATGTCTACTGTCATTGAAGCCTTACCTGCGGCTCCAAGAAGCAATACCCACACCCCGGAAAACCATTTTGGCAGATGGGTTACACTTGATTAAAGGTAACTGATAGACCTCAAACTCAATAGTGAGTTAGGGTGTCTACCCCAAGCATGTAAAGACTATCTCTGACAGAATGGATGGATGAGAACAGTTTATTCTAACAACCATGAAGTGCTGTGGAGTACGTAGAACTTGGTCAGACATTGAAGACAACCAAGTCATCCACTACATCCCTGGCTGTCACCAGTGCCTTGATTTTTATCTTGCCACTGGACTTTGATGACTGGAAGAGAGTGAGACTGACAACTTTGTGCAGCTCTGTCTCTCTTAAATCCAATTCACTCATGAGTGAAGAAATCACTTGGTGATGTGGATGATCCTCTTAGAACACAAAGTACAAAAGAATAAAGATGACAAAGCAACAACAATATGGTTAATTTTTTTAAAGGAAATCATATAATTGATGCCAAGTCAAAGTCTTTCTTTCCCTGCAGGTGGGAATAACCATAACTTTTATGATACACATTATTTAACATATAATGATATCAAAATTTTAAAACCCAGATAAGAATATATATTAGTGATATAAAAACAGGAATCAGAACGAGAAATATGTTTGTGAGAAAGAATGATAGTTTAGGAAATTGGCGATCAACATAAAGAGATACCTTGGAGCTTAGGAGAAAGGCCAGGGCCTCTAAAGCCATTTGCTTAGAAGGAATCATTGAAATATTAAAAATGGATGAAAACGTTAAGAGAAAAAGAAAAGTACCAAAGACAGAACCTTGGGATAGATAGAAGAAGCAATAGAGAAAGAAAGTCAGGAAGTTTGGGAGAGAATTGGGAGCTTGTAGTTTCATGAAAACAAAACGACGAAATGTTAAGAAGGAAAGACAAAGTGGTCACTAATTTTAAATAATTCAGAGTGGTCAAGGAGAATGTGTTACTTCTGGAGTAATAGAAGTTGTCATCTCCAACCAGCAGCCTGCACAACCTCGGAAAGATCTAAACAGGATGCCTTTGCCTGCCAAGAAGGCTGACCTCATCAGCCTTTTAAGAGAATTGAAAGCAAATGTTGCCTGAGGAGAAACTCAGATAGTAATTTCCAGGCTTACCTACTGTTTGGTATATCAGTATCATAACTTTAGGGCTAAAAGGGAGTTCAAAAGCTGAGGGACAGGAAGTTTAAGTGAATTACCTAGTCTTTTAAGTAGTAGGATTCAGTGAACAGATTGGAACCCTGCTTCTCTCAATCCAGAATGAGGGCCCTTTCTCACACATAGTAACGTGTCTTCCGCAAAAAAGCCTAAACTTCCCAATTTTCTCAGGCCATTTTTGTCCTAGTACTATGTAGATGGAAACATGAATAGATCCCAAGAGGTCTACATCACGTTCAACATGGGATGCCCAAAAGCTTAGGAGAAATACTCAGAAACATACCCCTGGAATAAACTTTCCAGAGGATTCCAAATAATATAATGAAACCTTTCAGTGCAACCATCTCTAACCAATAGAGACTGATATGAGTGCATAGGGAAGTCATCAACCACCACAGATTTTCAAAAAGAGATTTATAGAAGATGGAAGCAGACAGAGGATACAAAAGTGTGTTGTAATTCTGTAAGACTAAAATTCAGAAGACTAAAATTCAAAATAAACTAAGGCTAGCAAGGGGAACTCAGACCAGCAAAAACGATTTTTGTCTGTTTTTTTGTCTCAGCTATACTTGGGGAAAAAGTGAAGCCACTAGGTAGCACAGCAGATAAAGCCCTGGGTCTAGTGTCAAGATGACATGAGTTAAAATACAGCCTGAGACACTCTGCTAACTTTGTGACCCTAGACATGTCACTTAACCCTGTTTGCCTCAATTTCCTCATCTGTAAAATGAGATAGGAAGGAAATGGCAAACCACTCCAGTATCTTTGCCAAGAAAATCCCAAATGGGGTCATCAAAAGTTGGACAGGACTGAAAACTGTATAACAGGAAAATATAAGGACAACCAAAGGGCAAAGGACTGCTCTTTGAAGTGTCCTTCAAAAGATAACCAACAGAATCAACCCTTCTTTTGTTTCTACTTTCTCTTCCAAGGAAAATAATTACTGGAATTATTGAAACAAAAAGGAGTGATAGAGAATTGATAGACAAAACAACTACAGATGGTATAGGAGTACCTAATTGCCATTAATGAGTTCAGGTTCATAGAATTGTAGGTCTTGTCAACCAGGTGAAGCTCACTTCTCAAAATGCAGAGGTGTCCAAGCTGGATTGAAAACAGAAAATTTTTTTTGGAGGAAAATCATTCACTAGTACTGAGACCCTGGTACAAGGGACAAAGAAGTCCATAGTCCAGGAGAGGCAAGGGAGATTTATGTTTGAAAATCACCAAGGAGAGGTTCAGGGAGGGTGTTGGGGAAGAAAAAGAATGAACTATTTTCCCTAAGAACAGGTGGACATAAGAGTAGGATGCTTTGCATGAACAGGTGACTGCAAGACTGAGTTGGGGGTGGGGCACAGTTCATCAAGGTCAGCCAGGGAAACCTTCAAAGGGATCTGCGAGTGAGCAACTTTGGCTTCCTGAGGGCTCTTGATTGGCTCCTTTCAGCAAACAGGCTTACTTTGTGTCCACATATTAATCTCAGGGCTACTTCCACACTTCTGTTGCTATCTAACATAGTTGCTATATGTTCAATAGTTTTTGCTAGCAACAATGGTGACCAGAAGGGTAAAGGAATGTCCATTGGATTCTTTAATTTCTAAGGCAGCATGAATCTTTAAGGAAACAATTTCAGTAGGATGATGGAGGCAGAAGCCCGATTGCAATTCAAAGACTGAATGAGACTAAGGTAATAAATGCTGAAAGGAGTAAGTGGGATGGATTATTATTAGTTCCATGGCATATGATGGTCAAGTAAAAGTATTTTCAGGCTAAAGGATATCTGAGCATGTCAGTAAGCCCATAGAGAGGAGCCAGTGGAAAAGTGAAAGAGAGACAGACACAGGAACACAATTGACAGTGAAGATCTGTGTGGTGCACAAAATTAAGTGAAGATTTGGCGATGACCTAATAAAAATGATCAATTAATAATACGTATTCTAATATCTCGATTTCAAATTGGGTTTGATAGCAGTGTTTGGTTTAATGAGTTACTCTATATTGCTTTGAATTTCTGGCTAAATTCTCAGGTCTACATATACACACACAGATGAGATAGAATTTTGTTTGGTTTATCACTTGTCCATACAGTTACACCACTCATTAGGGATGTGGTAATTGTTTTTTATTGCATAATTCTAAGATAAAAATATGATCTGATTCCAAAACTGTTTTCCAACTCTTTCAAAATTTCTATGATCATACAGACAACAATGAAGATATGTTGTATTCTTACAAAAATTAAAATCTTGATATTTAGTATGAGACTACTATAGAATTATGGTTTTTCATATTTAAATACTTATCTTCATTCTGTGAATTGAAACAACATTGAATACTTAACAGGTATACCTTTCCTCAGATCAAAGGCTTTGAAAGACACTTAGAAAGTAATAAAGCCTGTACTCTGACATTAAAAAAAAAGACTTGGTACCTAGTTATTGAGGAGTGAATGTTTCTTGTATTCACCATATGATGTTCCATCTGTTATTTATTTAGTATTTTAGGATGTGTTCTTTCCATATATTGGATAATATAAGCTTGAGATACACTCACACACACACACACACACATACACACACACAGTCTTTCTCACACACATATTTTTCTTTCCTGTTCTCTATCTTAACAAAGAAATTTTTTTCTGGCAAAGTGCCATATCCCCACTGCCCATGCTTATTCCCCTTAGGTAAGTCACAAAAAGTAAATTATTCTAAAATTAAGTGAAATTAGGAAACCTACTTCCAGACTGTTAAAAAAAAATCTTAAAATGAGTAAAATTGAACAATTTTGAGTCATTTTTAAACATTCTCGAAAAACAAATTATTAATGCTGTTTCATAGACCAAGGGGCTAGGAGATAGGGTGTGAAGTTAGGCAGAGAAAAAATACTTTTGGCTATTAGATTACCATAACAGTGTGGTAAGAGATGCAGAAAGCATTCAAATGCATTACAAGTTAAGAAAACTCAGTTTAATGAGAAACATCCATCATCTTTTCCCTTCCTATTTTTAAAAAAAAATTACTCCTTGACCTTATAGAATTATAATAATAAGAAGAAAGTTCCATAGAGTTTCAATGATAAGCAATTATGTAAACCATGCTTTAGGCTTATTTCTCTCTCTCTCTCCCTCTAGAATAAATGAATAGAAGGATTTTCAATGCATTTACATTTATTAAACATCAGGTTTTTTGTTGTTTTTTTTTATACTCTGCTTTCCAGAGAGCAGTTTTGTATACATCTACCATTGCTTGTCTGGTACTAATTTCCTATTCACAATGTGAAGAAAATGCTCAAATAGACCCTCTCCATGTTTTTCGATCTAAATTTAGTGCAGGATTGTTACAATATTCTCTTTGAATTCATTGCCTCCTTAGCCTAATAAATGTTCAGATATATTTTTCTATGTAAGGTATGTATGAAAATAAAAGCTACATATTTGTACATATGATGAGAGAGGTATGAACATCTAAGCCATATATGAAGAAATACAAAGATACATGTGAGTAAACACAAGCATTGAAACAATACTTTCAAATAGAGATTTTTTTTTTTTGGACAAATGACCTGTGATAAAGAACAAGACTAGGAAATGTTTGTTATGGCCAGATTTTTTACAAGCTTCTCTAATATCATATTAAAATTTCCCATTCTCTCTGATCCCCTCCATTCCCAATTCTCTCTGGCTAAGTTTCTTGAAAATTCCTGGAAATTTTTTTTGCCTCAGTTTCCTCATCTGTAAAATGAGATGGACAAGGAAATGGCCAGTCATTCCAGCATATTTGGGGCCCAAATGGAGTCACAAAGAGTTAGACATGATTGAAAAGACTGAGCAACAACAACAAAACACCTTACTAGGAAGCACATGTATAGATTCCTTTGGATGTTGCCCTAATTTTTATGTCTTTGCTTATATTTTAAAAATAAGAGTGAGGAGACTTCCACTAGCAGTAGGATAGATATGTACTGCAAATTGGATTGAGCTGGAGAGTAGCATTCAAACTGTTCCCATTATACCAAAGTTGGCTTACTCAGCAGTAAACTTCTCATGAGAAAATGGATTGGATGAAGTCAGCTGGTGATGAATTAGAAAAACAACAGGTGTTTTATGTGATAATAACTAATGACTTACTTTAGAAAAGGTCTTGGTGCTCCAAAAGGATTAAGGAATTAGTGGGAACAGGAGGGAGGGAGAGAAGGAGAGAGAAAGGGGTGGGGAGAGGGAGGGAAAGAATAGACAAAGAGGCAGGAAGGGAGGGAGGAAGGAAGAAACAAGCAAAAAAAGGAAGGAATGAAGGAAAGAAGGAACAAAGGAAGAGAGAAAGTCTTGTATCCATCTTGCCTCAAATTCAATCTGAGCCACTTGTTTGAGGTAAAAGCTCCTGGGACTGTCACTGACTTTGTTCTGAGTTGTCTGATGGACCATAATAATCCCTCAATAATCAATAGTCTATAATCCACCATCTGACATACATGCCACAAGCTACTCAAGGAGAATGTGATACAGGTGCAAGGTTTGCATCAGGAAAAGCTCCCCATCGTGTTCCTTTGCAAAGGAATATGACCCACCTAACTATTCCTAAGTCTGGCTATGAAGTGGAATTGATACTGAATGGTTGGAAAATCCTGTCTTACCTGGTATCCTGTCCCTGCTTTATCCTTTTGTAGTAGATTTCTATAATCAGAGCAAATGGTCAGTGAAAGATACAAGCACGATGCAAGTGTGTGGGATCTTGCTGTTTTAACCTGAAAGTGTAGTAATTCCATACCCCAAATTACTGAAATTAAATCAGAAACATCTTCAGATTGGTTTGGGGAAGAGAATTTCATTGCAGTGAATTTTCTTAGAGGGAAGTAACCTATTTGACCTATTCATTACTTAAGTATCCTCCCAAGTCTCTAGTTATAATTGGAGTAAAATGTCAATCTCTGGCAAATTCATTTGTGTAACTATTAAACCCAGGAGTGGAAAATGTCTTCCTGCAAAACCATTACTTAAACTTTTGAGAAAGTAACAAAATCAGATAAACCTACAAGTCAAATGTAAATTATTTTAATGGGACTCTTGCACTTTTACTTCTTTCTATATTTGGTCTCTGCAAACTTGCTGGTCACTTTCCTTCTGCTTTCAGGGTCACAGATTTTGTGGCTTGTATTAAATGCCATTTTGATTGTTCAGGGTTCTAAATAAAAATGAACATGAATGATATTTGCTACTTCCTGTGAAATCATTTTCCCAAGAAAGAATTTGCTACATCAAATGCTTTTTCCATCAATCCTAGAAAATAAGCTCTTCTTCTCACTCAAGAAATAGATGGTGCCATTTTATACTAGCAAGAACTTATAGATCTTTTAGTTGCTCTTAAGATTTTAGATAACATCTAGTCAGTTTTAGGGAAATATTGCAATCAACTTAACTTTTTGTCATTTCTAATAAAGCTAAAAATTTCTTTCTTAAAAGTTAGAATTAAAAAAAAACCCTAGGGGTTGAATTAATTCTACATGTATTATCTATATTAAGCAGAAGCTCACAAACACCAATCTGACTAAAACTGGTTTTTTTATCTATTCCACCTATCATATATTTAGGGAGTATGACTTTATTAAGCTAATTAAGGTGAAAAGGGGAAAAAATAACTGGATCAGTATTATACTGGAAAGAGATGGGAAAGTCTATGTGATTAATTTTAATTTATTTTCATATAAAACCTATTCTTTCATAAAATATGCCTGATCACAAATTACAATCTAATTAAGAACTCAATAACATATTTTTTCCAAAGGAAAACTAAATGGAACAGCTAATTGAGATGAATGTTTCTCTTACAAACTTCTATAATCGTCTTTCATAGAAATATTCCTTATAGGTAATGAGAACAAGCAAGTCCAGTTATCAGGTAAAAAATATTACTAGAAACTTTTCTTATCTGTTCCCTTATTTTCTTTCTTCTCTCTTTCCTACTCTTTCTACCTTTCTAGTCTCCTTACATTATCTTCCCTTCTCCTCCCTACTATGTACTCTGCGATCCAATGACACTGGCCTCTTTCTTCTTCTTAGTACAGGACACTCTACCTGCCTTTTCCATATTTTTTTTTTTGCTTGTTGACCTCCATGCCTGGAATTTTCTTCTATCTCAACTCTACTTCCTACCTTTCTTGGCTTCCTTACAGTCTCAGCTAAAGCCCTACCTTCAGCCCAAAGCCTTTCCCAATCCCCCTTAATGCTAATTCCTTCCCTCTATTATCTCCAATCTATCTTACATATATTTTCTTTGTACACCATTGTTTGCATGTTTTCTCCACCTTTTTACTGTGAGTTCCTTGAAAGTAGAGAACATCTTTTGACTTTCTTTATAACTCCAAAACTGCATATAGTCTGTCACATACTAAGTGCTTAAAATTTACTAACTGATATGAAAATGGCTATCAGGTTCCTCATGATTCTTCTCTTCTTGCATCTAAATATTGGTATTTCCTTCAACGAATCATGTATCCCTTCACCATTCTATTTACCTTTTTCTGTATGCTCTTTATTCTGGGTCAAGGTTGACTCAGGCCAATCTGTTGGGCTAGACTTGGACCTGGAATCAAATGAGACATTCATAGATCATGTAACATTTTAAGAAAAGTAGTTTTCTTATCTTTAACCATGAAAATATATTCAGCAAAGTTTCACTTCTGGATTAGTAGATGCCCTTACCTCATCACAGATGCTTCTGTTCAGAAGACTGGGTTGACTCACAGGGCAATGGGGTATCCATGAAATCTGAGAAGATAAAACCCCTTGTAGACATTTCTTTTTGGTTTAGGCAATTCAGAAGCTCTATAAAGACTCAGTATCTAGCTCTTTGAACAATTAAGTTTTGGGGACAGCTTCCCTGCCTTTTAGGTAAAAACTGGCCAAGTCCATGCAGCAGGGACCCTAGTAAATGTTACTTATTCTACATTCTTAGTTTTTGCTATGTTATTCCTATGTGATGCATAGAACTGACCACAATAGTGCAAGTGACATTCAGTAAGAGCAGAGTACATTAGGACCATTACCTTTGTGTTACTGGAAATTATATATCCCTTTATTCACCCCAAAATTGCACCACGTTTTTTTTATCATATCTCTGGTTAACCATGATGGTTCTGAGAAATGACTACCTCTCATTTTACTGTTCCCATAGAAATATCAATTTTAAAATAAGTATTTTAACTATTACAAAATGTAACTAGTTTGAACAGTAAACTCTTATTTTGCTACACTCTTCTTACAATTGAATAGAATTTATAGCAAGTAATACCTTATTAACAACACAATTGTTTTACTGCTATTAAAAAAACCTGATATGATGCTGTATTTTATTCCACTAATGCCCTCTTCTAATTCACAGTGAGGGATTCTGGAAGGCTCTAGCTGCAAAATACAAATCTGAGCCTTGGGAAAGATGATTTTTCTAGTATCTCAGAACCATGTTCACTAACTGTGGAGGGGTTCAGAACTAGCAGATGGTTACCAGAGTCCTAGGAAATCACATTGTTTGCATTGGAAGAGATCTTACAAATTTGTTCCAAATCCTTCCTTTTAGAAATGCAAAGGAGATTGAAGGAGAACTGACTAGCTCAAGGCCATGTAGCCAGTATGTTTATGGCTTTGTAATACTTTGGGATTTTTCGAAGAATGTCTTTGCTTTAGTACCATTAAAGAATCATCAGTCAAAGGTAGTGGCTAGCAGACTCAATGGGTCTTGGGGAGCTATTGTCACATCCTATATACCACAAGGAAGACTATGAAAAGTTTCATTCAGTCATATTGGGTTGACATAAAGACATGCTTTTATTCTTACATCTGAAATTACCTCCAATTTACTGTGGATCTATGTTGTTTGTACAAAGTCATTTGCATATTAGTTCTATCATTAGTTTGAGAAAAGCAACTGTTTTTGCCTTTCTTCTCATCCCCAGCACTTTGATCACATCAGCCCTTGTACTCACACCTCATTAATGCCTTCTGCCCCTACAACCTTTCTGATTGGAAGTTAGAACGGAAATCTCCTCTCTGAATCTCCACTTAAGAAGGGTACCCTGACAGTCATTTCTTCATTTTCTACCTGACCAAACTTCATCAGACTTCTCCATCCTCCTCCTGTGTCTGGTACCTGCTGCCCACACCTTTTATCTTCCTTTGGCATATTATCTTGCCCCATTGAATCATAAGCTCCTTGAGAACAGGCAGTGTCTTTTTTTTTCCTTCATATTTCTATGTAGTGCTTAGTTCAATACCTAGAACACAGGAACTTAAAATAGTTACCGACCTAGTACTAGGCCATAAAAATTCTAATTGTTATTCCATGGAGATTGATAACCTATTTCTTCCTCAAAATGTCATGCACTCTCTGAAGGAAGAGTCAAGTGTCCATTATATACAACTCCAATAATTCCAAAATTCTTCCTTTCTGCTCAGGATTGCTTATCTGCCTTTCGCATCCAATCTGTCACCCAACTTTCTTTCCCCTGTAGCTCCAAGAAGTTTTGGAATGCACCATGGCCACTTCTTAGTGAACCTTCTTTGGCAGATTACTAAATCAGGTTATGGGTAACTGGGGGGTCTCAAACCATTTGGTGAGTTAGGGCGATGTCTATCCCAAGGAAGTGACGACTTTTCCCAGTATAATGGGAGGATGAGAACAATTTGTTCTAATACCCATGAAGGAAACTAAAGAAGGTACTGTGGAGCACTTAGAGCTCAGTCCAACACCAAAGATGCCAAGATCATGCATTGCATCTTGGGCCATCACCAGTTGTCTTAACTTTTATAATGCCAGTGAATTTTGATGACTCAGGAAGAGTGAGGCTGACAACTCTGTGCAATCCCACCTCACTTAAATCCAATTCATGCACAAGTCAAAACATCATCCATGATGTCATTACTCATCTTCTAAATGAAGTACAAATGGCAACAAAATTCCCTACAATCTATTTACAATTCTTTTCCGTTGGGTTCCATTGAAGATAAATTATTTGACCTTTTCTAGGAACCCTGAATCCTCTCAATTATGCTAGAAAGTATCCATGAATTTCTTGAAACCTTGGCCTTCTCTACTAGCAGCAGTAATAGCACACATTTATACAAACATGAGAAAGTTACTCAGACTCGAAACAATGCCCTTGTTCTCCTGATTCTCTCATTCTTAAATCTTTGTAATTTTCAGTGACTACTACTATTGTGATGTAATTTGGTGACATGGTAGAGTCAGAACCTGAAATGAGGTCTTCTGATTTCAAACTCAATGCTCCTTCTAGCTCTCATCTTCCTACAAGGCCTGAGTAGCTTTGTTAAATCAAAACCTACTATACTGAATCAGTGTCTATGAAATAGAAGCGATAGAATAGGAGGGTTCCACTGATAGAACAAGAATGATCTAGGATGTTTCCATGGTTCATATGGTAATGCTAGAATGAGATGCAAGGACAGGATATATTTATTTTTGCTTTTGCCAAGTGAAAATTAATTAGAAATCAAAGGCTTAGACCTCTGGAAGAGATGGTGCAGTATATAACTGTGGAAGTACTTAATAGCCCAAGGAAATATGAAGATCTCCTCAGGAATAGTTGTTAAGGGAAGGCTGGTGTGGATGAAATTGTGATTCCTTGAAGCATGGAAATGATGCATACATGCATACATATTTATGCATATACATTATATATATGCATATATATACAAACACACAAATATATATGTGTGTGTGTGTGTATGTGTGTGTGTATTAGTGTGTGTAGTCAATCCTCAACATTTCTGTGTTTCACTTTTACAACTTTGAGCATTGGCCTGATTTTATTAGTAACCTAATTTAGACTTTTGTGTTGGCACATGTACATTCATGATACAGTAGAGAAAAAAAATAGCGATGACATGAACACAAGTTTAGGGAATGGCTGGTATTCTACTAGGTGTTTCAATGATCTTGTTCAACCTACATTGTAAAGAGTTCTGTATGCATTTGTTGCATCCTTTCCCTATTTGTTTTTAAAACTCAAGTTTTGTGTTGTAATTATGCCATCAAACATAGTGTAAGACCTTTGGGCTCCAAGCCCAAGCCTGCATACTTAGTCATGTGGCACAATGAGAAAATAAAGGTTGTTAAGCTTATTGCCAGAGTGCCTGCAACCTCTGTCCACCACAATTTTGGTGTTAACAATTCAGTGATTTATATCCACAAAAGAAAGAAAGAATTCTTAAAATGGTCATGCATCTGCTCCAGAGACTGCTAAAGTAACCTCTAAACTGTGGGATTAGGAAATTGAAAAAAAAAATGGCAAAGTGGTTAACTGTCTGGATAATTGAGATGGTGGTCAACCCTACCTTCTTGGATAGCCAAGCAAGCACTAGTCTCCCCTACTGCCCTTGTCCCCAGGCTCTTAGCTCATGCTGCCTAGAGTGGTAGAGTCTTGCTGACTAGGTTGTGTCTAGCTACCCTACGTGAGAGTTCTGTGTTCTGACCTGGAGTTGGGATCTCACCCTGAGGTATGTGCTTTTCATGAGGAACAGTAAAAGCCCAGAGCTGAAAGGGAAGTTAGAGAGATGGGGCTGATCACTTCCCTTTTTTAAGTAGGAGTTCTTCTGACATCATTGCTCCTGGCCCTCCCCTTCCAATCCATCTTTGCCTTTTTTTACCAGTGCATTTCATGGATTATTTCATGGTTACTTGTGTTAGGAAAAATATATATTATCAGAATTAAGTTTTTTTATAAAAAATTGTATACAGAAAAGATGTATTTTTAGTAAACTGCAGCAAAAGATTACAGTTTTGAAAATGTATCAACATTTGTGTTTTCGATTTTGTGTCATTTTCTAGGAAGATTACTTCTATTCAAGTTTAGGATTAAAGTCACACACACATATGCATATATTATACCAGGTAATCGATTAATATGTTAAGTTATGGTCACTTTGTACCCTCTTTCTTGTCTCTCTGTCTGTGCTGGTCTCTGTCTGTCTCTTTCCAACTCCCTTTCAATACTCAACATAATCTACTTCATTATTATATTTTCTTATCCATCTTCTGCCAGTGCATTGTTCTTCCATTTTGCTTTTTTCTTTCCCTGATATTATCTTTATTTTTATTTTCGAATCAGTAAGACATTCAGATTTTTAAATTGAGAGGAAGAAAAAAAGAATTGAGGGGCAGAAAAATATGTTTTTCCCTCCAGTAGCCCAAACTAGTGTTGGGAGGAGTTACTCCCTGGCTCTGAAGTACATACCTTGTGGACATTTATTAATGCTTTCCCTACTAAGAGAATACTGGAAGTCCCTTTGCCTTTTGGTTAGCTCTCTGTTGCTTACCTTTAGTACCTCCATCCATTTCCTTTCTTTTGTACACAGCTGAGCCTTTTGAATACAAATAAAGTTAGATATAAAGACTGAAGAGGGTGGAGGAGCCAAGATGGCGGAGTAGAAAGACACACTTATGCTAGCTCCGAAACCATACCCTATAAAATATCTGTAAAGAAGAAATCCTGACATATTCTGGAGCAGTGAAAGCCATAGAACAACAGAGTGGAGGAGATTTCTGTTCCAGAAAGATCTGAAAAACCCTCACCAAAGGTCCATCGTGCACAGGACCAGAGCAGAACCCAGACCTACCCTGGCCGTGCAGCCCCAGGAGGAGCAGATCTGAGCAGGCTTCAGGGATGGAATCTCCGTTGGCCACGAGGGTGCCTCCACCCACAGACGCACAGGTCAGTGAGAGAGAATTCTGGGCTGTGCGAGAGGGGAGTGGGGTGTCTCCATAACTCAGGCCCCCTTGGGAGGCAGCTGCAGAGGCAGCAGGTGGACAGAGTCTCCCAGAGCAGGCAGGAGCTCTGCAGGAGTTCCATTAGGAAAGGTCTCTGTATAAACCCCTGAGGGAACTGAGCCTGGGAGGCAGCCCTGCCCCCACCTGAGAACCTGATTTAATCTTACCCTGAATAGCAGCCAGGCCCACTGCTGAAAGCCCTGAGGCTGGGGAGCAGCATTTGAATCTCAGACCCCAAGCACTACCTGGACAGACCTAGGCAGGGGTGGAGCAGACTCTCAGAAGTCAAGTAACTAGCTGGGAAAATGCCCAGAAAAGGGAAAAAAAATAAGACCATAGAAGGTTACTTTGTTGGGGAACAGATGTTTCATACCTTCCTTTCTGAGGAGGAGGAATAATGCTTACCATCAGGTAAGACATAGGAGTCAAGGCCTCTTTATCCCAAACATCTGAGGTAGATACCCCATGGGCTCAGGCCATGGAGGAGCTCAAAAAGGATTTTGAAAATCAAGTTAGACAGGAGGAGGAAAAACTGGGAAGGGAAATGAGAGAGATACAAGAAAAGCATGAAAAACAGGTCAATATCTTGATAAAGGAGACGCAAAAAAATGCTGAAGAAAATAACACCTTGAAAAATAGGCTAACTCAATTGGCAAAAGAGGTTCAAAAAGCCAATGAGGAGAAGAATGCTTTCAAAAGCAGAATTAGCCAAGTGGAAAAAGAGGTGCAAAGCTCACTGAAGAAAATAATTCTCTCAAAATTAGAATGGAACAGATGGAGG
>CM053770.1:620018417-620070129 GCA_028658325.1 Potorous gilbertii | reverse complement strand
CAAATGGGGAGAAAATTTTGGAACCCAAAATCTTGTGAAAATGAATGTAAAAAGTTAAATAAATTTATTTAATTTTTAAAAAAGACTGAATAAAGATAATTACTGTTCTATTAAATAATAAAAAATAACTAAGCCTGATAAACATATTTATCTTACAGAGTTCTGTCCCCTGCCCCTCCCTCCCATTCAGGAACTCCTTTGAAAACAGATGAAAACATTATTATTAGATGAGTGCAAGGGCTTGTAAATTGTTTTGTCAAGTTGACACCTAATTCACGAAGATAGACATCAAGATTAGTTTATAACAACTCTATGTACATGATGGAGATAACTAAACTATCCTGTCTTTTTTTGAAAACTACATGATAGGAAATTCTCAAGGGGATCCAGGCACAAAAAGATTTGTGTAATTCATTCTTTCATTGATTCAAAACTAGTTTTGAGTGTCTACTCTGTTTCATGGTACCATTTGGTACTATTAGGTTTACAAAAGACGTATAAAGTCCCAGCCTGACAATGGAGGAATCATTTCTTTGAAAATATAGGGCCTATGTATGTGTGATGGTTAAATGTTGATCTTAGATAATATAAAATTAAATTCTAAATTATTCCTGTAGATGGTAAGAACTTACATATGCTTCGTGATAAAAAAGGAGGCAAGTACTACTCATGAGTGCTCAGTACTTAGGATAAGTACTCAGTACTTAGTCTGACACAGATATAAGTAATCTCTGAATGAGACCTATGAGATAGCTAAAATTCAAGAGTAAAATCTAAATGTGTTCCATTAGTGAAATCCACTAAATTCAATCAAAAATGTTAACAAATAAGCCTCATACAAATAACTTAGCAATACTGACTTGCTTGTAGGAATGGAGTTTATGATCATAATTCAGTATTTGGTGATTGCCACTAGAAATTTAAGAGTTCTGTTTTTGGAGTGATTAAGACCATTTTTGTGAGTTCAAATCTGGTCTTAGACACTAACTGGTTGTGTGACCCTGGGCCAGTCACTTAATCCTGTGTACCTCAGTTTCCTTATCTGTAAAATGAGCTGGAAGAAAAAAAAGACAAACCACTCCAATATCTCTGCCCACGGGAACATGAAGAATCATACACGACTGAAACAAGTCAACAATATATGCTTAAAGAGCATGATCTTATTGATCAAAGCAGATTTTGCAGTGAAGGAATAGACATGTAACATATTACTGGTAGATTCAATATCATCTATAGGCTAGCTAGAAAGAAATGATCAGGTGATAAGAATTATACACCAGAGCTCACAAATCAGTATGAACTAAACTTACAAGAAAATCCCAGATTACAAAAACATATTCCAATATATCATTCAAAATTCATTGAATAAACTATAGTGGAACTAGGGCATTATTATAGGCAGAACCACTGCCTTTAATCACCCAAACATAACACTGATTCATAAAAATTTAAGAATAACATTTAATAGATATTGTCATACTATGCGCAATTTCTGAACTACATGAAATTTTAAAAAAGCTTTTAAGATATTAAGGATTAGTGGAAGATATTAAAATTACAGCGGAACAGGATGAGGTTATATACTGTACTTATCCTATTTGCTACTTGAGATGTTCTGAAGGTGCTTTTATTAAGTATACATAAGATGGGCTTATATCCGAATACTCTTATTCAATTAAGGAATGTGAAGGGGAAAAGTATAAACATTTATATAGCACCTATTATGGGCTAGACACTCTACTAGATACTTTTTACAAATGTTATCTCATTGGATCAATTAAAAAACAACAAACTAAAAAAGAAAAAAAAATTTATTGACCTGCATACTAGTCGTCTGAATATCAAATATTGAATTCCAATAATATTGGAATTTATCTTTGGACTACTTCTATCTCAACTTCGCCAAAAAATGTAAAAGGACCATATAATAGTGATGATGATACATATTAGTGCAGATTTTTATAGCCATTTAAGGTTTTTACAATGCTTTGCGTGTTACCATCTCATCTTTAGCAGTTAGCTTTACTTCTCATATAGTTGACCACTAGGTTTCTTCTTTCCTACTTTCTCTCTTTATTGCTGCTATTAAGGATTTCCTTCCTGCCTTACTTTCCCTATCAGTACTTCTTGTGATTATAATACCAGATTCCTGGTTGCTACTTCACATTTTATGGACTATTCAGTTCAGGATGTCAGGTGCAAAATGTTTACAAGAAAAAACATCTGTGGAGAAAAAAGCATCAATCCTTGAGTATTGCCTTCATTTTCTCACTTTTCCCACTGTTGAAGTTTTGAACTGAATGCTCCATTTCTTTGGCACTGCTTTGTTTGCATCTCAGTTCCTCAATACTGGCCTCAGAGTTCCCTTCTTGTAGTGGGGACATCTCTTGGCACCAGAATAGATAGGATCTATTTCCAGCTCCTCTATCACCATCTGAAGAGGTCACTTTGGGTAACTCACTCAACTTTTCTGCATGTCTGATTATTCTTCTACAAAATTAGAGGGATGTATTTTAAAGTTTCTTTCAACTCTGATATTTTATGATTCAAAGACCGTTCTATAAGTCTTGTTGGTATAATCTTTCCTCTGATGTGTAAATGAATCCTCCTTTAATCCTTTGTGTTCTCATTAGAGACAGAATATTATTACTTGTTTGGACTTTGTCTTTCCCTATAAGATAGAGAGAGAGAGAGAGAGAGAGAGAGAGAGAGAGAGAGAGAGAGAGAGAAGGTAGAGCAACAGGATGAGGAAAAGGAAGGAGGACTTGAGGACTTCTAATGTTCTTTATCTGTTATTTTATAATAACTAAATAGATTTTTAAAAAATGTGTTTCTTTTAGGAAGGCCCAATGAACTTGTTCCTTAAATTTCTTCAAGGGTTGGTATGTGGGGTACCAGTCCTATATGGTGCCTTCCCAATTGGAGGCACATAACACATGTTTGTTGGAATTAAATTGCATAAAGTGAGTCCTGGAAATGGACCAGTGAAAAAGCCTTATAGCTCAAATAAGAAAAGACTTGAGATACTTGAGAACTGGTCCAGACCAAGGTTTTCCAGGTTGTTCATAGACTATAGAAAAACTTCTGATTCTCTGAACAAGATACTCCATCTTTTGGCTCCAGACATTTTTTCTGACTATCCTCCCATGCCTGAATGATCTTCTTCCTCATCTCTGTTTATTATTTTCTCTGGTTCCTTTAAGTCTCAAGTAAAATACCATCTTCTACATGAAACTTTTTAAAATTTCTGTTAATTCTAGTGCTTTCTCTCAATTATTTCCCATTAATTCCGTATATAACTTGTTTAAACCTAATCTTTTTATTTTGTTGCTGTTGCTTCTCCATTAGATTATGAGCTTCTTGAGGTAATCATTCTTTTGCCTTTTTTGGTATCCTCAGTACTTATAACACAGTCCCTGGCATATGGTAGATGTTTAATAAACATCTTATTGACTGACTGAAGTCTCTATCAATAATCAAATTCTTGCCTCAGGCTACAAAAGCCCTCAATTCTTTCTCAGACATATTATAAGGGTAGTAGGAGGTAAGAAGCTACTGCACATTTCACAGCAGGGTAGAAATACTGTCTCTACTCTTCAGATTACAATTCTGGGCCCATTTTTTTTCATAGAAATCTTTGAATGCTTTGCCCATGAAAGACTCTTAGCTATCCTTTACTACCCTTAGCCACCCTTTACCCTTTACTTTGTCATTTAGGTCAAATTCTACCTTCTGTAAGAGGTGCTTCCTGATTCTCCCAGATTCTAAACCCTTCCAAGTTACCATCCACCTACACTGTATATATTATATACAGTTATTTAGATGTTTTATGATACATTGGAATTTATTCTCCTTGAAGGCAGGGATTTGTTTTATACTAGTGTTTTAGCGCATATTAAACAATTAATAAATAAATGCTTTTTGAGTGACTCACATGGTAATTAGGTTCTGTGGTACTGTGGATATTATATTTTGATATGTTGTACAAGTGAATTTGTGCTTGAGATCCCCAATTTTCCAGGTAACTTAGAAGGGGTGTATGAGGACTGGCTGTATTAGCTAACGTACAGAATGGCTTGACATACTAATAATCATTTGTGGTAACTGGGAGTAAACCCCACTGGACATGCAGAAAATCAGTAACTCTGAATCCAGTTAAGCTCATGCTATCCTTGAAGCAGACCCTGAGCCATTTGGTGATTTGTGGACCTTCAAGAGACACCCTTATCTTCAGAGACTCCCCTAACTGCATCTTAGGGGATTGTCAGATACATGATTTTTGAAGACATCTTCTTATCTTGTAGTTTGTTCATAAGCCTTGAATTGCCAGACCTGCTTATTTGGAAGAATGCCTAGTAATTTGTGTGTCAGAGGTCCATGGCTCTGATATCTCACTCTTCCTGTTTTCTGGATCTCTCCTTCTTCTTGGGAATAGGACTTCCTGCCTCATTCTTTTCTAGGACCTGCCCAATATCCTGTTTTCCTTTGTTTAAAAAGTATAAATATCTTCCAGCTTGTAAGCTCCATCTCAGGTAATAAATGCAATTGTAATCTTTTAAAACTGTGACCACATTCTGCTTCATTTTAGGCTGTTTCAGATTATTTTTCTTCCTGTCTCTCTTTTCAATTATAAAATAATAAAAACAAGAATAAAACATCCTAGAATGTCAAATAGATATTCATAATCCTCATTCCTTTAGCTTGATGTTTGTATTCCCAGGACGCAAGGATCATGGGGTAATTTTCTGCCTTAGGGAAAGGAAGATAACTCATCCTATTATAGGTTATCTGCCTTTGCCTAGTTGCTATGACCATTTCCCATTGTCAGACAGCTACTTTCAGCAATTCAGACTTTCATCACCTGTTGTCTGGAGTATTGCAATAACAAGCTAATTGATCTCCCTCCTTTACAAAGCTACTAAAGTAATTTCCCTAAAGCATAGATCTGACTAAATCACTCCCTAAATTAATAAGTTACAGTAGCTCCCTATTGCTTTTAGGATTAAATACAAGCTTCTCTTTTAAACTTTTCTAAGTTTATCCTATATAATTCTCTTTCCCACATTTAGTAGTCCAGCACTCCTTGTTTATCATGTAAGATATTACATATCTCATCCCCATGTCTCTTCACTGGCTGTCTCTGTTACCTTCCTTGTTCTCTATCTCACCTCTCCCTCTTAGAATACCTCATTTCATTTAAGGGTTATAATTAGGTGGAACAGTAGGTAAAGTACTGAACTAATAGTTAAGGATAAAACACTGGACTGAGTTAAGAAGACCTGAGTTCAAATACTGGCTCTGATATTTGAGTCACCCTAGGCAAGTCAACAAACCTCTTTCTGTCTTAGTTTCCTTGTTAATGTAGATAGTAATAGCACTATCTTCCAGTATTTTTATAAGGATAAAATGAGATAATATTTGTAAAGTGTTTTGAAATCTTGAAGTTCTTTATCTATCTATCTTTGTTGTTATTTTATTAAGGCTTTCTTGACCCCTCCACCTTCCTAACCCCATCTAGCTTCTAGTAAACAACCCATGGCCTCAAATACTTTGAATTTATTTTTCACACATTTCATATAGAAATACATACATACATACACACACACATCTCAGGGATTAGTTCACTTTTGTCTTTATGTCTTTTGTGCCCATCACAGTGAGTACCACACAACAGATATTTAATAAATGTTCATATATTCAAGGATATAACTGTCATCAACATTGTAATATAAAGACAACAGAGTATTACTAGTGAAAAGGACCTTTTAGATTATCTATTCTGTCTGTCTCATTTCTTACTTGAAGATAGTGAAGTCAAAGAGAATAGCAGCATGTTAGTTGTAGAAGGGACAGAAATATATAACTAACTTGATTTAAACCTACAAGAGTATCATCTATTCTGCATCCCTGAACTGTAGTCATTCAGCATCTACTTAAAGACCCCTAGTCATAAGGAAATGATGTGTCCAAGATCATTTAACTTGGTTTTATATGGCTGGAAGTAAAATTACCATGCCAAAGGACATCAATATTTTGGCAACTTGAATTATTTCAAATCATTTTTCATAGAAATTCTTAATGATTAATCATAATGAATCTATAAACAATTTAATAGGGTGTTTATTTTCCTGAGTTCTCTCAAACATTGACTTTTTCTCATTTCAAATCTTTTTGCCAATAAATATTTTTGAATGAATAGAGGATGAATTAAAGAGTAGATGAATGAGTGAGTGAATAAAGTTGGTTGGTACAATCATAAGTATGTATATCAATCAATCAATCAATGAACAAACATTTATTAAGTGGTACCAAGCACTGTACTATTAGGATTACGAAAAGATGCAAAATATAGTCCCTTACCTCAAGGAGATTACAGTCTAATGATGTAGAAAACATATTAACAAATACATAGGAAGGAAGCTATACAAAGAATAGAAAGGAAATAATTAATAGTTGGAATACACTGGAATTAAAGATGGGATCTTAGTTGTGACCTAAAGGAAACCAGGGAGGCCAGCAGTCAGAGAGGAGGAGGAAGAACATTCTAGGTATGTGGGAAAGTCATATGTGTATACATAGAAATAGATTATGTATATATATATATATATATATATATATATATATATATATACACATATATATAATATAAATATAGGCAATGAAGGCTGTGTATGCTTATGTTGACATACTTTTGGGAGGAATATTTTCATTGGCTCTTGCTCTGAAGGAAAATGGAAGGAGGGATAGGAATTTTCTTTCCAGGCATATAGGTACAGTTGGCCTATGCTCTCTGTACACCTGTTATTTGAAGGCATATTTGTGGGACTATAAGATCTTTAAAATAGAATTCCTGAAATTTGAATCAAAGTACACACACACATTGTAGCACCAATGAGATATTCACAATGCCTATGGCAGCCATGAATAGGCTGATGCAATTCTGAATTGCAAAATACAACCGACTCTCCACATGGAAGACAGAACCAATGCATTTATTCAGATACTAGAAAGCCAAATCCAACATAGTAACAGAACTCTATACACCATAACAATGCAGAGGGCAACACTAGCCCCAAGTCTTCCCTCTATTGGACTTCCCACAAACCAGCTCCCTTAAATCCCAAATAAGCTCACAGTCACCCTAGCCAGTTGCATTTCTCAGCTCTGATTGATCTTTGAGTAACTTCTACTCAGCCCTGCTCTAGCTCTGCATCTTCCTTCTCTATCCCTCCTTCTCCACCCCTTCTTGTTCCATGTGACTTAGACTCATGTGATTCAGGCTTCCATGTGACTTAAGCAGGTCACATGGGCCTATTAATGGATGGGAAAGATCTTCCTATTATGCAAAAAGACTTCAATTACATTAAAAATACATTCACACACACACACATACACACACACAGAGTTTGTTTCTATCTCTCTGACTCTATCCTTTTTTCTCTCATAAACACAGAAACTTAGGCTGAATAAATTGCATTCCATCAATGCACCAATTTTTTAAAAAGTGAATTTGAACTTCTCATAGATTTTATTCACTTGTCAACTCGAAAAGAGTTTCTCGGAATCATAGGAAAAAAATAGCACTTAAATATCTTCTCATGTCAGCTGCTCTGGTGTAGGTTGCAAGGTTAATTTATATATTGTAGACATAATTCTATTATTTTTTAAAGAAAAGATCATAAGTTGTACATGATGTGTCAGATTTAGTACACACTGTTGAGGTGGATAAGTAAAACAATGTATTCATCATCTTAAATATGACACCTAGCTGCTTCTCATTTTGTGATGAGAAAGAATAATAAAATGAATGGAGAATTTTTTTATATGATAAGAGCACAATATTATTTCATGATGATAGAGAAGAATATGTGGTGTATATAGATGTAACTCAGTAAATGCTTGTTGATTGATTAAAAAAATATTGAACAAAGGAAACTTTTAACATGTTTTATTCATTTACCAAAGGACTCTTACCATTCATTCTCAATATTTGCTTTTAGTACCCATAAAATCCATATACTCATAGTAATACTAACAACATATAGTGATCACAATAACTTGCATTACATAGCACGTTAATGTTTTTGGTCATTTTTCAGTAGTAAGTTTTTTTGTAGTAGTAGAGTTTTTTTTTGGCAAAGGTACTGGGGTGGTTTGCCATTTCTTTCTCCAGATCATTTTACAAATGAGGAAACTGAGACAAACAGGATTATTTGCCCAGGTTCACACATCTAGTAAGTGCCTGATGCCAGATTTGAACTCACAAAATTCAGTCTTCCTGACTCCAGGCTTGGTGCACTATCCACTGTGCTACCTCACTGTCTACTTTAATGTTTACAACATAATTTAAAATATTATCTCATTTTATTTCTCATAAAACCCCTGAGAGGTAGATGCTGTAAATTATATTAATGTACAGATGAGAGAACCAAGGAAGGAAGAGGTTAAATGACTTGTCCAGAATCGTACAATTAATAAATATCTGAGCCTAAAGTTAAATTCAATCTTCCGTATTTCAATTCCCGTGACTTACTTGGCATAGAACATAAAGAATACTCATTAAACCATAATAAGTGAATAGCAGCTCTGTTTCTTAACCCGATTTAGGACAAAGGCCTTTTTTTTCAGAACTTTGAAACATAATTGAAAACACATGCCATTCTATGTTGTTTTCTTATGCTCTTTGTAAGTAAAGGTAATCTCAAATACTAATTAATGAAATGTATGAGGTTCCCCTGAAAAAACAAACAAAAAGCAAAAGACATTGGAATATAAGAAATTCTATTTTAAATCAGAACTAAAGCAAAACCTAGAGCAAATTTTAAGTATAACATTCACCTGAGAAACACTCTTCTAGAGGTGGCGAATTTCAGATATAGGAGGCACCTTAGAGGCAATCTAGCTGCATTTCCTCATTTTACATATGACGTACAGAGATGTGCATGACTTGACCAAGGTCATACAGTTACTCAGGGGCAGAGCCAGGGCTTAGAACTCTAATGTACTGGCTCCAAATTATTATTCTTTTTCACTATGACATAACTGCCTTAAATAATTTCAGTTTCCAAAATAGAGAATACTACCTTATTGATAATACAGAGAAAAAGATCATAGAGTGTCTATACTCCATACTTCCTATACTAGAAGTATTCTCAGCAATGAAAGGGCAAGAAATGAAAACTTTATTCAGTTCTTAGTGGTTCAGGATACAGTAAGAGAGCAATACGGATGTTGAATGGCCAGTTTGCTGATTTCTTTGAAACAGTATTATAGGACTTAATGTAATGTAACTGGAGTTGGACTGATGAGATACAAGTTCAAGCCAAGACCTTTTTCCCTTGGTGGGAGGGCTTTTGTCCCATTTCTCTGAAGGGCCCTGGGAAAGTCTGGCCTTTGAGGGGAGCTCCTTGGATTCCCCTTCCATTTCTCCCAGGCCAGTTACTCCCTATCTTCTATTTAGCATTCTTTTGATATTTCTCCCTTTGATCCTATTACCAGCCACTCCCATCAAGATCCTCCTTAGAATCTACCTGTATTCATCCCAGGGTACCAGTCATTCCCATACTGCCCCATTAAGACCACTCCTGGGGCCTCAGACTACTTGGCCTCACCTGGATTATTCTCTCACTCTTTTTTCTGTATTTAAGATCCACCTTGCCTCCATGAAGGTGCTCAGATTCAATCCAGTTCAGACTTTGTCTAGCTGATATTCTATCTAGCCCTCTTGTGAATACAAGCATTACAAATGCTTAGGCTCCTTAAGAGTCAACCCACTATAGCGAATCTTTAATAAACTTTGTTTTTCTTTGGCTTTAAGAAGACTTGTGTCGAATTCATTTGAGCAGGACCTGGACTGTTGGAATTTTGGGGTCCCCAGCACCCCTGAACCTCAACAGGACTACCAGATGCCAGACAAATATTCCCCTTAAGTTCGTATATGATACCCAAAATTCCTTGGAGATTTACTGATATTTTTAACAATTCTAGATAATTTTACAAATACTCACCTAATTTCTGCTAACAACCTTACGTCAAAATATTTCTTCAAATGTGGCCCGACAGTGTTGAGGTGAAATTTTGGAAAACAGTTTAATTGTTAAAGAATTCATTTAGACCTTCTCTGTAATCACTGGGAGCTTTATTATATGAGGCAACGCGGATCTCTCTGGCAAGAAAGCTAGATGAGACTAACATTTGAGGGTGTTATGCTTATGTAGAAATTTCAGAATGATGTTGTAAGTTTCAGAAGTTTTTATGGAGGTTAAAGATTAAAGACAGGACAGAATGAAAATTTTATGACAGGATGAAGGAGAGACAAAGGAAATTTCTTGGACAGGACAGCAGGACACAGGTTAAAAATTAAAGCACAGGGAAAACGGAGGTTTAAGGGAGACAAAGACAATTCTTTTGGTACAGGTTTAAGGAGAAGTTTTATAGTATTTCAGAAAAAGGGGGAAAGGGCTTTAGGATGCCCTCAAAGTTCAGGATCTCAAGTCACAGGATGTGCTACTGAATGGACCTCAAACCCCCTCAAGGGATCTGGGAAAGCAACCAACCTTAATATTGGTTTAGCCCTTAGGGCATCATTTGTACCCACATCAACAGAATGAATAATGTTTCCACCACCAGGGATATAGTCCTTGAATATGGTCTCTTTTGGTACACCCTGTTGAAATATTGCTAGAAGAATAATATGCAAACACATTATCAGTTATTAAAATAATTTTGCTGATTAGAATATCATATAACTTAGAAATAATCTTCAAAGAAAATAGCCGTGTCTTTGGGGAAAATTCAATTCGTATTGATGGGATTAGGACATAAAGAATGATAAAATATGGTGTATATAGCTTACAAATGGGGAGCAACACAAAATCAGTGAGCACCTGGGGAATGGAGACTATGCCTCAAAGGTATGTTATCTTCACAAAACATAAATTTTGCTTACTGTATAATTTTACCTGAGGCTAAACACACATTGGTAATCGGAGGTATGTACCTTGAATTTATATCAACATGATGCTCCATATTTTAAAAGGCACTTTCAAGTAAATTTCCTCTAACTTCATAATCTCATAAAAATTCCATGAGTTAAGATTGAGCAGGAACCAAAATTTCTATTTTTCAGATGAGGAAACTGAGGCTCAGAAAAATGAATATTTTACTCAAGCTCATATAACTGGTAAATTGTGAGTCTGGGAACCAAACCACATTCAATGCCCTTCCCATTGAACCACAATACAGGAAACTAGTGATTAATAAAATATAGATATAGGTAAATACACACACATACACACACACATATATGTATATAAATGTTATATTCATATCCAAATCTATGAGAAGAAGAATAGAGTAGTAGGTAGAAGTGTCCTTGGAGTCCAGAAGATCTAGGTCTGAATTGTCTGTTCAAATGCCTTTGTCACTTCATGACTGTGTTACCCAAGGCAAGTCACTTAACTTCTTGGTGCATCAAGCGACTCTAAAATTAGAAGTTGCAGTTGGAAGAGAATTTACTCATTTACTCATAGGGTTATCTATGCCAATGGAATCACTAATCTAAATAATGACAAAAAAAAGAATCTACATTTCTGCATTTTTAAACATTTATTCTGTTCATACATTTTATTGAAATTCACTTGATATACTAATACACATATATTCAAGTATAAACACACCATATATTTGCCAAAAAATTTAATTTTAAATTAGTAATGATATGCTTGATACACTCATAAATAAGGTAAGGCTAACCCCATTTCCTATTTTGTACCTCCCATTAGGTGGTGATATCTGGATTAGACTTCACAGTCATGGCTGGCCAGAGAACTCACCCAAAGTTAGAGAGATTCCATTATCATACCATATGGTTCTCTTATAACATGGAGCAACAACTATCTTCTTTCTGGATATAAAAAATACACCTCTTTTCTCCTTATGGAAAATCTTTACCCTCAGTATGATATATTATGGTGGTACAAGACTTGGTAAGAAGATTCTTAAACCCCTAATAACTTTAAAAATAAGCTATTTGATGTTGTTAAACTATTAGGTTAACTGTTCCTGGCATTTTGCATCTCCTAAGGGTCTCCTTTCCTCCTTCGATAGCTTATTTTCTTTTCATAACAGATGATCTGATCTCCTACATGATTGACCATCATGTGCCCATTTTTCCAGACAGTCAGAAACTCATCAACCAATAAGGATGTGATCATCTACTTCCTCTTAATCAGTTCTATCACCATTAAAGGACAATAGACCCTATTTTCAAAAAAAATAATAATATTTGAGATGAGAACCCATAGGAATATACTACACATCATTGCCCCTTGTATCCCAGCTCAGGTGAAGTAAGAAATTTCAATTCAGTTGTAATTTTTGGGAGAGGGCCAATGAGGATATTAGAGTAAGTGCCGATGTAGGGAGGAAACAAGCCTTTCTGCCACCCACCATCCACTCTTTCCAATCTAATCACATTCTTCCTGGGCCAATAATATATTCTAGCCAAACTGGACTTAATGCTTTTCTGTACAAGCCCCAGCATTTTCTGTAACCAAATTTTGTTCCTTCTGTTTTCTATGTCTTTAATTCCTTCCTCTTCTCTTCTCCATTGCTGACTGAATTTCTTTCTTTTAAAACTAAGGTAAATTACTTCTTTCCCAAGTAGTCTTCCTTGCACCTCACAGTCAATAATGACATTGCCTTCTTGGTTCTTACATAACATTGGCATTGAGTACTAATTTTGGAATCAAGAAGACCTGAACTGCAATCATCTAAAGGAAATTTACTAGATTTGAGATCCTGGGCAAACTCCTTAAATGTTTGGCCCCTCAGTTTCCACATCTGTCAATTGAGGGTTTTCACTGGTTTTCTAGGTCCCTTCCTGTAATCTATTTATGATCCTCTTATTTTATGCTTAGGAGTCTAGGTCTCATTGATGTCTGACTTAGAATGGCAGTTTCTTTTACGTTTTTGTTGCCTCAAGGATAGGAAAGTGACCCTTCTCATGAACATAACCTGTCACTCCATTTTCGTAGGAAAATGCACAGTCTTATCTTTTTGGTCTGTCCAACTCCCATGATGCCCTGGCATTTGAATATTTTTGAAGCATTAAGAGTAACTAAAGAGATGCCTAGTCATTGGTGATTATGAGGAGCACAAACAGTGTGGATTTTGTTGAAAGTCTCACTGTTACAACAATAATCCTTGTTCTTCCTTTATAACTCTTTTTGCCAAAACATCTATATTTTTCCAAAAATCAAACAGGAAAATAAAAACATCCAATCAGTTTGGATTTGCTACAGCCCAATAAATTATAATGTTAATACTGACATTTTAATTGGAATGGTCAGATTATATCTGGTTTCTTATTGGGTAATGATTATATTTAAGAACAAGCTGTCATTGTTTTGGCATTCTGCAAGATTTCAGATACAGCATCTGTTGAGATTCACCCTCTATATGATGATAAAGCATGAGGATAGGGATAGGGGGCACAGTGCTCCAGGCAGTGTAGCAGATACAACACATGCCCCCAGCCATTTATGAAATAAATAGTAAACACTTGATTCCCTTGGGCAACCATTTACTATGTTTGCATGAAAGTACCACTCCAATGAAAGCCCGTTAATAAAAATGATGTTCCCTAACTTGAAGCAGAGGGGAAAACATGGAATGTCTCAAAACTTTAAATGGTTTTGAAAATGCTTATTTATTATGTGACTGAAAGAATAATTAATGAAGTCATCTTCACAGTCCTTATTGAGCCTGCCAGATCTTTCTTGACTTTCATTAGGATCAGAGAAGCTTAGAATACATTTTATAGTTTAGGTTTGCACAGTTTGGTCAAACACAAATTTCTACATTTCCTGTTAATTGAAATAAGTTACCATAGGAAATGTATCTGTTGAGAACAGCAATTTCATTGTCAATGGCATGTGGGTCATTTGGATATATTGTCCTTGGTTAAAATTAAGAAGCTGTAGTTTGTATGTATTTTATCACATGGCAAGAGTTGTGCTCCAGTAGGAAAGGGGTGGGGGCTAGTATCTTGAAACAAAGTTCTTTCAGTTGCAAATATACTTAAAATTAGCTAGTTTCAGGAGGGGAAAAAGTATTATTGTGAAACAAGTCTGCATTTTATTTTTACTGCAACCCACATCTGTTCTTTTGTTTCTGTTCCTTGCTTAGCAATACCTTTCACACAGTGCATAAATATAAATCTAAAGCAGATTTTTCTTTCCATCCCTTCATCTCCCTCCCTTGTTAAGACCTTCATTATATCTCACATGTACAAGAATAATGGGTTCCTAACTCTTTTAGTTGATGCTGCTTGCCTCTATTCTCTTTCACTTCATCTTATATGCAGATGTATGTAAATTTCTGAGTATTCTGATCATGGCTGTATCTCCTCTTTAAAAACCTTCAGTAGTTTTCTCATTCTCAGCTAAATAAAATTCAGGATCATTACCTGGAACACAGTATACTTATCTCCTACTATTTATTCCCTTTATATGCTTTAACTTTTAACCAAAGTGGACTACTCACCATCCCTTGGTCTCCTTGCTGTTCCACAGACAAGACACTATAGCTCATGATTCTGGCCATTGACTTTCCCATGGGACTGTCCCCACCCAAGTTTTGAATATTCTCCTTCCAAACTCCTCTTAATTCTTCTTCCTTCCTTTTGTTAATTATTTCCTATTTATCTTGAATGTGTGTCTTGTTTGTTTATACTTTTCCCCCAAGTAGATTTTGAACTCCTTGAGGGCCAGGACAGTCTTTTGTCTCTCTTTTTTTTATCCTTGGTACTTAACACAGTGCTTGGAACATAGTAGTTACTTAATAAGTATTTATTAATTGGTTGATTGATTGATTTAGTGCATTCCTTTCCTTAAAACAGATAAAGGAAATGGAGTTTCAGATAACTGACCTTAGAACATGAAGTTAATAACCAACCAGGGATTAGATCTTAGGTTTCCTGACTCCACAATTTTTTTTTCCTTACACACTATATCAAACTTCTGTATACCTTTCTGAGACCTTTCAAAATAATTATAATTAATGTCAGTATATAGCTGGACACTTTCCATTTGCAGGACTCAATAGGTACAAGCACAGGCTAAATCTCTTTCTGCCACCAACTCTCTTTCAACCAATCAGAGTTGAAATAGAGGGGAAAAGAAAACCATGGCTTAAAGGTTAAAAGAGAATTGGGTTTGTTCCTTCCCACTAACCACCCCGACTAATGCTCCTAGAGAAGAGATTCTGGAGTTTCAGTGCTATAAATGAAGACTAGTAGTCTTATCAATTTTGTTCTTTTGACCACAGATCTTGTCTCTCATACCCTCATTAGCAAGCCGCTTAACTTGTATTTGTCTCAGTTGCCTCAAATGTAAAATAGTAGTACCTACCTAACAGGTAGGCTGTTGAGAGGATCAAATGAGATGATACTTGTAAAACAATTCGGCAGATAGCAGCCTACATAAAGGCTAATTTCCTTTGCCTACCTTCATAATGTTTTGCCCTTCTCCAAAGTCTCAGTTCCTTTTCCTCTTCTTGCTTTCTGCCCAAAAGGCAGTGTCTAGTTCCCTATTTTCCTGCTGAACTGGCAGGACAAATGTAGGGGACCAGAATGTCTTACAGTGCTCTTTGTCTTACATCTCTCTCCAAGGAAACTATATCACTTCTCAGCAGAAGGAAATTCCTTTTTTGGTCATCGGCTCTTAAAAGTATGGAGAATTCTAAGTAATTTGCATATAGTCATATATCAGCTCTTTATGTAAAAAGCTTGTATATTGCATTTGTATGTAATATATAAGCTTATATTACATATACCCATATGTATATGAGACATAAAGCAGACATGAAGAAACCATGGATAGAAAGGCACATGAAGGAAGAAAGGATGGATATTTGGGGCTAGGAAAAGCATCTTGTATGAGGATAGTGATTTGGCTCAGTATTGAAGGAAAACATAGAATCTAAGAGGCAGAAGTGAGGAGGAGTCAGAAGACCTGAGTTTTAATCTTGGATTTTACACTAAATTGGTGAAACCCCAGTTTTTTTATTGTAAAATTGAGATGATAATATATTATTTCTTTCCCCAGTCCTTCCACCCAAGATTGTTTTGGGGAAATTACTCTGTAAACTTAAGCTCCATAGAAATATGGTATATTATATTAATGTCATGCAAAACATGAAGGGATCTATGATTTCCTTCATGTGGAGAATGCCACTTGTCATTTAAACAAGTTAACGAAAGGTCAAACCCAGATCTCGCTGGCTTTAGGTTGAATACTGTATCCACTAGGCCATACTTCATTAATATTGACATTTTTTTACAGACTAAAGTATTCTTTTCAACTTAATTAAAGACTTTTAAAAATACAAGACTTCAACTGCCTTCAGAAAAGAAAGCTAGAATAAAACTATTTTGTGGAGAAAACATCTATGTTGTAAAAGATTCTCAGTGAAATGCTCACATCTTGAGGTCCTATGGGATTGCCATATACTGTAAGTTTGTGGAAGTAGGTGAAGAATATTGCTTAAGGATGAAGGAACATAAATGTGCAATGGCAATAGGGCCTCTAACATTTAGAAATGCAGTGAAAGGTCTCTTAAAAAATAGTACAATTATGAGTGGGAAGAGAATTTGAAACATAAAGTGAGCAATGGCTTTATAATTGCTAATTTGTGATATCCAACAAGATCATAAATTATACCTGAGAGCATAAAATAAACACAGTACAACTAGAAGACATTTACTAGCTACCTAAATTGTTACGAAAAAGAAATCTGTTGACACCTAAGTGAAAAACTGTGAAAAAACATCCACACCTAAATTATATAACCATTACCTCTTGGTTGAGTGATCAAAAGTGTGAAACAAACAGAATTGGTTATAAATAGAAAACAGCCTAAAAAGAGGAATCTTTACTTTTTAATGCTTTAAGTTGTATATTTGCCACCAACATAATTATGTAAAATTAAAACTTTCAACATGAGTAAAATTTATGGTTGATTTTAGAGACTTAGTTCAGGCTAGTGAAATTCAAAATCATAGTGGTACAAAATATGTTCTGATTAAATTTTTCCTGTGCCAATCTCATTAATCATCACAGTTTCAACTATTGTCTTAGTTGCCAAAGCTTTGCCCTAAGCTAAGTAGAAGATTTAGAAATCATTTAGTCCAAACCCCTTATCATAAAGATGAGGAAAACTCATAAAGATGAAGCCCAAAGAGTGGAATAAGTTACTTTTTTCCAAATTAAAATTTATTCAGTGCCTACTATGTGCCAGGCACTGTGTTAAAAAGTGGATGTGATTAAACACCAAATGCTTTCTTTCATTGTATTACTCTCTCTTCTATCATTCAGCGAATGAATGATCTAGATTGAAGTAGGGTGGCAAAAATTTATGAAAGATAAACCAAGGACAGCCTGAATTCTACTTATATAACTTTAGGCATTGGACTCTCTGAATTTTGATACTCTTTTTTTTTTTTTTTTGGAATAAGAAGAATGGATTGCATAATCTCCTGGGTCCTTCTTAGCTCTGAGTAAGATGATTTTAATAAGTCTATGTAAAGCTAGATTGTTCTGAGTGAGGGCAAAGACCTTACATAGAAAGAGAAACATGATCTGTTGACCTAAAGAATTTCTAAACCTATGATCCTAATTAAATATATAAATATCTATTGTTTTAGAAGATTATAAACTCCTTGGGGGTAAATGCATGTATTATTAATTTACTCTTGTGTTATCTATAGGCTGTAACTCAATAGGAAATAAATATCTGTATAAATGAATGAAAAAGTTAATTGATTAATTTATTAATGAATTACAAGATTCTCTACATGCCTGAGGTTTAGCTGGATACTTTCTTGTCACCTTAATATTAACAAAACAAAGAAAATGAATGAAATTTTAGGTTTCATCAGAGCAATACTATCTCAGTTTTCAGTTATCAGAGATTATAAGTGGAAATCATCTGTTGTAACAGTCCTTTCTCTTAGCACGTTTATAAAGATGTAAGAAATAGATCATTAGATCTGAATTTGAAAGCCCGGGGTTGAAATTCCACTCCCCTATTTGGAATTGGGTGAAAAATAGACTCTCTCTGGGCCTTAGATTATTAAATGGTAAAATAAGGTGATTAGGATAGATTACTCTGAGTTCCCCCTCCATCCCTAAATATATAATCCTTTTCTCTTTTCTACCCAAACTGCTGCTCTTTTTTACTCATTATTCTGATATTACCGCTATTTTCTAAAACCTTGTTATTATTTCTGACTCCACTTCCTTCCTCCCACAGTTCAATCATTGTCTTATTGACTCAAAATCTGCAATATCTCTTGCATTTGCTTTGCTTTCACCAGACTGGTTAATGGATTATCTTCTTGCCTGTCAGAGTGATCCTTCTTAACATCCATTAAAAAGTCAGCATCAAAGTGAATCCCCTTTGCATTTTTTCTGATATATTTCATTAGTTCCATGAATTCATGTCATGTCTATACAGATGTCATCCATATCTATATATTCAACCCTTATTTCTTTTTTTGAGGTTCCAGTCCCATGTATACAACTGCCACTTGACGTCTCCTAGACATCCCATAGTCATTTCAAATGCAACATGTCCCAAACAGATCTCATGGTCTTATGACGAAACCTATCCACTTTCCCCAAATGAGGTCATGAAGTCTGACATACATGAAAAATGACTGAACATCCCCTTTCCAATGTTAATATTTCTGTTATAGATACCACCATTCTTCCAATCACACAGATTCATAACCTACAAATCAACTTTGCCCTTAAAATCTTTCTCATTCCCTATATTTGGTCAATTGCCAAATATTGTCCCTTTCACATTCTTGACATCTCTCTGCTATTTTTCTACATGCATTAGAAGAGAAAGGGAACTAGCTCTGTAGTTAGAGCAAGTTATTTAATCTCTCTGAGCCTCTGTTTCATCATCTTCAAAATAAGAGTCTTTGAGTATCTATAGAGACTATGTGGTACAGTGGGTTAGATTACTGGGACAGCAATCAGGATAGATGAGTTCAAATTCAACATTAGATACTTCCTATGTGACCCTGGACAAGTCACTTTTGCTTTAGTTCTCTCATCTATAAATTGAAAATAATATCACCTACAAAAAAAATGCAATGCAAAGAATATAATGCCCATTTTGCTGATTAAAAAAAAAACAATTAGAATGAGAATTAGAAAAGTAAAGTGACTTGCCCTGAGTTGCTTTGTAATTCAAATGCCATATATCACATTCTGGGAAAAAAGATTAAAATTTTTTTTTTCCTCTTAGGTTTTTTGTTTGGTTTTGGTGGCTGGTCTTGTTGAGGGGAAGAAATCAAATGGAATCACTACAAAAGATATTGGACAAGTATTTGATCTGCAAAGGTAAAAATGATGAATTAAAAATCACAACAAAATGGCAACTCTATAGAACAATACATTTACTTCAAAACTTCTAAATACAACACAGAACAATAGATAGCATTATTTTCCATT
Source organism: Potorous gilbertii (assembly GCA_028658325.1). Taxonomy (NCBI): domain Eukaryota; kingdom Metazoa; phylum Chordata; class Mammalia; order Diprotodontia; family Potoroidae; genus Potorous; species Potorous gilbertii. The sequence continues at coordinate 620,050,600 of CM053770.1, read as the reverse complement.
TGCTTATATAATAATTCTAATACATTTAGTCAGTTGAATTTCATAATATAAGTGAGTGAGGTAGTATCAGTATTATTATGTCCATTTCACAGATGAGGAAACTGAGTCTTAAGGAGGTTGAAGGATTTACTTCTCCGTGGTCTAAATATTAAGAAACACAAAAGTTAGGATTTGAACTAGGCCAAGTCTTTTTGATGAGACATTCGAACCATGGAACTATTAAAGTTTTGGTACAAAAACAGTTGGCTTCTGTGACTAAGTACCCGCCAAGCTGGTCTAATCCTGGCTGGTTGGCAACACTGCTAATATGAAGAATTGGGATAAGGAACAGCTGTTACTATTTTTAATGAACTTTTAAACCGCAATTGAACTGAATTTTACAATTGAAAAATATCTCTTATGAGTTGTTCTGCTTTGTTCCACTCAAATCTTTTTCTACTTACCCACAGTCAATTGAGAGAATTATCTGAAGTCTTGAAAATTAAAGTTACCACTGAGTTCCTACAGAAGTACTTAACAAGGACAGTGAACCTCCAAAGTACTATCAATTGCTGTGGAATGCTGATAGCTTATTAAAGCAAAGAAGCAAGGGAGAAATCATGTTTCTTTCTCTTAAAGAAAAGAATAAAAGAAATCTTTTCATTAATATTAAACTAAGACATTTGAAAATTAAATAGTCATCAATAGCACCACTATCTACTCCATCTGCCTTTCTTTTTATCTTCTCTCTTTAAATATTAGTATGAAAAAGCTTTTTAAAGTCACAGATCACTACCCTCACTTTAACATAGAATTGTGGAAACTCCCATGAGTTTGGTAAAAGTCTAAGTACAAGTATGAATTGAATATTGAAAACATCATGTTTAAGCATTGCATTTAGTAACACAGTCTTGGATAATGGGTACTGGATGTGTGCCCAAAGTAAATGAGTTCAAACCAAGTTTTGGCTAAGCTCTTCCTGTTCGACCTTGGGAAGTCACTTCAAAAATATTTATTTTATAGTCTGGAAAATAAGGAAGTTGGATCAGATCATCTCAAAAAAATACTTTAGCTCTAAATTCTATAATACCATAATGAAAATGATTAGAACAAGTCAATGATACTTTAGATGCAGAATTCAATTTCAGGTCATTTCACTGTTTTATTTGTTAATTCTATTCAAAATGACCATGTAAGTACTAAATCATACATATCTGCTTTAATTCATCATTCTACATGAATTAAAGGTAAAAAAAAGTAGCCTATGAAAGCAACGCATTATATGAAATAAACCAATACAGTGAAATTTTTAAATATCTTGTTTTTTAAAAGATAATTGTTACCATTAAATTCTTATTGTGTAATTAAACTGTAGGGACTGAGTGAAGAAAAAGCATTCCAAGGATCAATTTCTTGTAAGAGGAGTTTTCCATGAAGCATATGATTCAGTTATAATGTAACAAATCATTTCGTTCAATAGCTGATGTACTTGAATCATTTATAATAGTTTTTCCTAATATCTGTGAAAAGTCACAAATAGATACAGAAATATAGAATCTCTGAGATGAAAAGAACTTCCGATTCAAACCTATCCAACTATTAAAGACTCCTGTAGTTTTTTCTTATATACTTGCAGTGATAGTGAACTCAATACATCTTAAGACTCTACATTCCACCTCCAGACAACTCTAACTTTTATACATTCATTAAGAAATTGTGTAAAAACTTATTGTGTAGTTGACACCTTTTCTGTATAGTGGAAGTTTTAATTGTACAATATCCCATGGCATCTAAGTGGCTCTAGAACCTGGAATAATGAAGGGAAACTTCAGTTCAAACCCAGTTCATAGAGTTGTGTGATCTTGGACAAGGCATTCAGCCTTACTCTGCTCCAGTTTCCTTGCTATGAAATGGAGGTTATAAGGATATCTGCCTCACAGGATTGTTTTGCTGATCATATGAAAATCTCTAAACCATTTTTCACATTGTCTGGCACATAGTAGGCATATATGCTTGTCCCTTTCCCTTTTCCATTGGATTTTAATTCTAGCAAGGGTATACGGTAGCACTACAAATAGCTATAATATAGAATATTACCTGCCATACTAATTAGTGTGCAGTGGTGGCCTGAACTCCGATGATGGATAATGACAAGAGATATTATGGAGAAAGAAATGACAAGACATAAATATTAAATGAATACACTGAGTGATTGAAAGTGAAGAATTAGGGTTAACTTCAAAGTTTTGAACCTGAAATAGAATGATGGTAACATTCTAGACAGTCTTAAAGAGGGATGGGTTTAAGGGAAAAAATTGAGTTCTATTTTCAAAATATGAGTCGAGGTATTTACAGGAAATTAAGTTTGAAATATAGAATTGTCAGTAGTTAATGAGGTATGGGGTTCAGAAGAGAGACTAGGACTGGATATATAGTTCTGGGAGTCATCTTTATAGAATTAATAATTGACCTCAGGGGAGCTGATATTCCAAGTGAAAACAGTCAGTTCAGAGTTTTGGGCTATATTCACAGTTAGTGGGCATGGCATGGATGAAGAATCATTAAAGCAATCAGAAAGGTAGGAAAAGAACCAAGATAAAATATCATAAAAATGAAGAAGGCAAAGAATATCTAGGAAAAAAAATATGATGGACAATCTTGAATATTGCAGAATGGTCAAGAAGGTTGAAGATTGAGAAACAACCATTAGATGTGACAGTTAAAAAATCACTAGTAGGTTTAGAGATAGCAAATTCAGTTGTGTGATGACATTGGATGCCACATTTTATGGGGACTTAGACAAAAGTGAAAGGAAGTAAAGGTGTTTCTTTTGAAATTTAGCCATTTGTTTTTGGAAAGGGAAAGATGGACAGATTCATAGGCAAAGAAGTAGGTATGGAAAGATCAAATGAAAGAAAAGATAATGAGTGCAGTTTTCTGAGGGGAGGGAAAGGGAATAAGAAATTACATAGCATTCATTATGTGTTAGGAACTATGCTAAGTGCTTTACAAATGTCATCTTATTTGATCACAGGGGTTCCTGCTAGCCTTGGAAAGGAGAAAGGCCACCACTTTAATGAAGAGTAGAATAAAGGAGGAGATAGTCAGACATGATGGCAGTAGAATATGAAATGAGAAGATAGGAAGAGGAGGACTTTCCTGGCGAATGGCTTTGTGCATATAGTCATCTCCCCAATTTGCAAAATGAACAGAACTCAGGTAAATGCAAGCAAATACCTTGAATTACCCATTCAGAATTAGACCAACAGAAAAAGCACAAACAAAGGCTCCTTACCTTCAGACGACCAATCTTCTAAAGGTCCCTCCAGCTTAAGTCACCATCTTGCATCTTGACTTATACCCTCAGAGCCCACTTCTCTGACCTCTTCCCCACAACTGCTTGCTCCTGACTCACTTAAAAACCAATGAAAACTGAACTCCCTACCGTATTTAGCTAGTGATACCAGCAGTAACTAAAGTCAACATCGTATGTTACTGGCTCTAAGAGAACCTGGAGGGAAGATCTGAGACTTCCTCTTTAGGGCAATTGAAAAGCAAAACCCGAACCCATACCACCTCTGTAAATCAGTATAGTTTTCAATGGAGACCCATTTGGGGAGGGTGGTTGGGATGGAGGGAATATATCACGGTAAGCTGTTGAATTTCTAGGCAAGAGATGGGAGAATGTAGTTTAGGGTATTGTTAGTAGATCTTTCAAGGCAATAAAATAAATATTTCTCCAAAATCTAGTGTACAAATATCACAACCAAAATATTAGTTACTGCTGAAGTTAAATATGGATCCTTCTTTCTCATCATGCCTCCCTTTTGGATGTGTGTGTGCAGGGGAATGTATGCTCAGGACCTAAGTGTTTTCATTGTGGTTATATACCAAGTGTTCCCAACTCTCCAACTGTGCCAACTCAGACTATATGAATGGGAAGGGTATTCTTTTGACAGCATGTGACTCTCCCCTAATATCATCTTTAATGTAGTCTTTGTATCCTATCAAGCACCCAGCAGGATGTTTTATTTCTCTGATAGCATCACTTCCCCCAAATGAGTTGGTGACAAAAAGAGAAAATGTACCAGCCCCCCACAACCAACCAAAAAAAAAAACCCTACACTATTCTTCAGACTTTTGTTTTGCATGGAAGGTAGAAGAGTAAGAATTTAGCAGTTGTATAATCCTGACCAATCACTTAATTTCTAGTGGTTACAGTTTCCTCATCTGTAAGAAGCAGGTCATAATTATACCTATCAGAGTTTCTGTGAAGATAAAATGAGATAATATTCACTAAGCCTTTTGCAAAGTTTGAAAAAAAAATCCCTTCATAAACTGTATGACTGGGTAAATTGAACAAATCAAGGGAAAGCAAAGAAGTCACCTAACTTTCCAAGGTTCAGTCAGACTCTGATATTGGAATTTATTCTTGCAGCTGAAGCTCAGTTCCTGGGGAGCCTCAAATTTATTTGCCTTCTAAACTCTGATCCTATGCAGACTAAGCATAGTCATCATCCTCTGTGTGAGGTAATAACTCACTAATTCCTTTACATCATGGTTTACTGATGACTCAGGGAGTTTTTATCTTTATAATGGAGGCATGGGAGTGAAGTGTTGATTGTAAGTAGATGAAACCAATTTGGTTGGTGTAGCCCACCCAACCCACTTCCTCCAACCATGCCTCCTCCTTGCCCCACAAGTTAATAACACCAAAGACTGGATGTTAAATTCATCCTCAAACTTTTTAGCCTTTGACTGCAATAATACTATTGTGTAAATTCCCTAAGCTCTTGTCTTTCATTTCTTACACTATTAGGAAATTTAGAAAATGCTCTCCCTTCACTGATAACTGGGAAGTGTCCAATGCACACTGTGATGCCTTTTTGACTAGGACTATATTTCAGTTTGAGCCCTGAGAGTCTCTGGACTTTCGGTTGGATCACGGCCATGTCGTGATGCCTGTTCCTGCTAGCAGCTGTTTTCTTCTAGTGAGAAGCAATAAGGTTAGTTTAAAGGTTACCTCTGTGTAAGCTTTCACCTTTCATCTGAACTCTGCACTACAGAAACCCAACTTTGCTTCCCTTAGGCTGGGCATGTAATGCCATCCAAAACCTCAATACAGGGCTCTGTGTCCCTCTTCCATATTTTCTTTAGTTGTGACTAGGGGCCTTGCAACAAGCATGTGACCCAAGCTCCTTGTGTTTCTCCCTAGAAACATAATGACAGATAAGGAAAAACGCTGCCTTTACTTGTTCAGGACATTCTGAATTTCTTGGGTTGCATGTGAAGACAGCTGAGAAAAGCTATACAGAAAACTATTTCATGTTTTGTGTTGGTTTTTTTCTATCATCAATAGCATTTTTGGGAGAAAATTAAAATGAAACTTTCTAGTTTCTAGTCAAAATTGATTATATTAAACTTTGAAGTTGTAATTTGGAGCTTCAGGACTTAAAATTAAATGGAAATTTGGCAATAGTTTATTCTTAACACTATGACATTTCAAGCAGTGTCACAGAAGGGGAAAAAATCTAGGATACATAGAGGTGATTATAATACACTGAAAACAATAAAATAATTATTAAAAAACTATGACATTTCTTATTCTAACCCTGCTACTGATGAAATGTATGGTTTTAGTTGAGTCATTTAACCTTAGTTTCCTCCTACGTAAAATAAGGAGGGGAGTCCACATTGCCACTACAACCCTTTCCAGGAATTAACATTCCTGTACGTTAGGTGAAAGATAAAGGATCATTGGAACTATGATTTCAGTGATATGGGGAACTCCCAGGTGAGGAAATCTGTCCACGAGATCTATCATTTTTTATGTAGTTTATAGTCTGACCAAGGTTAATGGTATGCCCTCCATCACGTAGCGTATTTCTTAGGTAGACTTGAACCCAGTTCCTATCTCAAAAGCCAATTCTTTATCACTTGTGCCACAAAGTGTCTCAAAGATAAGTAAATTAGGTTTATTTCTCTTTATTTCATAAATTCAGTCAGACTTTACAATTTTATATAATCTTATAATGTCAATCATAATTAGAATTTAAAACAAATGTAATTTGTTTAATGAATTTAAAGTCAATTTAAAATTAATTCAAGTCCAGAACATGCATCTAGAAAAATAATCATAAAACAAGGCACATTAAAAAAAATGATCTTCAGGTACAAGAAAGGACTAGATTAATGGACCATCTTTAGTTTTAAAATTCCTTTAATAGACATAAATCTTGTAATACAACAGAGAGGAATTTGCCAGTCTGTGTGGAAATTGGTTAAAGAAATCTAAAATCAAAGTTTTTTTCTGGTGATCTATTAAAATATTAATTACTATTGTCAATAATCATATTATGTCAAATATTTGTGTTAATATTAGCTATTAGTATTGGTACCAATACTAATAGCTAACATTTTTAGAGACCTTAATATGGATTTCATGTGATGCATCTGATCCTCAACAATGACCCTGGGAAGTAGGTGATTTTATCTCGATTTTGTAAACGAGGAAACTGAGTCAGACAGAGGATAAATAATTTTCCTAAGGTCACACAGTACCTGAGGTTAGATTTCAACTTAGACTAGCAAATTTAATATTATCAAGGGATGAAGATGAAGACATTGCTTTGGAGATTCCAGACATAACTCACCAATATTCTACAAAGAGGTGTGAATTGTTCGAGTTCCTAATCAAAGGTGCTAATCTGTTTCCCAAAACTGAAGTTTCACTTCCTTTACCTAGTTAACTTGTTCAAATTTACTAAGGATTTCATGCTCTACATTTTATTCAGAACAGTTTGATATATAAGAATATAAATATATAAACCTAAATCTAACATTTGAGTGTGATAAGGGCTTCTTATAATTGCTGGTGTTCAAGCAAATGCTTCTTACTGGGTGTGTTGTAGGCCTGTAGGGGGATTTCTTTTGCCAGGGTGTTTTGCTAGAAGGTCACCGAGGTCCCTTCCTGAAATTCTGTAGGTCTGTGATTGTGTAAAAATGGTGACAAGATTTTTGATATTAGGGAAAGGACCTATGATTTCCTTGATATAAATAAGTCTTGAATTAGGAAACTCTTCACTAGTGAAAGTTGTTACCTTCTTTGTAATTTGTAATCTCAGAGATTTTCTTAGAGTGCTATATACAAGGTTAAGTGACTTGTCCAGTGTCACAAAACTATGTTACATAGTTGAGACACAAACCCAGATCTTTTTAGATCCAAGACCAGTTTTGTATATACTACTCAAGCTTTTCTCTCTAGATATTTAAAAATAAATTAAATTTAAAAAATCAATCTCCAACTTAACATTTATTGTATTATTTTTCCCCTACTTCAGAAAAAAATATTGGATCTCTTGGTACAAACATTGATTCCTTTGTTTGCAGTGTGGGTAAGTTTTTGGGGAAAGGGAACAGAATTAGGATTGTCTGAAAATGAATGAATTTAATTCTCTTCTAGAGATTGCTTAAAAACTGGTGTCAAATAGAATTATGAGAAAAGAGATCTTTTAATTACATAATACCTAAAAGCATACAAAGAACAAAAAAGAGAGAATGTGGTCTAGCTTGCAGAATCATCCTCATAGACAGATAAAGTGTCAAAAAGCATTAGAGAGATAAAGACAGCCACAATAATTTATTTATTTATTTTGCCTATTGAAGCTGCAGAAAGATCAAGAAAAAAAAAAGAAGAAGAAGAAGGTTATTTCCCAGGATTCTAATGTCTATTTTACTTTCACAAATATGCTAGGAAAAAGTGAAGTTGGTACCTGAGGGGGAACTTTAAGCTGGATTGTGCTGATCAAAAGAATATGGGAAGTTTAAAAAGTGCTTTTCTGCCGACATTGGTTGCATAAAATGTGGGAGAAATCACCAGAAATGGACACTTAATAAAAATGCAGGGAATTTCTTAGACTAGTAACTTCAGACAGAAATCCTTTTTCCCTCCTAATTTGGCCAAGGAAACAGAACTAGAAAAAGCTGATTTTTGAAACAGTTTCTGAAAAACCGCTTCTGTGACTTAAAGTAAGAAAGAGCACTGGCTTTGACAATCAGGTACATTATACCTCAGATTCTTATTGTATAGCTGTGGGCAAATTTCAACCTCTCTGGGTTTTAGTTTTCTCATCTGTAAAATCTGTATCTAAAATTCTATGATAAGAGGAAGTGGTCCTACCCCTTCAACATTACAGCTACTCAAAGCAAACATAAAATATCTGTTCATAATATTTCTTAGTTTCAGGAAGTTGGAGAACTCCCAAGTTGTTATCAAGACATGGAGGATAAGATTTACAATAAACCAAATTATACAACTTTTATTACTACTACTGCTGTTTATGTAGGTTCTCCCCTCTTCTTATTGCCCATAGAAAACAATTCCCTAAGTTCATCAGTAATGGAGATCATTCTATTCTGGTGGATTCTGTTTTGGTGTGTGTGTGTGTGTGTGTGTGTTTGTGTGTGGTTACTTTCTAACACCTACCAGAAAATTATCTTTTCAGACACCACCTACCTATCTCATTGCTACCCAATATATATTTTCGGTGAATGCAGACCTGTATTTTAGCATGTCTCCCTAGGCCACAAACACTGTTCTATGCACTCATTGTATATATAACCAGTAGGTTATCCCCAAGTAGAAACCATAGGTTCCAAAATCTGCATATCATCAGGTAAACATTTAACTGAAAAAGGGAGAGGAAGTGATGATTGTTTTTACACATTTAGTTCATGTGTAAAATAATTATGAATCTATTGAATTCAAATTTAAATAAATTAATTATAAATTATGAGAAACTATTTTTTAAAAAATCAGAGTGTATATGTGTATTTTATGTATGTTTGTGTCTATGTACCTGTCTATATGCTAAAATAGTTGGAAAGGGACTAAAGCTCTGATTTCATTGGTATGGAAAACTCTCAAATAAGGGATTTTTCTTTACTGTCTTAGAGAATTGCCTAGAGCATTGAGAATTAAGTTCACTTGTCCAAGTTCATACTGTCGGAATATATCAGTAGTAGAACTTGAACCCAGGTCTTCCTAGTTTGAAGGCCAGATCTCTCTGCTCAACTATACTGCTTCTCAACTTAAATATTTACTTAGGTAAAGTCATCAGAATATTTTGATTGTTTTGTCTTAAAATGCTGGTTGAGAAAATTTAGTTGAAGCTATTGTAACCAAATGGTGATACTATCTTCAGTGTTGTTTGTATAAGGTCAAAGATTACTCCATCCTACAGGGCCACCATATTTTTAATTTGAGCATAATAATTTTCCCTTAAACTCCCATCCCCAATCTCCACCCCCCTTCCCCCGCCCTTTAGCCCCTAGCATGGTCTTCCAAGGTTGTGCCTCCACTCCCCCTCATTCAATTCAAGAATGGATAGATTCCTCCATAATGGTCAGAGGAGAGTAAATGGCAGAACTAAAATAAGCCTGAGATCATTTGACTCTGATAAAAGTATCCTATTTAGGAAGCCTCCTTCACTCTGCAAGTAGGTGACTATAACATTCATTAGAGTATTAATGATCATTCCTCTCTACCTTAATCTAGTCAGGAGAGTGTCTAGCACTTTGCACCAAGACTCAATATGGATATGATTAGATAGATAGAGATATAACTAGCTATACAGATATAAGCATCTATAGATACAGATGTATACATATGTGTATTTATGTGTTAGCATATGTATACATGTATACTACAACATATATGTGTATAAAAGGTATTATTAAAATGGTAGTGAATATCTGCAAAAACTGTCAGCGATTGCAAAGAGGAAACATTGCTTTAACAAGAATGTCTCATGCAAGATGCGTGTTTTAAACTGGTAGATCAGGGAAATCATGTGACTTTCTCTCTCTGTCTCATCTCTCATCTCATCTATCATTTATTTCCATTCATCTTTTACTATCCCTCTATTTCTATCATCAATACACAGACAGAGAGTATATGTATGTATTTCTAAAACATAATAAAATATCTTATGCTATTCTTACATAAATATGGGAAGATTTGTGTCACACAATATATTTGGAATAGGTTGAATGGCCAGACTCATTAAACATTAAAGGACTTACATCTACTGCATAGGTAGCTTCTAGTGGAGAAATCTAGGGATCTGTATTTGGTCCTATATTAATATATTTATCATTAACTTAAATGAAGATATGAGTAGCATATTAGCCAATTTTCATAAAGCATAGAGATGATAAAGATATCTAGCACATTGCATATCAAAACCATGATCCCATATCTAATAAGATGAAATGTAATAGGCTTTACTGCAAAGTGTTATACTTGGTTTCAAGAAATCAACTTTATAACTATGAGTTAAGGGTGATATGCGTAGACAGCAATTTGATGAGAAAAACTGATCTGAGAATTTTACCATGCGGTAAACTCAGTATTGCCTAATAACTTGTTCTGGTAAGCAAAATGCTAATAGGATCTTCGACTACCTTGCTTCCAAGAATAAAGATGCTGTAGTCGCATTCTACCCACTGTATTCTTAGACCCTATATAGATTATTCTGTTGAGTTTTACAATCAATATTTTGGGAAGAAAAATAAGCAACAAAGTACCAAAATAAGCAACAAAGCAACAAAGTAACAAAGACTAGTGAAGGGCCTAGAGTCTGTGCCAAGAATCAGCTTAAAAACGGAAATATTATGCCTAAAGAAGAAATTTGGGGCCCCAGGATAAAAGCCTTCTTCTTCAACTATTTGAAAGGTTACCATTTGTCACAGTGAGTATACCTACTGGAGAGGGGAGAGCTAGGAATAATAACTAAAAGTTGCAAATAGGCACATTAAGATTTGTGTCAGAAAAGTAAACAAACCAAAATAAACTTCCTAAAAATTTAAGTCATTCAAAAGTGGAATGGTCTTTTAGTGGTAATGAGTTCAGTTTCATTTGAGGACGTCAAACAAGGGCTAGATGATGACTTACCAAGTGTATTAAAGACCTTTTATCATTTTGTCCAGTATTGTACTAGATGTTCGCTGAGCTCCCTTACAAATTGTAGATTCCATGAACAGTTGTTGTTTTTGATCCTGATTAACTTGATTTAGGAATTGTCCCTGCCTTCAAGGTGTTTGCATTCTAATGAAGGAAGACTATACACAAAAAGGGATCTAAAATTCTGGGTCCAGAAGGAAGACTTTAGCTTCTACTAGAATTTGGTTTTGAAATGCAGAAACCTGCAGCAAGAAGGGAATTATGGCCCACCTGGTCCCCTCTGGGAAATGGATGCTGGAAGAGCAATTCACTGATGGGACAAGAGAGTGATTGGATTTAGAAAGGGATGGATATTCTATAGTGAAGAGGCCATTGGTACGATTGGGATGTTCTAGAGTGAGGGGACCCCAGGCGCCAAGGAAAATTCAGACATACAAAGCCATGAAAGCCAAGAACAGGACTGAGAGGGCTTGAGGATTAAGGTTATGATATTAAAGAATTAACATGCACTCCTTAAGTTACCCTAAAGTGGTCCTTTATACCATAAGAAAACATGTAGGCTGCATAATCTGAAGATGTGAGAGTCACAATTGTAATATGAATATCTAGGAAATTTTATGGATTACTTCCTGTGAAAAAGAGTATATAAGAAGTTAAATTCCCTTTGAGAGGTGGCATGTTGGTAATGACTTGTTCTTCCAAGTTCTTATCAAATCTTGAGTACTAAAACTTTCTTTACAGATACTTTCAAGTGTTAATGTCAGTGTGATATTCCAAAGCTTTATGAAAATTGTTCATCAGTTTTGAAATCTCAAGTAACTTTTGGACTCCTTAGCTGAATTAAATAAGATCAATTTCTACTTTGTAGTGAAGAGAAGTCAAACACCTTGGAAGACTTTATGTTGCAAAGACATTAAAAGCAAAAATACAATATTAGTGTAAATTGTTCAAAGTCAGACAGCTCTCAGACATAATACCATGCAAAAATCTATCATGGTAAAATTGCATAATATTCAGTTTATTGTAATCCTGAAAAATATACTTTAAAAGATAAATCAAAGTACTTTTCATTTTTATGTCTAAATCAAAATCACCCATACTATTTTGCATTGTTAGTTTCGATTTGTAATTGAACAATTCAGTAAACATATAATACTTTGTATTTCCCAGTTATAGGATAGTGTTTTACTAGCCTACAGAAAACCTTCTGTGGAAAACTCTTAGAGACCATGGGCACAATGATTTGTTTTCTAATGTTATTGAAATGAAATAATGCCCTGAATAAGCCCTACTTTCAGGGTCTATGATGAAACACAGAAAACAATTTATATTACTGTAATCAATGAGTCAGAAGGTGAATGTAAGTCAGATCTGGGAGTTTTGAGAAAAGGACATGATCAGTTTATGGGGGCATTCTCTGATGCTTTCTAGCTCAGTTTATTAAGTCCTTGGCAAAGCTAAGCATGTCATCTTTCCACTCTTCCTTCTTAGTCTGTCTTAAGCAGACTGTGTTTCCTTCTGCAAATCTCCTAGGAATGATTCAAGTCTGCCTTCTGACTTACTGTGATAGTTCAAATTGTTCCCAGGACTAAGAGGAAATTCTTGTCCCTCTGAACTACCAATTTTAGAATGCCAGTCAGTTCTCAAGTATCTATTATATTTCTTAAGCAAATGCTTAAAAAAATCTACTGACCATGCTGTAATAGAAATAGCAAAGGATTTCATAGTTCCATCAGAGCTGCCAGAGGGAATCATGATGTGATTTCAACAATAACCATGAAATCAGGAAAACTTAAGAGTTCAAATTCTGCTTCTGAACCATACCATATGTGTGGCCATATGAAAATCATTTAGCCACCCAGGGTGCCCTCAGATGATTCTTTAAAACTCTAGGCTGAAGGTAATTAACTTTGTGCACTGGTTAATGTGGATGCCAATATGCTTTGGTGGAGCAAGTATCTAGGCATTATCCTTAATTCCCGAGGAGACTATCCCCTTATCCCCCAGCCCCTTCTACTCCCTGGTGTGGGTCGGGGAAGGTGGGAGGGGGGGGAGGGTGGTTTGATTGTTTTCTGCCCCTCCTTTCTCTGGTTCGCACCCCGCTCCCTTGAGACTGGAGTGGTTTGTACTGACTGGGACTCACGATAGAGGGGGACACTTGGACATCCCCACTCATCTCCTTTTCCCTGCAGCCCTTCCCCCGCTGTTCTCCCAGACCCAGGATGAACCTGAAGCGGTGTCCAATGAGGAGAAGCTGAACCTCTGCTGGAAATACTACCTAGGAGGATTTGCCCTCCTTCCCTTTCTCTGACTGGTCAACGTTCTGTGGTTCTTCTGAGAGGCTTTCCTGGCCCCTGCCTATGAGGAGCAGGAACAGATCAAGGGCTACATCTGGCAATCAGCCCTGGGACTAGTCTTTTGGCTCATGGTGCTGACCTCCTGGATCACAGTCTTCCAGATAACTGAGCCCAGTAGGGAGCCCTGGGCAACCATCTCTCCTTTACCATCCTTCTGGGGATACCCTGATCAGTCCTCCCCCAACCCCCTGCCAGCTCATGGCCGGGTCCCCATCTCACCTTGCCTCCAGCTCTGGGTCAGTATGGCTTCCAAAGATGAAAAAGATCCAAAGTCTTTCATGGCCCCCCCAGGCTTTTGTTTGGCCAGGCTGGCTCCCCAGAACATGACTAATTTCCCACTTCTCCCTGTAGCCTCCACTGAGACTCTCAAATAATAAAAAGAGGATATTTCATGAAAAAAAAGTAAATATCTTTAATTACCATAAAATCACAATTCTTGAAAAAAAAAAATCAGAGCACTCACAAATTTCCTCAATGAAACCAATTCTTTTTGTTTTCCCTAGAGTAAGAGTGAATGCCATCATATATGACATAATATAATAGCACCCAATCAGTTTGTATAAGGATAAGTAACAGAAGGGGGAATATTGAAAGCTTTATTGCATGTTTTAGTTTGTTTAACTTCTGATTTCATTTTTTTGTTAATATTTCCTAGCAGTGATACAGATGATAACCTGTTTTTAAATTTGTTACCTCTCTTAGATAGTTTTCTGGGAACACCCAGAGATAGATTAAGTAACCCATGGTCATATAGTCAGTAAGTATCAAAACCATACAATCTTCTCTAAAATGGCTCTTGAAATCAGGTCTTCCTTATTCCATAGCTACTCCTCTACTTACTACGTCATTATGGTTCTAGCACAATGGATACAATAAAGTATATTTTATAGTGAAAAAAACCAATAATATTTTTTATGATTTATTCAAAAACAACAGTGACGCTTGACTCAGTTAGCAATGCTTTATAACCTTAATTATTAATATATTTTTAATGCCCAAATGAGTCTGTGATCTAATAAATTTTGGAATTCATGTAATGCTGCAGAGCACTTTCTATCCTTTCCTGCATTTTCTTTGCTAGCTTTATTTATGTCCTCCCAAAAGGAGATGACAGAGGTTCAATGTAATGTGCTAGGGGTCTTCCTTAATTTCTTCCAACATTGTAGGGTTACTAGTGGCATACTTTGGCTGTCTACCTGTCATTCTTCACTTTTGAAATGTGATCAGTCCATCTTCTATTTCTGTCATACTCTTATTTGTTAAAATCCAAACCTACCATGTCAATTAACTGATTCTGTATATATAAACAAAGGATGTCACTTGTGTAACTCTTAGATTCCACATCAAAGTAGTGGAAATATTTTAACTAACCTACGAAGTTATACATGATGTGCTCACCTATGAAATTGCAGGCTATCCACATATTAATTAGTTGCTTCCTCGGCATCAGGATTACCTTTATTACACTATAACTATTGCTTCAAAACAAGTTTCATCATTAACTGTATTTCATCATATGAATTTATAAATATCATCTATCTTAATGTTTATCAGCAGGCTATTTTAATTACATTAATCAGGTCAATCATAGAAGCACAATTAAACCTAATGAGCTAATAAATTTAATTTTAAAATGACTCTCATAGCTTTACAATGTTTGTTAGTAGTTAAAGGCTATTTGAGGACCTATAAGAGGGATCTTAGTATAATAGAAAGAACTTTGGACTTGAAATGGAAAGAATTGGGTTGTATGTAGTGCAGGTTCTGCCCGTCACTTATAGTATATCCTTGGACAAATCCTCATCTGTAAAAGTGAGGGTCAGAATAGATGAGCTCGGCAGAATCTCAGGCATAATAGCCCAGGATAGGAGTCTAGCAGAATCGAGCAAGTGAGAGCCATGGAGCCCCAGGTATCTGCAGCTGCTGTTTCTGCAGATTAAATGTCTGTAAGTCACCTACTTGAACTTATGGGAGCCAAAATGGCAGCATGATTGGTAACTGCTCTCTCCCTCTTCCCTTGTTGACATTGAAAGGAACATAAAATATTTCTCCAGATATATCTTGGATCAGTGGGACAAGCAGAAGGGGCAAACAGTCTCATAGCACATGAGGCTAGAAAAATTACTAAGGAGGATTCTTCTTGCTGTGGCAGAAGGGGAGCAGTGCAGGAACAGAACTGTCTCAGACAGCCCCACCTCAGCAAACCAGGAGGAGATCTGGAGCCCCAAGGGGATGGAGCCTCACAACCACAGACACTAGGACCCCAGGAGTGCCTCAGCACCCCAGGGGAAATGGGGAGACACTAGAGCATCCAGGATAACTAACTACTGAGCTTGCCTTTGCTCTAGCTCAGCTGAGGTGACTTCCCCTAACCAGACCACCCCTCCCCCACACTTAAGTTAGCTCCTGGGTAAATCCTGGGAAACACAAAAAGACTTCACCTGGCCTCTGCTTTTTCATACCAGTCAGCTCAGCACCAGGTTCTTTAGCTCCTAGCTGAAAGAACCAGAGGCCTCAACACATAAAGGGTCATCATCATGAGTAAGAAGCAAAGCAGAAAAGAAAAGACCATAGAAACTTTCTATGGGGACAAGTACCAAAATGCAAATGCCAAAGAGGTCAGCATAGAGACTGTGCTCTCATATGAAACTTCAGAAGGGACTATGAACTGGTCACAAGCACAAAAAGCACTCTTGGAAGACTTGAAGAAGGATATTAAAAGTCAAATAAAAGGAGTAGAAGAAAAACTGGAAAATGATTTTAAAAGTATGAAAAAAGAATTCACTGAAGAGAACAGCTCCTTAAAAAGGAAAATTAGAGAAATGGAAAAAAAAAGTACAAAACCTAACTGGGAAAATTGGACAAATGGAAAAAGAAGTACAAAAACTAACTGGAGAATATAATTCTTTAAAAGAAACAATTGGACAGATGGAAAAGGAGGTGCAAAAGTTAACTGAAGGAAAGAATTTGATAAAAATTAGAATTGGGCAAGTAGAAGCTAATAACTCCATGAGACATCAAGAATCAGTGAAACAAAATCTAAAGAATGAAAACATAGAATAAAATGTAAAATATTTAATTGGAAAAACAACTGACCTGGAAAATAGATCCGGGAGAGAAAATTTAAGAATTATTGGCCTGCCAGAATGCCATGATTAAAAAAAAAAAAGATCCTGGACAATATCCTCCAAGATATCATCAAGGAAAACATCCCAGAAGTCCTAGATGCAGAGAGTGAAATAGTCATCAAAAGAATTCAACATTCACCTCCCAAAAGGGATCCCAAACCACCAAGGAATAAAGTTGACAAATTCCAGAACTGTAAAGTGAAGGAAAAAATACTATAAGCAGCCAAAAAGAAACAATTCAAACATAGAGGAGCCAAAGTTAGAATCACAAAGGATCTTGCAGCTTCTACATTAAAAGATCAAAGGAATTGGAATCTGATGTTCTGTAAGGCAAAGGAGCTGCGACTGCAACCAAGAATCAATTACCTAGCAAAGATGAGCATAATATTTCAGGCAATGAGATGGACATTCAATGAAATAAGGGATTTCCAGACCTTCCTGATAAAAAAGCCAGAACTCAATAGAAAATTAGATCTTCAAACACAGGTCTCAAGAGAGGCATAAAAAGATAAAAGGGGAAAGAAAAACTTGTTATTTAATGTGGGCAAACTGTTACATTCCTATAAGGGAGATGATACTTGTTAATCTTGAGAATTGTATATGTATTATGAAATATAAAAGGGATATACAAAGATAGATGGCATGAGGATAAAGTAAATGATGTGATGATAAAATGTGATTGAAGAGTAGTAAGGGATTGTAACAGGAGATGTGAAAAGGAGGAGCCAGAAAGTGATAAATTACATCATAGGAAGAGGCACACAATTATATTACAGTAGAGGGAAAGAGGGGAGGGAGATGAGCATTGTTGGAGAGGTACTCTCATCTAATTTGGTTCGAGGGAACAACAAAATTAATTAAATATATAAATCTAACCAGCTTTATAGGCAGTAGGCCAGGAAGGGGGAAAGAAATGGGTGGGCAGGATAAAAGGGAGGGAAGAAGTAGTAAGGGTAAAGGGGAATAAAAGGGTGTGGGGCTGAAAGAAGGAAGGGAAAACTACAGGAGGTAGTGGTCAAAAATGAAAACTATTATGAAGGGGGAGGAAAAAGGGAGAACTAAGATCACAAAAGGTGGGGAAAAGGATGGAGGGAAAGACACAGATAGTAATCATAACTGTGAATGTGAATGGGATGAACTCTCCCATTAAATGGAGATGGAGAGTAGAAAGGATTAAAAACAATAATCCAACAATATGTTGTTTAAAAGTATCACATTTGAAATGTGGGGATACATATAAGGTAAAGGTAAAAGGTTGGAGCAGAATATATTGTGCTTCAGCTGATGTAAAAAAAAAAGTAAGGGTGCCAATCCTAATCTCAGACAAAGCAAAAGCAGAAAGAGATCTAATCGAAAGAGATAGGGTAGGAAACTATATCCTGCTAAAAGGCACCATAGAAAATGAAGCAATATCATTACTAAATATATATGCTCCAAGTAGTATAGCATCCAGATTCTTAGAGGAGAAGTTAAAGGAGTTATGGGAAGAAATAGACAGCAAAACTATACTAGTGGGGGACCTCAACCTCTCCCTCTCTGAACTTGATAAATCTAACCTCAAAATAAAAATGAAAGAAGTTAAGGCAGTGAATAAACTCTGGATAAGGTAGATATGATAGCTCTCTGGAGGAAATTTAATGGGGATAAAAATGAATACCCCTTTTTCTCAGCAGTAAATGGCACATGTACAAAATTGACCATGTACTAGGGCATAAAACCTCACAATCCAGTGCAGAAAGGCAGAGATAGTCAATGCATCCTTCTCAGATCATAATGCAATAAAAATCATATATAATAAAAAGTCATGAAAAGATAGACCAAAATTAATTGGAAACTAAATAATTTAATCCTGAAGAAGAAATGGGTTAAACAATTAATCATAGAAACAATAAAAAAACTTCATTCAAGAGAATGACAATAATGAGACAACCTATCAAATCTTATGGTTTTTTTAGGGGAAGTTTTATATCTTTGAATGCCTACGTGAATAAAATAGAGAAAGAGGAGATCAATGAATTGGTCACACAGCTGAAAAAGCTAGAAAAAGAACAAACTGAAAATCACCAAGTAAACACCTAATTAAAAATACTGAAAACCAAAGGAGAGATTTATAAAATTAAAATTAAGAAAACTATTGAACTAATTAATAAAACTGAGTCGGTTTTATGAAAAAACCAATAAAGGTGGTAAACTTTTGGTCAATTTGTTTAAAAAGAAGAAAGAAGAAAATCAAATTACCAATATCAAAAATGAAAAGGGTGAACTCACTTCCAATAAGGGAGAAATTAAAACAATAAATAGAAATTAATTTACCTAACTGTATGCCAATAAACTAAACAATCTAAATGAGATGGATGATTATTTTAAAATAACATAAATTGTGAGGGCAGGGCCAAGATGGGGAGTAGAAAGACAGACCTGTAAAAGCTCCCCCACATAGCCCATAAAATACCTGTAAAAAATGAGTCTAAACAAATTGTAGATCAGCAGAAGTCATTGAATGACAGAGTGAAAGAAATTTCCAACCCAGGACAGCCTGGAGGTCTAATAGGAAGACTCTATTACACTGGTACAGAGCGGATTGCAACTCAACTTAGGCCACACAGAAGTGGGGATAGAATTCAGAGCTGGCTTCAGGGAACTACCTGGAGGCAGCAGTTCCAAGATTGCTTGGCCCATGGATGCCATAGGCAGCTTCAAATGTCAGTGAGAGAGCTCCTTCCCCCAGAAGGGACTGCAGTCTGGACCCAGGGCTGCTGCCTCGGCAGTGGCAGTATCCATTTCTGGAGCCCTCTGCCTGGAGCCCCTGGGGGACTTGATCAGCTGATCTGAATCTCAACCCTGAGCTAGGACCTGGGAGCCCTCCACCTAAAGCCCCCGGGGCAACTGAGCAGCTGATGTGAATCTCAGTCCTGAGGGCAGCCCAGGGATGAGGAGGAATGCTGGTCTGGTAGAGTTGGAAGCAGTTGTGGAGAGGGAATATATATATAGGTGTATGTAAGGATGTGTGTATATATGAATATATGTATATATATCAATATCTGTATAATCTATATATCTATCTATAAATATACTTATACATGTGTTTGGGTACACACACATGTATACAAGAGGGAATGCTTTTTAGAGCACCTTAAATATGAATGAGATTAGGGAGGAATGGGTCAGAAAAGGTCTCATGTAGAAATTTTAAGAAATTTGGTTCCTTAGGCCTGAGGGACAACTTATGCAGGCACAGAGAAGGGAGATGGAAGATAGATAGTAAACTGTGAGAAATTAAAATGCCACTTTGGATGGACCATGCACTACTAAGTGGGGAGTAATGTATAATACGGCTGGAAATGTAGATATGTGGCAGGTTGTGAAAGGTTTTAAAAACCAAAGGTAATTCTTGAGGTAATAGGAAGCCATTGGAATCTATTGAGTGGATAAGCAACATAATCAGATATAGTTTAGAAATACATTTGGCAACTATGTGGAGAATATACTGAACAAAGGAGACACTATGGAAAGGGAGATTAATTAGTAGGATTCTGTAATAGTCCAGAGAGGAGGTGGTGAGGGCTTGAACCAGAATGGTGGCAGACAAAGGGAGAAACATAAAAGATTTTCCTGAGGAAAAAATTGCCAAGACTTGGGAATTGATTGTCTAGTTGGAGGAATGGAAAACACAGAGTACACTCTGTTCTCTGAAAGGCAGTTAGATACTGGCCCTAGACTGCTGCTAATATTCATGCAATTCACAGGTTTTGCATTCTCAATCTAGTAGCTCTCTATATACTAGTGACTATGTTTGAAATGCACATACAGAATCATCAAGAAGCTAATTTGAAGAGTCTAAGACTGAAACAAACTGAGGTCAATATCTGGAAAATTTAAAATTCCTTGAGTTTGAAAATTAACTGACTTAAAAAATAACTATCAATGAATTTTGCTACCAGGATTTTACTCTGACAATCAGAAGGAAACTTCCACACCACCTTAGTCCTACTTTCTTATTTAACAGTTGAGAAAACTGAGACCCAGGGAGTTTTAGAGAATTGTTCAACATCCTACAAGTATTAAAGTAGCAGGACTGGGACTCAAGTGGTATGAGGTCAAGCCCAGCACTGGTTCTACTATACAATGCTACCTTTCAATATCATACATTATTCTGTCCATAGACTGGTAAAGGAGAAATTGTATCTAAAGGGACTTATTTTCTTTGAGGAAACTTAAGAAATGGATTTTAAAAAAATCAAATGATTAAGCTCCAAATCAAATCAGTATTGTGCTCCAACCCTTTTACACTGTGATTTAACAAGATTTTAATCATAACATTAAAACCATCAAACAATTTAGTTGAACAAATCAGTGTAACAATAAAACAAGGGGGAAAAAACTACCTACTTCTAGTCAAGTAAATGAAACTTACAATGCCTATTTGATGTAAACAACATGATTACTTTTCATTCAGTTATTTTAGTATTAATTTAATTCAGCTCCATTCAAGAAACACTCACTAAATAGCTGCTGCATGCAAGACCCTGTTCTGGGACTTGGGATAGAGAGTGGTGGGGAGAATGAAATTAAATTTTTTGCTTTAAGAAGCTTGAAAGCTTGTAAACTGTAATATTAATATATAGTTTTATAGCTGTAATAAAGAATAGGTTATCTTGAACACCTTCAATAGAATCCCTATAAGTTATGTTAGCAAAAGTTTACAGTCATGGAACCATAGAATTTCTGACTTGAAAGGGATCTCATAGGTCACCTATTCTAACACCTTGTCAAAAAGGATTCTCTATCGTAGCAAACCCATGAAGTGTTCAGTAAGCCTTTGCCCAAAGACCTTCTTTGAGTGGTATTGCCAACCAAGACATCCAGATCATTCCATGCTTGAAGTATGACATATGAGGACTATTAACCATTTATTCATTTATTCAATAACAACACTCTAGTCCTACTATACAGTCAACCTGATTGTTTGAAAGTAATGTTTAACTCGGCAGCATTGACCACTTGAAGAAAAGTATAATCCTACTAAAATATGATCAGATGGGATTGACAAAAACCAGGAAAAATGCTCTGAAAAGTGGATGTGTACTCTGAGGTGAGATGTTGCTTTGGGGTCTTATTTTTCTGGAAGAAGGTCTATGTGCCAGATGAGACACTGGATAGCAGTTAAAAAAAAACCTCTTAAGCTCCCCGAAAACCCAGATGTTGGTGCTTCTCTCTCTGGCAACTATATATGTATCTAATGGTCAGACAATTAGATACATCTGTCTGTTGATCTGTGATATATGTATTGCTTATGGTCAGGCAGTTAGAAGTCCTGTTTGTTGGTCTTTATTTTTCTGCTTATATTTTTCTGTTGGTATATGTGATTAAAGAAGATTGTTGACCCCTCAAAAGTTGCTTTCTTTTGAGAAAAGCAGATCTAAGAACCTGTGTCAGCACGTTATTCTGGGTGCATGCTACTAGAAAATCCTGAAACATTTTGGAATATATAGTATAAAATTTTTCATGAAAAGACCTTTTAAGAGGAGTAAGGTGACTTGCCCAAGGTTAAACAGTAAAGGAGTTAGAGTGTAGGCTCAAACCTAGTCCTCTCACTCCAAATCCTATATTCTTTCCACTGCACCATTAGTTTAAAACTTTTCCAGTATAGTCCATTTTCATACATATATACATAAACACAGTTCATATATGCTATCAAACAAATAAAACAAATCATATGATCACAGCTTTAGAGTTGAAAGAGATCTCTAAGGTCATTTAGTAGATTGTTCTTATTTTACTGAAGAGTGAACTGTTATTCAAATATGTTACATAGGACTTAAAAGGCCTATGATCCCACAACAAATTCTCTGGAGCTACTTTGTTTTTAAATTTATGGAAAAAAGCAAGCATTTCCATAACACAGTATAATTTTAAAAAAAGATGATTGCATATGAAACTGAAAAATCTATTATGTACAATTTGCTGTTCCTTTTAGGTATTTAGTAAAGTTATCATGTAAAATTCTTTTTCCCCCCTTTTCTCTCTTCCCTCCAGTGCACCTGTCTTAAAGATGTCTACCACAGAGCTACTCTGCCAATGCCCACTGGAACTGGCAGGTGGAGTCTCCAGAAGTAATTGTTTCCTGAACTTTCTAGGGGACCCTGAAGGATTTGGTAGTACCTTTATATTTTGTGAATCCTTACTGGCATGCATTTATCCATCAGTCAATATCAATTAGAAAGAAATTTAGAAATTTAGAAAGAAGATTTAGAAAAGAAATAGAAAGAAATATTTTACAAAGGTGGTATAGTAAGCACAGCTGGAACAAAATGTTTCACTTTAAGAATGTGACATTTTCTCAAAAGTATTTACAGATTCCAAGGGAAAGAGGGTTCATAGAAAAACTCTTTACTGGAGATCCTTTTCTTTCTTTAATACTGTACTTGTCAAGTGGGAAACTAGGTGACATAGTGGATGTGTTGGGCCTGGAAGCAGGAAGGCCTGCATTCAAGCTGGCTTCAGATACTTTGTGACCCTGGGCAAGTCACAACAATCTTTGCTTCAGTTTCCTCAACTGTACAATTAGGATAAAAATATCTCCCAGAATTGTTATGAAGATCTGAAAGGATAATATTTCTAAAGCACTTAACAGAGTGCCTGACACGTAAGAGACCCTATATAAATGAATGGTTTAGAGTTTCTTCTAGGATCCTTGTAAGACAATGTAATTATCTTTCTCAGTGCATCTAATTTTCCCTCAACTCCCAATGTAGACGATATCTCTGGTGTTCTAGAGGATATTGATGGGAGTAGGACTCAGATGGAAGTCTAAAATTCTCTAGCCCTCTGTAGTACATAAAGTACTCCTCTGGACAGTCAGTGGAGGGAAGAAAGATACTGATTGAGGCTGATACCAAGGTTGGGGTTCTTCTTTACCCTCACCCAAATAATCCTTCTTACATTCTAGGTTAGCAGACTTCTATAGCAAACTGTTGCACACTTTAATTTTTAATTACAAACTAACTCCAAGACATAAAAAACAACTGCAATAACAAACACACAAAGAAAACCATACAGGTCTGAACAAATCCTACAACCAAAGTGAACAGACTTCTTTTAAGATTTAGTTGGAATGTTTGTTTGATGATACAATTAAGGCATCCAGGCCTTGTTTAGGACTTGTTCACACCTGTGATTGGATTCAATGAGATATATTCTCACCTGATAAGGTTAGCAAGGTTTATTGGGTTGGTGTTATTGACCAACTCAGTGTAATTCCACACTCAAAAATATTTTCCTAAGATAGACCTGCACAACTTGGAACTAGGTAGTGGCCAAAATTAAAACGCTAAATTTCTTCAGGTCACAGATAGGTTTTTAGCCACTCACTTTCCAAGTAAAGATAAAATTAATGATTAAACAATTTAGCAAATAAACCATATTAAAAGAGGGAAATTTCAATGAATATAAATTAATTACACTTATTGAGATTTTTATTTATCATGAAATTATTCATGCTAAAAAGTTACCTTGCTAAGTGTCTTTATACATTTTCAGATTTTCTTATTGTTTACATTTAGTTAATGAAACATATTACACTTCTTATCAGAAATCAATTTATTATACTCCGGAACCCTATTGAAACTGATTTCTTTAGAAATCTGAAAACTAGCCTTCGTAGCTGCCTCATTTTCTGAATTTACTTTCTTGAAAAACCATTGGTTCCCCACTGAGATTTTTCAACAATTTGGACACTTTAATTTGTTTTTCATTGATGTCTAATTTGCTTAAGTCTGGATGTTGTGTTCTGAAATAGTGATGAAGATTGTATTCCTTCAGAATGTTTTTTACTTCTCAGCAAATAAGGCAAAACCTTTTATCTCTTGTGTAAGTAAACAAGTATCTATTTGTCCACTCCAGATTAACCACTCGGGGTTCTAATTTGATCTTCTATTTCTTTTTATCATTCACTTTAAAGTCACCCCCAAAACTTCAGTGTTAGAACCAAGAAATCTCCACAGCACCTGACACATACAAAGAAATACTGAGTCGAATGTCTGACTTTGTAGAGAACACCAGACATGCATGTAACTTGGAGGGCAGCTACACATTAAGGAAGGGAAAGAAGCCCTGGCATTTTTGCCTGTCATCCCATAGCAAGTGTCAGTAGAGGGCTGCACTAACTTTATCCCTGTTCAGTGTCAGTAGCAACTGAAAACATAGCAAAATTATTTGATTTTCCTTCCTCTCAGAATAGGAAAGACTGATTATGATTGGTTGCTGTGAGTCATGTGACAAACAGGAGAGAGTGCACAGTGGTAACCCCCTCGCCAAATTGCATGCTGTGCACAGTTATGACTAGTGGAAGGCGCATTAAATGGGACATGGACAAAGCACCCTTACATCTTTGCTTTCTTTCACATCCTCTACATTTTTCCTGGGCCACCCAAAATATCCTTTGGTAGGTCACACCTTGTGCAGGTCTTGTCCTAATGTCATACAGTAAGTGTCTAATAAGGGATTTTAACTATAACTCAAATCCCAATGACTTTTCATTATACCACAGAGCTAATACCAATGAAAAAGAAAATTAGAAATAATTGGAAATAATATATATTTTCAAGCGTATTTATGTTATCATGGATAAATGGCTGATATTTTGGATTTATACGACATAGGTTCTTTTCCAGACACTGACACCTATTCTCTATAAGATACTGGATAACTGTTTCCCTAGTCTGTGGCCAAGACAGCACTAAATTATAAATCAGTTATTAGTTTAGCAAAGTGCCTGGCATATAGCAGATGCTAAATAAATGTTTATTGATTGACTGACTGAAGATGGCTCCTGCCTGAGTGCCCAATTTATACTAGTGATTGATCAAAGGGAAGTTATGCACTGGAAGTTCCCCACATTCATTAATTTACAGGAGTAGAATGTCATTCCTCACCCCAAAAATGTTCTACCTTCACTAAGGAGCTATTTGGGGAATCTGTAGTCCTCACAATGTGATTCATTACACTGCGTGTGTTTGTCTTCCTTTATACTTTATACTTCATCTAGAACAGCTGATTCAATAGACCAGTGATGGCAAAAATAGAAAGGATCCCTATATCATAATGACTTATAAAACTAAAAATTAATATGATCAACATTATACTGCATTTTAAAATTTATTTTGTTAAACATTTCCCAATTATATTTCAATGTGCTTCTGCCTGATCTCGTGAATTTTGCAAGCTACTTGCCCAGTGAGTCTGACAACTCTGCAATAGACCCTTCTAAACAAAGAGGTCTATTAGAAATCATTCTTTCTTCTACAAACTGAATTCCTACGTTATTTCCCATCTGTATGTCTGAATCAGGACATTACCAAGAATAAAAAGAAGCATATGGGATGTATCAAAAAATGAAAAGGTAATGTAGCAGAGTGAATGGAGGTCTAGTTTCTGAGTGAGGAACACCAAAAGTCCAGGTACACTTTTGACACATACTAGCTATGTGACCCTGGGTAAATAATTTAAAGTCTCAGTGGCCCAGGAAACTCCAAGGCAAATTGTAGAGCCCTTCCTGATCTGCATTGATAGAGGTAGTTCCTTGTTGGCAGTTTTTGACAATAGTAAAATCATAGGTTTCCACCCCTACACCATCCCCCAAAAATCTCAAAAACCATTCAGTAAAGTTTTTTTTTAAAGTAT
The DNA here is from genome assembly GCA_028658325.1 of Potorous gilbertii. Lineage (NCBI taxonomy): Eukaryota > Metazoa > Chordata > Mammalia > Diprotodontia > Potoroidae > Potorous > Potorous gilbertii. Next base: position 620,024,492 of record CM053770.1, on the reverse strand, counting down.
TTCTACCTTTCAGTTCAAAAGTCAAATTTCAGAAATTTTATATAAAGTCTTTCTAAGTTTTCAGAGAACATATTTACATGTCTTTTTTTTTTCTTTAAACACAAGAAAAACAGAGGGAAGTGAAAAAGAAATACTTAGAAACATTTAGTGAAATTCAAAATAAGATTGTTGATTTTTCAGATCGGATCGTTAAGTTAGGAAACTGAGGCTGGCTTCATAGGAAATTTTGTATTCTATAGTCTTTTAAGTTCCTGAGCACAAATGTAGGCAAAGAACACTATTCGTAAGGTGCTGGACAAGCAACATACATATAAAGGCACATTCCAGATGACTTTTTAATTTAAGTGGAATTAGATTTTGTTGTAATTCAAATGTTCTACATACAAAAATTAATCTTGTATGTAAAGTATTATTAAGGCTTTATAGTGGATAGAATGCTGGGTCTACAGTTTGGAAAACTAATCTTCCTGAGTTCAAATCTAGCTTCAGGCATTTACCAACTGTGTGGCCCTGGGCAAGTTACTTTAACTCTCTATTTACCTCAGTTTCCTCATCTGTAAAATGAGCTGAAGAACGAAATGGCAAACTGTTCTAGTATCTTTGCCAAGAAAACTCTCAACGGCATTGTAAGAGTTGGGTGCAACTGAAAAACAACTGAAGAACGATACCTGCAAGGAAGCAGCATTATATAGTCTGTAAAGAATTGATCTGAGAGTTAGTGGGGACTTAGTTCAAGTGTTGATTCTGATACATAATTATTATGGGAAAGTCACTTAATCTCGCCATGCTTTTGTGTGTATGTATATATATATATATATGTATATACACATGTATATACATACACATAGTATATAGTTATTATAAAATTGAGTTCAGCATGGTTAGTTGCCCACATATATCTGGAAAGAAACTTTCTTCTCCCTTCATGTTCCATTTGCTATTATATAAACACAAATTGTTTTTTTTCTTAGACATAAAACTATATGATTATTAATATTAAAACTGATTAAAATATAATTTGTTATATATTGATAACTTCACACTGAATTGTGAAATGTGAAATACTAAGTTATTAAAAGGCATAACCAGAGAACCCTGATGAGGTATGGAAGAGTTAAATCAAGAGAATGCATTTTGTCTTAGAATATTCTACATAGCAACAGTAGCCAAGAAAATATGCATCTTAAACTGCAGTTCCAAGAAAGATGACAACCTCTTTCAGTAAGTGATCAGGGTTACAATATATATTTTAATCTTGATTGATTCTCACATTTTCAGCTGATTCAAAATTTCATGGAATGGGTCTTTTGGTTTTACTTGGTACAGAAATTGATCACCCAAAGAAATGATATCAGGAATAAGTAGTTAATGAGCCTTTTAAAAAAATATGTAGAAATAAGAATTATATTTGAATAGTTTCATAGCTCCCATTTCCTGTGTCTTCTGACATAAGTCTTTTCCTTTGCTTTACTGTTATTCAAATAAACTTTAACAGTATTTCCTGGTGGACTTTATGTTACTTGGTCTCCCCTGAACGGATACCAAATAAAACTTTATGAAACACTAAAGAAACCAAGACATGAATGAATTATGATTCTTCCAAAAACTGTTTATTCTATTCTAGTAATTTTAATAGGATAAAGGTGTTGTTTCATAACTGAAAGTTAGCTACCTTTGAAATTCTTTCCCTGTATGGACATAGAACCTCTTCCCTCTTAAGTCTTGAATTTTCTCTGGTGCAAGTTTAGTTCGAATAAGGCTAACATTTCATTTTCTCATTGAAATCTATTCTAACAGTTTAAGGGAGATAAGAATAACAGAATATGACAGAAGCTGAGATAGGAGGAAAACAACAACCAAAATGTGGAAGAGGGAAGGCAAAGGCTTCTTTCTTTCTTCATTATTCTGTAACTGTTTTTTAGAATTGGACTTTTAGTGATCCGAGCAAACAGAAACCAAAGAGAAATATCCTCAAAAATAATCAGAAAAGGAGGTCTAGCTTGCAGAAGGATTACATGAAGATAATGAGGATATGGAAGGATAACATTCAATTCCTTCTAGGAACTGTATAAAGCATCAAAGAGTTTATTACAGTACCTAGGGCTGATATTTGTTTACTTATTAAAATATCCTTAAACCAAACTATACCTCAGTTGGAAGCATTTTCACTCCTTTCATTATCCTATCCTAGAAAACAAATGTGTAATTGCCTTTTGGTTATGCTTGATCTTTCTTTGGAAAACTTTCCCTTGTCTACTCTGACCAATCAATTACTGATGAAAACATATAGACTCCTATTCCTTGCCATTCAGATAAATATATCCATGTTGACATAATGAGAGATAGTTGAATAATAGTAGAATCAAAGATTATAACATTTGGAACAGACCTCAGTGATTATCTAGTTTAACCAATATGCAAATAAACTCTTTACTGTAACATTCCTGATAAGCAATCACCAGGATCTACGTGAAGATTTTCAATGAAGGAGAACTCACCATTTCTCAAAGAATTTTAAATCGTTTTCGTGCAGTTCTAACTGTTAGGAAATTGTATTTGTTTTCTCTTCCTCTTTGCAACTCACCTCCCTTATTCCTGGTTCTGCTCTCTTGGACCACAGAAAGCAATGTGACAATTCTTCAGATACATTAAAACAGCTGTTCTCTCCCCAACCCTGTTTCAAGTTTCTCTTTTCCAGGCCAAACATGGACTCTCATGATCCATGCACTTTAAACACTTCATTACCCTAGTTCACTTCCTCTGTTTTCTCTCAGATTATTGTCAAAGAAAAAAAAACCACGGAGTCCAAAATTTTTAACAATATTTTGTCTCCCTCAGGTAAAAGATGTTTACCTTAAAGAGGACTTTTAGAAAGAAAGCATTTACTTAAAATACATTAAAAATGACAATGTCGAATGCTATAATAAGATGGCATAGTTGGGGAGAGGTGTGGAGTTAGGTTGTTTTTGATACACAGTAAGTTACATCACAGACACTGCATGAACATAGAAACAATCATGACTTGACTAAATGAATAAGAAAGGGGAAAAGTTTCTTATTCTATTTGCTCCTCTAGTAATAGCTGGTCATTCTTTAACACTATAAAATTTATGAAGCATTTTAGAACATTATTTCATTTGATGTTCACAACAAATGTATCTAACTTTTAAAGTCTATGAAGTAATATAATATTTGCCTGTTCCTGAACTTATTTCATTGTTCCTGAAAATAAGTTGATGAATCGGTAAATTTCATAATGACAAGAGGTTTTGTAAAAAGACTATAGGTATACTTGAAGATACACACATAGAAATTTTGCATTACCTGCAACTGACAGTCATGTTTCTCATGGGAATTTTTGTTATGAACATTAAATCAACAATATTTTATGAGGACTAGGCTTAAAGTGAAGAACATGAATATCAAGAAAAAATTGTCAAGTGAGATTTTAAAATCAGTAAAAATTCAGTCTTTTTACAAAGCAATTTTTTCAACATCAGTATTTTGTTATTTATCCTTAAAATTCAAGAGCTATTGTTAAGATATATCAAAGTGCTGCAAATATTAAATACCACTATCATTTTATATATATATAAAGATGAGAATTTTTAAGACATAGGTATGAATTACAAAGAGATTGTTGAATCATCTTTTCTGAAATTTGCTATATTTTAGTTTTCTAAATAGGAAAGATACAGAGTTCTCTGCAATGACTATAAAGTATAATCCTACATAAATTTAAAGATAGGTTATTGTAAAATCAACATACAGAGGGCCTGCTATCACAGATTCTTAGATCTGCTTTTCTAAAGGGAAAGGCAACTTTAGAAGGGTCAGCAATCTCTTTAATCAAGCACATGTATCATTCACTTAGTTCAGTGAGAAAAGTCAACACCCTGAATTTCAGAGAAAATACAGAGAAATCAAAATCAACAGACAGTGCTTCCAGCTGCCTGAAAATAAGCAATACATACATCACAAATTAATAGACAGATAACTGACCATACATACATGGTTGCCAGAGAATGAAGCACCAGCATCTGGATTTTCAAAGCCAAGCGGGAGGAGGGGGTTCCTTGCAGCTGCCTAGACTCCTGTATGGCCAAACAAACTCTTACATCTCTTATATTTATAACCTCATCTCAGAGTACTTATACATTTTTCAGAGCCAGAGGGCATCACAACCCTTGAGAACCAGTACCTCATTAACAAAAGGTATGGGCCTTTATAAAAATCTTCCCAGGTCTATTAATGGGTGGGGAAGATCTTCCCATTAAAAAGCAAAATTATATTAACAATAAGCAAAAATGCATTATCACTATAATTATGTAGAAAAAGTGACTTTAGAGTGTAAATGTACTTCACAAATATACTATTCAAGTTGATAATTTTTGAGATAAGAAAAGTGAACCCACCCACCTCCCAAAAAAAAGGTTTTTTGAGTGCTTTGCCTGGGGCAGAACTAAACTAGAACATATACCTGATAACTGCCAGCTAAGTGTTTTTCCTAACAGACCTAATCTGTAGCAGTGTAACACTCCTACAGTCTCGAATGTAGAAGCAATGTATTAGAGTAAAAACGAACGTGGATTTTACTTCACTTATTAGCTGTGAGACCTTGGTTAAGGTATCTTGAATGTCTTGAGCCTCCATTTTTTGATCTGTAAGATGGGGTAAATAATATCTGCCTCATAGAGATGTGAAGAGTATCAAATCAGATTATTCATATAAACTACTTTGTAAACTTTGCAGGGCAATATCTCTCAACTGGTTATTTTGTCTCTATTTCTATTAGCCATCACAATGTGATAATTGAGATGAAACTAAAGAATCATAATAGAGCCTTTCTGTGTAATTAAATCACCAAATATTAGTGGATAACATGCAATTAAAAACTGTGGTCCATGGAAAGATAATGTAGAAAAAAATTAAAATAATCCAATGTGAAAGGGTTTAGGCTATGTATTATTTTTGGAACACTGCAAAACTCAAAAGGCATGACATGAATAATATAGGATAGAACCAAGGGCAAAATAAAAAAAGCAACCTCAGAGTTTTCATTTTTCTATTTTATATCTTTTAAGGCTCATTTCATTAGTAGCTATTAGCCAAATGGATTTTGCCCAAGTAAGTTGTTTTCATTTTATTAATTGTATCATTGCATTCAAAGGCTGTTTATTTTATATTTGCAAATTACTGTAACTAATCTGCCCATCCATCTCATATATCAAAATTATACTAAGTCCATAATGTAAAACAAGGAAAACTGTTTAAAGTCCAATCTCTTTTCATCATTTTTTTCCTCTGTTACAAATGTGTTTTTAAATTCCTTTAAGTGACTTATTATAGTAAATTATTTTTAAAAACCTAACAGATAGTATTAATGGCTTACAATGTCAAGTTGATGTATGTGCAATTTAAAATAAAATATAAAAGGCTTTAAAAGTTACTTTCTTTAATTTGTCTTAAGACATAAAATAATATAAAAGAGGAAACTGAAACTTTTAAAAGATTGTTGTTTCGATTAATAGAAAGTTTAATGAACTTGAAGATTAACCATCTTCATTTTCCCCCAAATGATATTATGTTCACTTCCACCATAAGGAGGGGAAAAAAGTATCTCTGCGTTATAATGGTTCATATTGGTCTTTGATATGTAAATTTTTCCTGAAACTTGATCAATATTCTGAATTCAGAAGGAGTTTGCTTTTGGAGAATAAAGCTCTTATAGTTCATCAAGGATAGACCTTAAAAGCATTTGGAACATCCAAAGAGCATTCTCATGATATTTTTGTTCTGCATTAAAGTCCATCTGTCAGGTTCTTAACAAAGAACCCGTATCACATAGACCACTGCTAAAAAGAAACATATTCGGGGGCGGAGCCAAGATGGCGGAGTAGAAAGACTCACCTATGCTAGGTCCGAACCCACAGCCCATAGATTTCCCGTAAAAAGAACTCCTGACAAATTCTGGAGCAGTGGAAGCCGCGCAGAAACATAGTGAAGAAGATTTGCGTTGCAGAGAGCCCTGAAGAACCGACCGCAAAGGTACCTGGAGGGGAGCGGAGTCCTGTC
>CM053770.1:619992825-620017917 GCA_028658325.1 Potorous gilbertii | reverse complement strand
TCCATCTGTTCCATTCTAATTTTGAGAGAACTATTTTCTTCAGTGAGCTTTTGCACCTCTTTTTCCACTTGGCTAATTCTGCTTTTGAGAGCATTCTTCTCCTCATTGGCTTTTTGAACCTCTTTTGCCAATTGAGTTAGCCTATTTTTCAAGGTGCTATTTTCTTCAGCATTTTTTGGGGCCTCCTTTATTAAGGTATGGACCCGTTTTTCATGCTTTTCTTGCATCTCTCTCATTTCTTTTCCCAGTTTTTCCTCCACCTGTCTGACTTGATTTTCAAAATCCTTTTTGAGCTCCTCCATGGCCTGAGCCCATGGGGTATCTATTCCAGATATTTGAGATACAGAGGCCTTGACTCCTATTTCTTTTCTTGATGTTAAGCATTATTCTTCTTCATCAGAAAGGAAGGGGGGAATCATCTCACCAAGAAAGTAACCTTTTGTGGTCTTAGTTTTTTTCCCTTTTCTGGGCATTTTCCCAGCCAGTTACTTGACTTCTGAGATTCCTCTCCACCCCCACCTAAATCTGCCCAGCCAGTGCTTGGACTCTGAGATTCAAATGCTGCTCCTCAGCCTCAGGGCTTTCAGTGGGGGGCCTGGCTGCTAGTCATGGAAAGATTAAATCAGGTTCTCAGGTGGGGGCAGGGCCGCCTCCCAGGCTCAGTTCCCTGGGGGGGGCGCGGTTTATGCAGAGACCTTTTGTAATGGAGATGCTGCTGAGCTCCTGCCTGCTCTGGGAGCCTTTGGCCACCTGCTGCCACTCCTGCTGCCTCCCAAGAGGGCCTGAGGCCCAGAGACACTCCGCTCCCCTCTCATCCCATCTCTCTCACTGATCTGTGCGTCTGTGGGTGGAAGGACCTTTGTGGCTGCTGGAGATTCTGTCCCTGAAGCCTCTTGGCTCTGCTCACTCCTCTCAGTGCCACGTGGCTGGGACAGGGGAGGGAAGGGCTGTGGTCCCTCTGCGCAATGAACCTTTGGGATCAGTTTTTCACAGCTCTCTGGAACGGAAATCTTCTTCACTGTGTTGCTGCGCAGCTTCCACTGTTCCAGAATTTGTCGGGAGTTCTTTTTAGAGGAAATCCATAGGCTGTGGGTTCGGAGCTAGCATAGGTGAGTCTTTCTACTCCGCCATCTTGGTTTGCCCCCCCCAACTGTTTCTAAAGCTTTTAATTTTCTATTCTCTTTTTTCCTCCCTCCCTACCCATCCTCACAGGTCATACATGTGTAGCCATGCAAAACACCTTATAACAGTCATGTTTTGAAAGCCTAACTACATTTCCGTCCATCCTGTGCTGCCTTCCATTTATTCAATTCACTCCCTTGATCTGTCCCCCCACAGTAGTGTTTACTTCTGATTACCCCTTCCCCTGTCCTGCTGTCCATTCTATTATCCTCCCTCTACTATGACTTCCCCCTCTGCCTTCTTGTAGGATAAGATACATTTTCATACCCAATTGAATGTATATTATTCCCTTCTTAAGTCAAATCCCATGAGAGTAAGACTCACTTATTCCCTCTTACCTCCCTGCTCTTCCCCTCCATTGTAGAAGTTCTTTCTTGCTTCTTTTATGTGAGATGATGTACTACATTTCACCTCTTCCTTTCTTTTTCCCCCAGTACAGTCCTCTCAACAACTAATTTTGTTTTTAGATGTTCTCCATTCATACTTAACTCACCCTGTACCCTCTATCTATACATACATAAACACACATATATAAACATATATATGCATATACCTACACATATATACATGTATGTACATACATACATATATTTCCTCTAACTACCCTAATACTGAGAAAGGTCTCCTGAGCTAAAAATATCATCTTTCAATGTAGGAATATAAACAGTTCAATTTTAACATGTCCTTTATGTGTCTCTTTCCTGTTTACCTTTTCATGTTTCTCTTGATTCTTGTATCTGAAAGTCAAATTTTCTATTTAGCTCTGGTCTTTTCAACAAGAATGCTTAGAAATCCTTTATTTCATTGAAATTCCATTTACTCCCTGAAATATTATACTCAGTTTTGCAGAGTAGGTGATTCTTGGTTTTAATCCTTGTTCTTTGACCTCTAGAATATCATATTCCAAGTCTTCTGATCCCTTAGTGGAGAAGCTGCTAAATCCTGTGTTATCTTGATTAGGTTTCCACAATACTTGAATTGTTTCTTTCTGCCTGCTTATAATATTTGCTCCTTGACCTGGGAACTCTGGAATTTGGATCAATATTTCTTGGAATTTTCCTATTGGCATGTCTTTCAGGAGGTGATAGATGGACTCTTTTCATTTCTATCTTACTTTCTGGCTCTAGAATATCAGGGCCATTATCCTTGATAATTTCTTGAAAGATGATGTCCAGGCTCTTTTTTCGATCATGGCTTTCAGGTAGTCCAATAAATTTTAAATTGTCTCCCCTGGAATCAGTAAAAATATTAAATGAGACCATTAATAGCTTCAGCAGCATTACATGATTCAAAATAAACCAACAAAAATCAACAAACTCTCCAAATATATTTAAATCCAAGAGCCAGTAATTGAAAGGGAAATTCTATTCAAAATAAATTCAAATTTATTTTATATATAAAATATTTGCTCAGGATTACATGACTAGTAAATATTTGATGCATCGTTCAAATCTAGGTCTTCCAAGCTCAAATTCTGTCAACTCTATTATGTTTTCCCCCTAGTTAAGACATATGCTCTTGCTCTCTGTACTTTTGCCATCCATTTATTCTCTCAATATTCTATCACCCAGTGAAAACATAGGAGTTATTTAATTACAATAATAATAATTAACATTTGAATAACATTTATTATGTGCCAACCATTGCTATGGCAAAAGCTTTACAACTATCTCGTTTGATCCTCACAACTTGTTTTTATTAAATTTTAATTTGTCTATAAGCCTGTACTATATATAATCTTTCATATATATACATATATATATATATATATATATATATATATATAATGAACACACATATATTTATATATATATATATATATATAAACCTCTCCTAAGTCTTTTTTAGTTACTACTTTGATGCTCTCATCATCCTTTTATCATTTTCATGATCAGTAATCATATTCATATCTCTTTTAATTTGGTTTGACTCATTTGCATTGTTATACTTGCTTCTGTATTGATTTAATAAACAGTTTTCTGCTCCATTTCTGATCTTTATTTTAAAATTCTGAACTTTTCTGCTTTTAAATAGCAGGTTCTAATTTCTTGCTCTTTCCTAATTTCCTTCAATCAGGTAAGATTACTTTTATGTTGTTGTTTTAATATTTCCTTTTATACTCCCCCCCATTTTCCATTTCCTTTGTAAGATAATGGGTTATTCACTGCATATGCACTTTCATATCAAACCATTTTAAGTACAAATCCCACAGAATATGTTTTTGTTTTAATGAATAGTATATAGCTTACATTCTTTGCAATTTTTTTCTTAATTTTTCCATAATTTTTCTGTTTGCAATTGCAGGCTCTAGTTGTCCTGATCTATATCTTGCCACTGGACCCAGATTGCTTTAGAGAAGAAAATGATGCTGGTGATTTTGCACAGCTCTCTCTCACTTAAGTCCAAGTCATTTGTAAGTCATGGCATCACCTTCCTGATTCTTCTCTGAGAATTAAACTCAAACAGCAACACTTGCTGAAGATATGTAAAACTGTGGGAAACAGTTCAGCTTCCTGTTTTCCTAATCAATTTCCCAATTTTTCAGCTTTGTTGCTTGCTTTTTTGGCATTGTATTTTTCTTTCCTTGACTAAAAACATAATAGCTCTTTATCTTCCCAACATTTTTAAATTCTCTTTGGCATTTTCCAACTTGATCTGTACATAATACTTCAATCTGATAAGCAATTAGATTCACCTTTATTTTTCATAGAAGCCTTTACACATGGCCTATCAAGTCAGATATTTCTGATGCAGTTTAGGGGTGCTGACATGGTTTAGGGGTGCTGAAACCCCCAAAACATCAGGGTACCTGAAATGAATTCATGTACTTGAGCCATCTACTTGTCAAGTGGCAAAGTTTATTGTGATACTTGTGGAAGGGGGAAAAGTTCTTAGGGAATCTGCAAGCTGACTAGAATAAACCTAGTTTATATAGAAAAGGGATAGTGAAAAGAATGCCAAGTATGCTAATTAGGTGATTAGGGGTCTTCAAAGGAATATTCAAGAAGTCTAAATGTCCTCAGAACAGGAGCCATTGATTGGGCTTCTGGGATTGACGGGAAAATTTATGGAGTCAGTAGACATAGATTTATTGCAGAGAGAAGATAGTTCTGTTTACACAAATGTTTTGCCAGAGGCATGATCCTTGGAGGCCAGAGGGTGTAGCACCAATGTGATATTCACAGCACTTATGGAGACCATGAATATTCCAGCACAATTCTGAATCACAAAATAGCACAGACACTCCACATGGAAGACAGAATCAAAACATTTATTCAGACACCAGAAAGTTAAATCCATCATAGTAACAAAAATTACACATACAGTAACAATGCAGAGAACAACATCACCCCTAAGCCTTCCCCATGCTGGGCTTCCCACAAACCAACTCCATTAAACAAATCACAAACAGGCTTCCTGTAAAGAACATGCCCTTCTCATACAGCCAGCTGCGGGCTTGTCTTCATCCTTCAGTTCTGACTGCTCTCTCCCTAATTTCCTCTCAGTGCTCCTCTAGCTCTGCCTCTTCCTATTCCACCCTTTCAGCAAACTCCTCCCATCATAGGCTCCATGTGACTCAGACTCATGTGACTCAGGAAGATCACATGGACCAATTAATGGATGGGAAAGATCTTCCCATTAAGAAGCAAAATCACAGTAACAATGAGCAAAAATATATTGTCAGTACAGATGCAGAGACAAAATCATTGGGCCAGGTATCCCTGTGCCTGTACCAATAAATTTTATCTGAGGAATTACAGAGTCAGGGCTGTGTGTGCCTGCAACAGGGAGAGATTTTCTCACAATGGGACTGGATTGCTTCCAGAGACATGGTTTTAGAGCTGGGGCCCAAGCATAAGCCCCTTATCATTTCCAAATAGGAACAAAGTCAACATCAAAGGGATGCCATTTTCCCAAAATACTCCACTTTGCCATCATTTCCAAATGAGCAAATTTATCATTTTTAAATCTATAAAAGGACAAGAAAAACAAAACTCTCCTTATTCTAAATATATCCCCATTGGGCAATTTTAAATCTCTACTATGGCTACTATTGCCCAAGCTATTCTTCACTCCCCACTAAAGTAAAACATAAATAAGCACCATCTAAGAGCCATTGTAGAGCACATCAATACATAAACTTCAGGGAAATCTCATTAATGAAAAAAGGGTAAAGATAAAAAAAATTATTTGATCTACAAGCATACCTTTCACAATTGGTGAGTGAAACTAGTCAGAGAGATATGGGTAATATGAATTATTATCTATTCCAGATCTATTACATGAATAATCCATTCAGCTCTAAAAATGCATTTGTAATTGAGATGCATGCAGAGACTTTAATTTTATGTGTTTTTTTCATTTTTTAAAAACATTTTTATTTAAAGTTTTGAGTTCTAAATTTTATCCCTTCTTTCAATGAATGGTCTGTATTGTTGTTGTTTATCCTTGTGGAAGAGGACCATGATATCAGAAAGGAGATGCCATGACATGCAAGTGAAATGGATTTAAGTGAAGAATGGCTGTGCAAAGTCAGCAGACTCATTTTCTCCTCCAGAGTCTTCTGGATCCAGTGGTAAGACATAGCTCAGGATGACTGGAAATGGTCCTGGATGTAGTAGAAGACCTTGGCCTTTTTAAGCCATGGTATCTAACAGGGCTTGACTGAGGCAATTCATTCAGTGATTAAGGTTAGTTAAGAAATGAGGCAAAGAATGGCCTCTTTTATATCATAAAAAAAAATCAGTCCAAGAAGGGAAGCCCCTTAATGTTTCTGGCCAAAACAGAAACAATTGCTGTTTATATTCACCAGAGAGTGTCCAAATAATAACCAAGTAAAGCTTGGTTTGGGACATATTGTTGGTCAGTCAATGAGAGTCAGAGTAATTTGGGTTTAGGAATTGCCTCAGTAAAAGGAATGGTCTGTAAATAATTTGAAGTAGGAGGAAATCTGTGAATTACTAACTGAGAGAATCAGGAAAGATCTTATGTAGGAGATAACATTTGAGCTGAGTTTTGAAGGAAGCTAAGGAATAGGACAGGTGGAAGTAAGGTGAATGACCTGTGTAAAGGTAAGCAGAAACAAGATAGAACATCCCTTAAATTCTCAAAGTTTTTGTTTGTTCCTCTTTAAGGCCCATTCTGAGGACCATGTTAATCTACATGAAGCATTAAACTTTTTGTGAGTAAGGATAATTTCGTTGATTGCTTTAATATCCTCAGCATTTAGTAGAGTATGTTGAACATAGAGATCATTGACTCTTTGATTGATTGATTGGTTGATCCACCTCTCCCAAAATAGACCCTTACTCCCAAATAATCCTGTTAACTGTGCTATATACATTTTAACAGTATGCTGGTAAATATATAACAAGCATTTTCCTCCCTCCAGCTCCCAATGTTCAAGTTTAATCTGTAATGTTAGCACTTGTTTCTAACTTTCAGAACAATACATCAATACTTGTAATGTTTGCAAATTTTTGATGTTTAAATATTCTTACTGAAAATTGAACAGTTGTTCTCAATAGTTTTCTGGCTCCAACATTCCCTTTTATAACAACAATAACACTGATAGATAACATTTATGTATTGTTTTTTGCTATGTGCTAGGCACTGCGCTAAGTCCTTTATTATCTTGCTTGATGCTTACAATGAGGGGGAGGAGAGGGAAGTGAAGAGGGTAGGTGTTACTATTATATTCACTTTACAGATGATGAAACCGAGGCAAAGAAAGGCTAGGTGGTTTACTCAGGTTCACATAGCTAGTAAGTGTTTAAGGTCAGAGTTGAACTCAATTCTTGATGGGCCCAGGGCTCAATTCTTTGAATGACCCAGCTGGAATGCATCATGGTGCTTAGCATGAACTGACATAAATTGAAATCTCAGCTATAAAATGCCACAACACATGAAGGTGAAATATCAATTGATATTTCCAAGGAATAATAATGTGTGTAGGCTCACTTCAAGTGGGTGATACATTTTTTTCATTTAACAAACATTTGTTTTCTCTCTCAAACTCCTTCGAGAAAGGATAAAAAGAAAAAGAAAATCCTTATGACAGATCTGTTTAATCATGAAAAATAATTTCCTTTGTTGGGTATATTCAAAAATATATGTAATACTTTTCATATTAAGTAAATCATCTCTTTGAATGAGCTATACCCTCACATGAAAGGTTTGATTGTGTAAAACATTTTGCCCTCTATCTGAACAATAAGAACAAAAATCTCAAATGGTGAATAGAGAGGAAATACATTTATTCATTCATATAGATCATAAAATAGCAGAAAACACACAAATACCCTTCCCTAACGACTCTAAGCCAGATACATATTTCAATTCAAAGTATAGAGCGTTCCAAATCCTAATTCTCCAAAGTCTCCAGGATTCATGCTGGAAATTAGGGACAAATTGTGAAGCTGGCACAAATATCTGTCTTTCAAAGTCTGCTCTTTCTGTTCATGAGTCTTTCCAAGAAGAGAATCTGGAGCCTCATGTCTTCTGGATTTTATAATCTCCAGACACTCATTCTGCAAAATGAAATCAATTTGAAACTCATATCTCCTCAGGACTTACTGACTTTAGGGTCTTTCCCTCCCTCTGACTGAATAGGATAGAGGGCATACATCAGGGAACTTCTTCTTTAATCTCCTATTCCATGAGTCCACCCAAAGAAGTCCTCTTATTTTCCACCCAAATGATCTCCTATATTTCATGCTCTATAGAAACTCATTATTTTGCAAGATGAATTCAACTTATGTGTAGGAGAGAGTGCCCTACATTTATGAAGTCAAAAAATGATGTGAAGAAAGAAAAAACAACTTGACTATCACAATTAGCATAGCATTTTCATCTTGATTTATTGTTAATAGTAATACTACTCTTCAGCTTGATAGCTAAAATATCAAAATGTTGGGTTAATGAACAAACATTTGTTACTCTACGGATATTTTATTTGCTAAAGTTCAGCAGCTGAAAGTTGTGTAATAGTTTTATTTTTAATTATGCAGGTATTAACTTCACACAGAATAATGTCAACATGACTCACTTTAAGTAAATTAAAATTTGTCATTTTTCAAAAGTCTCCCAAATAAGCACTGTCATGGAACTGTGAGTACACATTTGGTCCGCAATTAAAACATCAATATATTCTATGTAACTAAAGTTGAAACACAGTATATTTGGATATTAGTGAGCATACTTGTTTATTTCCCTGTTGTTTTACATGTGCCTCAATAGCCTGTTATTCTTGCCACCAGTTTCCTTATGAAACAGTGATGATGCCCCACAGTTAAGAAATGAGCAAGAGAAGAAGTGGCTCATAGGATTAAATGTGTATCTCAAGTCAGATGGGACCTAACAGGTCCTGCAAGGAATTGGAGATTAAAGAGAAGATAACTGGGAGATATAACTAGTTATGATACTAATTATAAAATCATACAATTTTAGAGCTTCAAGTGATTATCATTGAATCATACTGAAGCTCAAATTAATAAGTCACTTTAGAGTTTGCATAGTGCTTTTCCATGTAATAACCCTCCCAGTTAGGTAAGTAATACGAATATTATTAGCCCAAAATAACTGAGAAAAGTTGAGAAAGCTGAGGTTTAGAGAGAAGTGATTTGTCCAAAGCAAGCACAGAATCACAAGATCATTGTTGTTTAGCCACTTTACTCATGTTTGACCCTTTCCAATCTCATTTGTAGATTTCTTTGAAAAGATACTGGAATAGTTTTTCCATTTTTTAAAATATTAATTATTTACTTTTATTTATTTTCAGCATTCTACAATAACTACCACATAATTTAGGTTATTATTTTCTCCTCCCTCCCCCCCTCTTTCCCTTTCCCTCCCGGAGATGACATACAATTTTTGTGTAGGTTCTACACATACATTCTTATTAAGTACATTTTCACTATAGTCATGCTGTGTTGAAGAATTAAAATAAGTGGGAGAAGTCATCTAACAAACCAAAATGCAATACACATACACACACACACACATACACACACACACACACACACACACACACACACACACACAAAAATGATCGACTACATTCTGCGATTGAATTCCATGGTTCTTTCTCCGAATGTGGAAGGTATTTTGCCTTAGAAAATCATTGGGAATTTTTTTAAGTCCTTGCATTGCAAAGAAGTTCCAATTCTACCAGAAAACACTCTCACACACTATGGTTGTTTCTGTGCAAAAAGTTCTCCTGGTTCTGCTCCTTCCATTCAGCATCAGATCATATAAGTCTTTCCAGGCCTGTCTGAAGTCTTCCTGTTCATCATTTCTTATAACACAATATAACATAATTTATTCAGCCATTCCCCAATTGATGGACATCTCCTTGATTTCTAGTTTTTGGTCACCACGAAGAGTGCTGCCATAAATATTTTTGTACAGATGGCACCATTTCCTATTTTTATACTCTCTTATGGATACAGTTGTAGAAGCAATATTGCTGAGTCAAAGGGTATGCACATTTTGATAGCCCTTTGGGTATAATTCGAAATTTCTCTCCAGAATGGTTGCATCAGCTCACAGCTCCATGAACAGTGTATTAGTGTCCCAACTCTCCTACAACCTTGCTAACATTTGTCATCTTCCCGTTGTCATGTTTGCCAATATGATAGGTGTGATGTGGTACCTCAGAGTTGTTTTGGTTTGCATCTCTCTAATCAAAAGTGATTTAGAGCATTTTTTCATATGACTATAGATATTTTAATTTCTTCCTCTGAAAACTGTCTTTCATATTCTTTGACCATTTATCAATTGGGGAATGACTTGTATTTTTGTACATTTGACTGAGTCCTCTACATATTCTAGAAATGAGGCCTTTATCACCAACATTAGCTGTAAAAATTCTTTCCCTTTTCAGTTTAATGTAATCAAAATTATCCATCTTGCACTTCATAATACTTCTTGAGTAAAAAATTCTTCCCTTCTCCATAAATCTGATAAATACATTATTCCTTGCTCCTCCAGATTATCCATGGTATCAATTTAATACCTAGATCATGTACCCATTTGGATTTTATTCTTGTGTACAGTGTTAGGAATTGGTCTATGCCTAGTTTCTGCCACAATTTATTCAGTTTTCCCAGAAATTTTTGTTAAACAGTGAGTTCTTATCCCAGAGGCTGGGGTCCTTGGGTTTATCAAACAGTAGATTCCCGTATTCAGTGTCTACTGTGTCTTGAGTACCTAGCATATTCCACTTGTCTACCCTTCTGTTTCTTAGATAGTACCAAGTGGTTTTGATAATTGCTGTTTTAAAATACAATTTGTGATCTGGTAGTGCTAGACCACCTTCCATTTCTTTTCATTAGTCCCCTTGATATTCTGGACCTTGTGTTCTTCCAGATGAATTTTATACTATTTTTTCCACCTCTAGAAAATAATTATCTGATAGTTCAATTGGTATGGCCCTAAATAAGTAAATTAATTTAGGTAGAATTGTCATTTTTATTATATTAGCTTTGCCTACCCACGAGCAATTGATGTTTTACCACTTAATTAAATCTGACTTTTTTTGTGTGAAAAGTATCTTATAGTTGTGTTCATATGGTCCCTGGGTTTGTTTTGGCAGGTAAACTCCCAAATATTGTATAGTGTCTGCCCTAGTTTTAAAATGGATTTCTCTTTCTATCTCTTGCTGCTGGGCTTTGTTACTAATATGTAGAAATGCGGAAGATTTCTGTGGGTTTATTTTGTAACCTGCAACTTTGCCAAAACTGTTTATTATTTCAAGAATTCTTTTACTTGAATCTCTGGAATTTTCGAAGTATATCATCATATCATCTGCAAAGAGTGATAACTTAGTTTCTTCTTTGCCTATTCTAATTCCTTCAATTTCTTTATCTTGTCTAATTGATATAGCTAACATTTCTAGTACCATATTGAATAATAGTGGTGATAATAGATATCCTTGTTTCACTCCTGATCTTACTGGAAATGCATCTAGCTTATCACAATTGTATATAATGCTTGCAGAAGGTTTTAGATACTGATCATTGTTATGTGGAAAGTTTCTTTTATTTCTCCAGTGTTTTTAATAGGAATGGGTATTGTATTTTGTCAAAAGCTTTTTCTGCATCTATGGTTTCTGCTAGGTTTGTTCTTGATATGATCTATAATGTTGATAGATTTCCTAATATTGAACCAGCCCTGCATTTCTGGTATGAATTCTACCTGATCATAATGTATTATTCTTGTGATAATTTGCTGTATTTTTTTTTTTGCTAAAATCTTTTTTAAAATTTTTGCATCTATATTCGTTAGAGAAATTGGTCTACAATTTTCTTTCTCTATTTTGGCTCTTCCTGGTTTAGGTATGAAAACCATATTTGCATCATAAAAAGAATTTCGAAGAACTTTTTCTTTCACAATTTTCAAAATTGTCTATATAGTATTAGACTTAACTGTTCTTTAATGTTTGATAGAATTCATTTGTAAATTCATCTGACCCTGGAGATTTTTTCCTAGGAAGTTCATTGATGTCTTGTTCAATTTCTTTTTCTGAGATGTGGCTGTTTAAGTATTCAACTTCCTCTTCTGTTAATCTGGGCAATTTGTATTTTTTAAAATACTTATCGATCACATTTAGATTGTCAAATTTCTGGGCACAAAGTTGGGCAAAGTAATTTCTAATTATTGTTTTAATTTTCTCCTCATTGGACTTGCATTCACCCCTTTCTTTTTTGATTTTAGCAATTTAGTTTTCTTCTTTCTTTTTTTTAAATCAGATTGACCAAAGGTTTATCAATTTTATTAGTTTTTTCATAAAATCAACTATGGGTTTTATTTATGAATTCAGTAATTTTCTTAATTTCAATTTTATTAATCTCTCCTTTGGTTTTCAGTGTTTCTAATTTGGTATTTACTTGGGGATTTTCAATTTGTTCTTTTTCTAGATTTTTCAGCTGCATGCCCAAGTCATTGATCTCCTCTTTCTCTATTTTATTCATAGAGGCATTCAAAGATATAAAATTTCTCCTAAGAGCTGCTTTTTCAGTATCCCATAAGATTTGCTAGGTTGTCTCATTATTGTCATTCTCTTGAATGAAATTGTTGATTGTTTCTATGACTTCTTGTTTAACCCACTCCTTCTTTAGGATTAGACTATTTGGTTTTCAATTAATTTTTGGTTTATCTTTCCATGGCCTTTTATTACATATAATTTTTATGCATTATGATCTTAGAAGGATGCATTGACTATCTGTGCCTTTCTGCCCAGAACTGTGAGGTCTTTATGCTCTAGGACGTGGTCAGTTTTTGTATATGTGCCATATACTGCTGAGAGAAATGTACATTTCTTTCTATTCCCAATCAGTTTTCTCCAGAGATCTATCATATCTACTGTATCCAGAGTTTTATTTAGCTCTTTAACCCCCTTCTTGTTTATTTTGAGGTTAAATTTATCAAGTTCAGAGAGGGGGAGTTTGAGGTCTCCTACTAGTATAGTTTTGCTGTCTATTTCTTCCTTCAACTCCCCCAACCTCTCCTCTAAGTATTTGGATGCTATACCACTTGGAGTATACATGTTTGGTAATGATATTGCTTCATTGTCTATGGTGCCTTTTAGCAGGTTATAATTTCCTTCCTTATCTCTTTTGATTAGATCTATTTCTGCTTTTGCTTTGTTTGAGATGAGGATTGCTACTCCTGCTTTTCTTACATCAGCTGAAGCACAATATATTTTGCTCCAACCTTTTACCTTTATCCTGTGTGTTTCCCACCATTCCAAATGTGTTTCTTGTAAACAACATATTGTTGGGTTGTGGCTTTTAATTCATTCTGCTATCTTTCTCCTTTTTATGAGAGAGTTCATTCTATTCACATTCATAGTTATGATTACAATCTGTGTCTTCTCCTTCATCATCTTTCCCACTGCTTGTGCTTTTAGTTATCTCATCTCCCTTCCCCTCCTCAACAGAACTTTGACTTTTCACCACCATCTCCTGCAGGCTTCCCTTACTTCTTTCAGCCCCACTACCTTTTACTCCCCTTTACCCTTACTACTTTTTTCCCTCCCTTTGATCTTCCCCTCCCCTTTCTTCCTCCTTATCCTCCTACTGCCTATAGAACTAATTAGATTTATATACTTAATTAAGTTTATTGTTCCCTCCTTGAACCAAATCAGGTGAGAGTACCTCTCATACAATGCTCATTTCTCTTCCCTCTTTCCCTCTACTATAATTTTGTACTTCTTCCTGTGATGTAATTTACCATTTTCTGTTTCCTCCTTTTCACGTATCCTGTTACAATCCCTTTGCACGCTTAAATCTTATTTTTAACATGACATCATTTACTTTATACCTGTTCCCTCTATGTATATTCCTTTTATATTTCATTCTAAATGCACAATTCTCAGTATTAACAAGTGTCATCTTCCGTTATAGGGAGGTAAACAGTTTGCCCAAATTGAGTAACAAGTTTTTCTTTTCCCCTGTTTATCTTTTTATGCCACTCTTTTGACTTGCATTTGAAGATTAAATTTTCTATTGATTTCTGGTCCTTTTGTCAGGAAGGTCTGGAAATCACTAATATCGTGGAATGACCATCTCCTTGTCTGAAATGTTATGCTGAACTTTGCTGGGTAGTTGATCTTTGGTTGTAGTCCCAGGTCCTTTGCCTCACAGAATATCATATTCCAATTCCTTCGATCTTTTAATGTAGAAGCTGCAAGGTCCTGTATGATCCTAACTGTTGCTCCTTGATATTTGAATGGTTTCTTTCTGACTGCCTGTAGTATTTTCTCCTTAACTTGATAGTTCTGGAATTTGGCAACAATATTTCTTGGGATTTTTAGTTTGGGATTCCTTTCTGGAAGTGAGTGGTGCATTCTTTCCATGACTGTTTTGCTCTGTGGCTATAGCACTTCTGGGCAATTTTCCTTCATGATTTCTTGTAAGATATTTTCTAGACTCTTTTTTTTCATCATGGCTTTCTTGTAGGCCAATAGTTCTTAAATTTTTCTCTCCTGAATCTATTTTTAAAGTCAGTTGTTTCTCCAATTAGATATTTTATATTTTCTTCTGTCTTTTCATTCTTTAGACTTTGTTTGACTGATTTTCATAGAGTCATTAGTTTTTTACTTGCACAATTCAAATTTTTATCAAGTTATTTTCTTCAGTTAACTTTTGCATCTCCTTTTCCATCTGCCCAATTATCTCTTTTAAGGGCTTATTTTCTCCAGTTAGTTTTTGTACTTCCTTTTCCATTTGTCTAATTTTCTCAGTTATGTTTTGTGTTTCCTTTTCCATTTGTCCAATATTCCCAGTTAGGTTTTGTGATTCCTTTTCCATTTGTTCAATTTTCTCTTTTAAAGAGATGTTCACATCAGGGAATTCTTTTTTCATACTTTTCAAATTATTAGCCAGTTTTTCTTCTATTTCCTTCTTCAGCTGTTCCAGTATAACTGTTTGTGAATGTGAGCAGTTCATGGTCCCTTCTCCAGTTTCAGATGGGAGTACAGTCTCAGTACTGACCTCTTTGCTATTTATGTTTTGGTCCTTGTCCCCATAGAAAAATTCTATGATTTTTCACCCTTGCTTTTCTTTTTTTTGCTCATGATGGTGATTTGTGTTGTGACTTTTGGTTCTTTCAGTTAGAAGGTGCAGAACTTGTTGTTGAGTTAACTGGTGTAAAAAAGCTAAGGGCAGATGCCTTTTTATCTTTTTGTTTTGTGTTTCTCCAATCAGCCCTGAGGCTAGCTTGTTAAGTGTAGGGGAGGGTTGGTCTGGTCACACAAAATCTCCTCAGCTAAGCTGAGGCAAAGGCAAGCTCAGGGGTTAATGATCCCAGCTGCCCTATTGCCTTCTGTTTCCCCTAGAGTGTTCAGGTAAACCTGGGTCCTAGTGCAAGTTTCCACCTCCCCTGGAGCTCCTCTCCTAACACTGGGGCATGCCTGGGTTGTAGTATGAGCTCCCCTGGAGCTCCTCTCCTAGAGTTGAACTATGTCTGGGTCCTAGTGTGAATTTCCAATGCCTTGGGGTCCAACTCCTTCCAGTTTACCTCTGCCACAGTAAGAGGAATTCCCCCTTAGCTATTTTTCTAGCCTCAGGTGTTATCAGACTGTTTGCTTCTTCACTGTGCTCACTGATCCAGGATTTTTCTGGGGAAATATTATGGTTCTTTCAAGGTCAACAAGGGGAGAGGAGAGAGCATTTACCGATCACTCTGCAATGTTAGCTCCCAGAGGTTAAAGTAGGTGACTTATGAATGTTTAATCTGCGGACTGAAAGTCTCAGGAGCTGCTATGGGTGATATCTGGGGCTCAGCATCTGTCACTGGCTTGGCTCTGCTGGTCTCTCACCCTAGGTTGCTGCTCCACTGTTCTGCTTGCTGCTGCCTCAGGCCTCATTGGGGCTTTCCTGCTCTGCTGCACTGTACTGTGTGCTGTGGGCTCACCCCTGTGGAACAGATCTTTGTTGTCGACCTTCCAATCTGTCCTGGGCTGTGAATCTGCCACAGTTTGTCTCCTATTGGATTCTGTACCTCCAAAATTTGGTCAGATTCTCTTTTTAGAGGTTTCTAAAGGAGTTTGTCTAAGAGCTTAAGTGAATCGTTGCTCTCACTCCGTCAATTGGCTCTGCACCCATTTTTCCATTTCTTTCTCCAGGTCATTTTAAAGATGAGGAAACTAAGCCAAACAGGGTTAAGTGACTTGGCCAGTGTCATATAGCTAATGAGTGTCTGAGGCTGAATTTGAACTCAGGGAGATGAATCTTCCTGACTCCATGCTCATCATTCTATCTGTGGTGTTGTCTAGCTACCATAATCACAATACTACATAAATTATAAACGTTGGGAAACCCTTCAAAAACCAAATAATCACTTTCTGAATAAATAATAACCTTTATAACATATCAAATAACTGGTCATCTATCCTATGCTTGAACACCTATAGTAAGGAGGAACTTTTTACTTAGGCACTTCATTCCATTGCTGAACAAGTTCAATTGATTTGCCTTTTTTTTTCTTTTTACCTTCATAGACCTTACTCAAGTAAGATATTTCCACTTTCTTGCTTTCACTTCTAAGTTCTTGGAGAGTCAAAGTGAGAATTTTTCTCCTTTCTAACAATAATTATAGATCTATATCTAAGGGATTATGTTAACTGATTCTCAAGGTTTTATATGTGGAAATCCTCCTATGTTCTGTTACAGTAATTAGTGATCCAGTGACACTGGATTCCTTGCTATTCCACAATTAAGACATTAATATATTTTGACTCTGATAATTTTTTTCTGTCTTAAATCCTAAATAATATTCCACTTTCTAGATGAAAACTTCCTCACCCCCTCTTAACTCAAGTGCCTTCCCTCTATAGTCTCTTTTTATTCTACATATAAGTTGTTTGTATGTATGTTTGCTTGTCTTCACCATTAGATATTTGGTGACTTGATGGTAGAGATTTTATTTTGCCTATTTTTCTTTATCCATCTCTTAGCACAATGCTTAGAACATAGTAAGTTAATAAATGTTTATTAACTGACACTCAAAAGGCTTCATCTGAGAGGTCTGATGTTGTCTGATTGTAAAGTCATTTCAGAATTCTGGATCTTCATTTTATGAGATATTTTTGTTATGAAAAGGCCCACTGTATAACCTCTACTTGCCTAGGATGATTTTCTAACATACTACAGCTCTAGCTTTAGAATGGTCTCTAGAGTGTTTTACACTCCAACACAATGATCTTTAAATATCTACAATGTGCAAGGCAAAGGCAGCTGTATCATAAAGATTTTCCTACAGCATGACTCTGATCATGTGACTTTTCTATCCACTGAACCGTAGTGACTCCCTATTACCTTTAAGATCATATATTACATCCTTTACTCTACATCTCTAACCTGATGATATATACTTCTACTTGACACACAATACAGACAAGGCAAACCCTACTTGTATACCAGTCCATCCCTGTGCCTTTGTATCAATATGCCTTTGCATAACTATGCCTTTGCACTGTCTCTTCTTTATATCTGCAGTATAACCCTCTTCATTTCTGCTTCTTTACTTCAAATCTCAGCTCATCTTTCCTTATCCCCTAGTCTGCTAGTGCCTCCTTCCCCAAATGATCTCATTTCTATTTTTCTGTCTCCCTGTTTTTGTACATGCTATCTTCTCTGGCTAAATCACCTTTCTTTAAATCCCCAGAATTTTGTACAATGCCTGGCACATAGCACATATCACTTAATATATGCTTGTTTACTTGTTGGCTAACTGATGATATTGTAAACTCTTTAAGGTAAGTGAATCTTTCAATTTGGCTTTTCTGTTTACAGAGCTTAAAACACTGCCTTCCCTTTGCTTTATTATCTCTAATAACAATTTTCTAGTTCAAAACAAAGTTTGGCAGGAGATTTCATCCGATTGGAGTGAGAGTGAAACATAGTCCAGCATAGGCCATGCCAGTGCGAACCCTGTCCTGGCATGCCAGCAGCTGGTCTTGGGGTGTGTGTGTGTGTGTGTGTGTGTGTATTTCTGTGTGTCTGTGTCTGTGTGTGTGACTGAATCAGCAGTGGCAGCTCCTAGAGTCACAGACAGTAAAGGGGTTGGTCAATTAGTCAGACAGAGATTATAGATTGCTACTAGATATAGGACTCTATTGTATTACCTATACTAATTTTGAGTTATGGTTACAAAGTGAGGAGGAGCATTAATATGAACAAGGACCTTGGTCACAGTTAACTGGAAAAGAGAGTTTGTGGCCACTCAGAGCACAGGCTAGGATAGCAGAGAACATATCTCTTTTTATATTGTGTGTGTGTGTTTGTCTTTCATTGCTGAAGAAGACCATGCCAGCAGAGAAATAATGACATGACTTGCACTTGACTTTGTTTTGAGTGAGGAGGGCTGTGCAGGTCACCAGCCTCACTTCTCCTCCAGAACCATCTGAATACAGTGACCAGATATTCATCAGCATGACCAGAGATGACCTAGGATGAGACAACTGAGATTTAGTGTTTTGCTCAATGTCACACAGCTAATGAGGGTCAAGTGTCTACTACCTTGGAAGAACTGAAACCTACAAACCCCCAGAGTCAGCACTGAAAACAGCAGCTTGAAAACCTTGACACTTGGCCCCTTCCACCACATGAGCAGAGTGTAACTTTAACATCAAGTTAAAATTCCAGAAATGGGCTTAAAAAAAGCAAACAGCACAACAAAAGGACCTGACTCTGGGAAGTTACAGTGGTGCCTGGAAAAATCAAAACACATTAAGAAGAAGACAACAGAGTCAAAAGGCCAAAAGAGCTGTATCTAAAGCTTCAAAGAAAAATGTATATTGGTCTCACATCCCCCAAAATATTCCTGGGAAAGCTCAAAAAGGATTTGAAAATTCAGATAAGGGAGGTAGAGGAACAATTGGGAAAAGAAATGAGAGTGATATGAGAAAATCATGAAAAAAATTCAAAAGCTTGGTAAAGAAAGCAGTCCCCCCTAGCCCCCCAAAAAGAACACTAAAGGAAATAACACCTTAAAAATAGAATAGGCTAAATGGTAAAATAGGCAGAAAAATCTACTAAAAAGAATTCCTTAAAAAGAAAAACTGACCAAATGGAAAAGGGAGGTACAAAAGCTCACTGAAGAAAATAATTCCTTCAAAATCAGAATTAGACTAGTGGAAATAAAGATTCCATGAGACATCAAGAAACAATGAAACAAAATCAAAAGAATGAAAAGAAAATGTGAAATATCTCATTGGAAAATAACTGACTTGGAAAAAATATATTAAGGGAAGAGAGGGAAGGGAAAGAAAGAGAAAAGAAGAAAAAGGAGGAAGAGGGAAGGGTACAGAAATTTAAGAATTATTACACTACTTGAAAGTCAAGACTAAAAAAAAAAGCCTAGGTATCATATTATAAGAGTTTAGCAAGGAAAACTGCCCTTATATCTTAGAACCAGGGAGTATAATAGAAATTGAAAGAAACCATCGATTCTCTCCTAAAAGAGATCCCCAAATGAAAAATCCAAAGAATAATATGGCCAAATTCCAGAGCTCCCAGATCAAAGAGAAAATATTGCAAGTAGCTAGAGAGAAATATTATAGAGACACAGTCAATATAATAAATTTCTATATTAAGGGAACATAGGACTTGGAATATGATATTCCAAAGGGCTAAAGAGCTAGGATTTCAAAGCAAGATCACTTACCCAGAAAAAATAAAGTATCCAAACCATTCCTTCAAGGGAAAAAATGAATATTTAGTGAAGTAGAAGACTTTCAAGGAGTTCTGATGAAAAGACAAAACTTAAATTGAAAATATGACTTCCAATACAAGACTCGAGAGAAGTATGAAAAGATAAACATGAAAGAGAAATCATAAGGGATTCAATAAAGTTAAACTGTTTACATTCCTACATGAGAGGATGATACTTATAACTCCTAAGAACTTTGTCATTATTAGGTAGTTGGAAGGCATGTACATTAACAGAAGACCTGGATGTGAGTTGACTGTGATTTTGATGATATCTAAAAAATAAAATTAACAGGTGAGAAAGGGGGATGCATTGGGAGAACTGGAAAGGGGTAAATTATCTCACATAAGAGTCCCTACAAAGAAAAAGGAAAAAATATGAGAAGGGGAAAGCTGAGAGAAGGGAGGGCAAATTGAAGGAGGGCAGTGGTAAAAACACTCCATTATGACAGAAGGGAAGTTTACACATAGTGGAGGGAATGTGGGAATATTGGGACATTAAAGCATTGTAAGACTTGTGAACTGATTCAATCATTCTTGAGATAAATTTGGAGCTCTACTAAAGGGGCTATAAATTGTGTATAACCTGTAACCCAACAATGCCACTACTAGGTCTATGTCCCTAAGGATATATATAGGGAAGGGCAAATGTAGGAAGGAAAGATTAAAAAGGAAGGAAGGCAGGAAGCCAAAGAAGGAAGGAAGGAAAGGACCTATATGCACCAAAATTTTATAGCAGCTTTTTTGGTGTTGGCAAAGAATTGGAAATTGAGGGGATACCCATCAAGTGAGGAATGACTGAGGGGATAAGAAATGATGAGCAGAAGGCTTTCAGAAACACTTGAACTTACATGACCTGATGCAAAATGAAGTGAACAGAATCAGAATAATAAATATCAGAACAGCAACTACAAATGATTTGACTATTCTCAGCAATAAAATAAGCCAAGACAATTCGGAAGGACAATGAAAAACGCTATCATCTCCATAGAAAGAATTGATGGAGTGTCTGAATACAGATAGAACATCTTTTTTGAACTTTATTTCATTTCATTTTGTTCAGTGTTTTCTTTTACAAAATGACTGATGTGGAAATATGTTTTTCATGACTGCACTAAACTCTATCAGTTACTTGCCTGAGTAGGCAAGTGAGAGAGTAGGGAAGGGAGAGAACTTGGAATTCATTTTTTTTAAATGAATGTTAAAAGTTGTTATACATGTAATTAGAAGAAAAAAATATTTTCTTTAAAGACCAAGCTATAAACTTGAAATAAAACTGAAATTTAAAAAGATCTCCTCTGAAGAGGTCCAGAAATAATTTTTAATTAGTGAATTTTAAGGGAATTAAAGATAATGGTCATTGAAAAAGATCATTAACTTTCAAACCACTCTGTGATCCATATTTCCAGCCTGGTTTTGTTAACTGAGTAAGATTGTTTCTCTAGAGAAAAGGTTCTGGTTTAGTAGATTCTTTATATTTTATGTTTAAACTTGGAAGTACATTAAAATCTTGTAAGCTTTTAAATCTCCAAACAATAAGAGTTTATCATTTGAATTTTATAATTAGTATTCAGAGTCTTCAGGGGATTTTTATTCTTTTTCATAAAGAGTTTGAATGTATAATCCTTGCAAAATCAATTCATTAGTATGAATAAAAATTTTTAAAATGAACTTGAAAAGATGTCTGTTTTGACTTTTAATTTTTGACTGTTTAAAACTGTAAACGGTGTTTTTTTTTGCCATATGTAATTGATGTAAAATGGAGCATCTCATCTCAAAATAAAAAACAATTTTCATTTGCAATGTAACACATAGCCCTTTATGTGCAAAATGAGTCCTAGAAATGTTGTGTAAAGGAGATGTTTTAGGATTCTCTGGGTGGTTTAGAAACATTTGATTTGGCAGGAACTACAGCCATAAAAAGGCATTTTTATTGGGAAGAAATAGCATATTTTTTCCTATAAAAGCTGTTCAGTATACCAATTTGTTTTACTTATATTTCTTGTATCTGTGTGGGAAGACATTAGCAAGATAGATTTTACCTTCTTTGAAGTACAGTTAGTGGCAATGAAAGAGCATATAACTACCCCTTGTCTTGGACAAATTAGGAAGGGATTTTTTAAGGCAACTTAGATATCATAAAACAGAATTTTCTTGCTAAAATTGAGATGCCAAGTTTCATCAGAAAAGATATTAGAGACTCTATGTTATATTGTGTTAGGTGGTCACAGACACGTTCTTTAAAACATATATTATTTATATTTGCAAGCATTTATTCTCTTCACTTCCATCTGCCTACAGTCATTGAACATTTTTTTTAAAAGAACAATTAAAAAAAGAAAAGAAAAAAGAAAATCAACACACATAACAAATATGTTTAATCCAGCAAAACAAATTCCCACATTGGCTATCTCTAAAATGACTCATTTTGTATTTTAAATGCATAATATCTCTGAGGTGAATGTTGTGTTTCATTCTCAGTACTCTAGACTTGTGATTTGTCAGTGCTCTTGGGAAAATTCATAGAGATGTTTATAAATTACTTCATCTGATGTGGAGTTGAAGAGAGACAAAACAACCAATGCATCAAAATTTAACCTCTATGATATTTAAGAAACAAACAAATATTTTAAGCAAATAAGTGAATTAATGAATAGTCAAATAAGTGAATGATAAATAGATAAATGAATAAATAAACAAATGAATGAATGAGTATCTATACAATAAATAAGTTAATTCTTTCTGGACCTTGACTCTCCATAGATACTTTGATTATTGTTTTTTTTTTTTACTTGTCCAGGGGTGGAGAAGGAAAAGCTATGGCCTACCACTCCCAGAAATGATTTAATAAATTATGTCATGAGAATTTTCCCAGACTATTTAGCTATATTTGTGTAAAATGTCAGGAAACCTAAAAAGCTAATAGCTAAACAAAGATATTTTTCATAGAATTCTCACAGCTTTCTGAGGAAGTAAATGGTAGAGAGGAAGAGGAAAAAGAGAAGGGAGAGAATGACGAGAGAAGGAAGGGGAGGGAAGAAAAATTAAATCAATATATTTCAGCAGACCAGAGAGATAGAGAAACTGCTTATCTACAACAATTCTATCTTAATTCTATTTTTCTTCCCTTGAATTTTCTGGAATATATTATTGTTTAAAATATCATGGTAAGTATCCAAAGACTAAACAGGTTTCTTACCAAATTAACTTATTCTTACAACTCTCCTATTTTTTCCTTCAAATTTTCAATCAGGTTATTTCCTGAGTTCTGTACTCTTTCTGTAGCAAGGTAAAAAAAAAAAAAAAACAATGATAGAACCTAAAATTCTCTTTTCTAAAATTGTAATAACATCATTGTAAATACTGTGTTTCATTATCATGTCTTGAAATCTTATAAAGCCAAGAATTGTAAACACAGACTTGTCTGGTATAAAGTGATCTTTATAGGGATTTCCAGGTTGTGATTGACTGATGAATCAATTTATACAGGGACCGGTTGACAGGTGAAAATTTTGTAGCATATTAAATCAGTCTGAAACATGTAACTTGGGTGAATGACAATATTTTTTTAAAGCTAGGAAATGTTATGAAAGAATGCCATTTTATTGTCTGTAATGCTATTGTCTTTTTAAAAAAATCTATTTTTAACATATATGGGGAGGATAAAAGGTAACTTGTTCCATAGAACTGTTGACTTTTCTTCTGTCATTCATCCATTAGATCGAACTTGACAAGGAAGGAAAATAAGGAAGATTGTTTTCCTTGCTCCCTTTCCCCATTTCTCATTTCATCCTTCTTTCTTCTTTTATTTCTATCCTCTTCTTTAATTCTTCTTTAGGCTTTTGGAAAAACATTGACTACTAAAAGCAGAATTGGCTTGCTACCAAAATTGTCTAAAATGCTGGAAAGATATGTATTCATTTTAAAAATTAAAAATGTTGATTTTTAAATTAAAAATGACACTGTTCTTAGAGAAATATATGCAATGATGAATATTCAGATTCTTAGCTAAGTCACAAGTATACTCTGAAGATTGATTTGTTAGGTGTAAATTGTAAGAACATATAGAGAAAGAGAAATGGCACTTGGTTATTGCTTGAAATATATCCGATATAGGTTTGGTGGAAGGAGTCTTAAGAACAGTTCATTCTAGAGAGAGCTCATTCTTGTCCAGAAAGAACCCTTATATCATTGTAGATGAACTGATCATCATAGTAGTATTCAATTTTATAAAGCTCAGTCCTCACAACCACCCTAAGAGGCAGGACATAATGTAAATATTATTATGCTAATTTTCCAGATGAGGAAATGGAGACTTCTGGGGTTGGGTGACTTTTCACAATGTAACACAGAGTATATGTGGTTCTGGGTGCTGACATAGTCCTTCTGATTCCAAAAATCTGCCTTCTTTCCATCCCATTGGAACATTTCTACTACGTTGAGTTGCTTTTCTTATTCTACTTAATGCATCTTGCAATGGTTTGTTGGGATCTGTCTGATTAGGTAGCAAGGGCCAAGAGTTAGCCCAGATCAAAATTCTACTTATTATATAAATTATTGAACTTATTTTTTCTGCTTTATCGTGTCATTTGCATTTTATTATCGTAGTTGGAGACTCAGTCACATGAAAGTGAGTCCAGGACAAGTGAGGTTCTACTGCATTGTCTTAATTTTCCTACATTAGCCTTGGTGTAAAGGGAAGAGAAGAACAGAGAGAATATTTCTGAAGATTCCAATATATTACCTCTCTCTATATTACTTGATTTTAGCTATGATTAACATTTTCAAATATCATTAACAATTATCCTAAATATATTAGTTGTGGTTCTTGTCTTTCTGCTTCCTCATTGTTTTCCTTCTTCCCTCAATGGTTTTCTTTTTTTCTCAGTAGGTTCT
Source organism: Potorous gilbertii (assembly GCA_028658325.1). Taxonomy (NCBI): domain Eukaryota; kingdom Metazoa; phylum Chordata; class Mammalia; order Diprotodontia; family Potoroidae; genus Potorous; species Potorous gilbertii. Next base: position 619,993,624 of record CM053770.1, on the reverse strand, counting down.
ACATTGTATCTTGTTAATACAGATTATAGGTTCTATATAAGTTCTTTTATATAATACAATTGGATTCATTTATTAACATATTGAATTTCATGCTTTTAAAAGGTATTCACCATTGTCATGAAAGCTGTCCTGTACAGATTCCAAATAGCAGAAATATTCTGATTCATGGTATGTTTATTTTCCAGTTACTCTTGTTCATAGAGTGGATTGAAAGTTTGAAAAGAGAAAAATTGCTTTCAAGGAGTGGAATAATATAGATTCATTGAATGGTTGAACTTTGAAGCAAGTGAATAAGGAACAGTATTTTTATACAACTGCCACTCTAGTTTATATACTCAACATGCCTTTCCTGAATTATTCTAATATCTTTCTGACAACATTTTTTTCTACCCTTTCTCAAGTTCTTTCTTCATTCGTGGAGGTGATACAGACATAAACAATCATCTGACAGTACAAGAACTTAAGAAAGAGTTCTGATAATTTCACTCACCTGCCTTCAAATTTTCTTTGTTTCCTTAGTTCCAAAAATATATCCACCATTAGAACCATTGTTTCTGCTGAGATATTTCTTAGACACTTAACCTGTTGTCTCCCTTAGCCTCCCTTTTCCATGATGTGCTTATTCTTTTCTCTAGAACTCTCCCTGCCAGCTGCCTACTCTTCTTCTCTCAGCAATTAGCAGCAGATGTTCATAATTCAGCACAGTTCAGAGCCTGAAAAAGTCTCAGTTGTTCTGCTGCAGGCACAAAAACTGAAGGCAAAAATTCAGTTCTGAAAATCTAATTCAACATTTTTCTTT
>CM053770.1:619972478-619992325 GCA_028658325.1 Potorous gilbertii | reverse complement strand
TCCCTTTTCCATGATGTGCTTATTCTTTTCTCTAGAACTCTCCCTGCCAGCTGCCTACTCTTCTTCTCTCAGCAATTAGCAGCAGATGTTCATAATTCAGCACAGTTCAGAGCCTGAAAAAGTCTCAGTTGTTCTGCTGCAGGCACAAAAACTGAAGGCAAAAATTCAGTTCTGAAAATCTAATTCAACATTTTTCTTTTGGATACAAGAACCCCAAAACATTTTCTTCTTCATCTCTTCAAGGTATGAAACTTGGCTTCACATCTTAGACAGAGCACCTGTTATCAGAGAATTTCTAGCTCTTGTTATAATTGAACACACAAAGTGAGAGAAATTCTTTAGAATTATGAACTAAGATTTGAAGACATCATGGCATATTAGTTAGATTATATTGAAATTGGAAAAGATCATACTGACACCATCTATATTGAACATAAGGTAGTTATTAGAAAAAAGCTCCATAAACCTTAAAGCTCTTTATAAATGTGAACTATTAAATAAATTAGCTAGTGAAACATAGGATGAAGTTCCACAAGGACAAATGAAAGTTTTATGTAACAAGCTTGCATAGATATACAATACCAAATGACTGTATTATGTAGATGAGATTATAGGAGAAAAAGATCTAATAAACTGTTAAAACATCCAACAAGTGTATGACTTGAATGAACTGAGATTTCTCCCACTAGAAAAAACTTCCAGGTTTATGGGAATATGAGAAAATTGCAAATATTACAGGGAAGAAAAATGAATAAGAAAACAATATAAGCATTTGTGAAAAAAATGAGGCTATTTTCTTGGAGTACAGATAACTTTTGAGTTGCTTTCAAAAAATGACTAATTATTCTAAGAAAGTGGATAGTCAACTATGCTCCATAACTACAAAGGCAAGAAGTAGAAGAAATAGATTAAAATTGTATTAAGAAAAAATTTGACTAGATGAAAATAGAGTTTCAGGACTGTTATTGCTGTTATCTGTCTACAGAGATGATCAAACATTGAAATGGATTAGCGAGGAAGGTTTCATAGTACCACTCTCGTGTTATTGAAAGGAAGATAACATTTTAAGATGTTTCACAGATGCCTGTTGTTTTCATATCAAGTTATGTCAGCAAGTAATTCTCCATTTTATGACACCTTGAATACTCCCCAGTTAAAAGGGGATAAATGAACCCCAGATAACCTTTACTGTGATTTCACCTTACAGAATTTAATTTATTCTTCACCGGTAGGACTCTTTCTCCTGCCATGATAAAAGGAGGTATACTTCATATCTAGTTTTTGAAACTATGATTTTTTTATATTACTCAGAGATCTATCTCTTTTAGTAATCTCATCTATATATTTGGAGTCATTTCCATGAATGTTTAGTTCTGATTATGTATTTGTGTCTCATCAGTTCGTACATATTTTTCCAAATCCTTCTTATTTGGAACGTTTACTGCACAATAATATTATATTGTTATGAAAGGTTCTCTTGCCCAATCATTCCCTTATCAATAGACAACCCTTGAATTTTCAATTCTTTATTACCTCAAAGATTGTTGGTAATGTTATTTTGGTATATACAGACCCCTTCTTTCTGTCTTTGCTTTCCATGTAGGGTAAGTGTGTGTGTGTGTGTGTGTGTGTGTGTGTGTGTATGTGTGTGTGTGTGTGTGTGTGTGTGTGTGTGTGTGTGTGTGTGTTGGTCAGTGGGTTAAAGATTATTCATAGTTTAGTTACCTTTTTGTACAATTTTGAAATAATTTGGTGTACCGTTGGACCCATTCACAGGTTCACTACTAGTAGCTTAGAACCTCTCTCTTCCCACAGCCTTTCTGATATTGAATGTTCCATCCAGTTTTAAGGATGTGAGCTGAAATTTAAAAAAAATCTTTTAATTTGCATTTTCTACATAATTGGTGAAGTACGCTCTCAAATGATCTATCCAGTTCTTTTGAGAAATATTTGTTTATATTTTTGTCCACATATATATTGAAGAATGTCTCTTGGTATCCTATATTATACCAACTCTCTAAATAGCTTAGATAACAGAATTATTGTTAATTATCATTAATTATTGATTATTTTTAATAATTATTAATTAATTGCATTTTTATTTATTTTTATATACTAGGCAGCTTCTCTTCTTAATCTGTATTGATTCCTTTTTTGAAGATTTTTAATATTTCAAATGAACTGTTTTCCCTTACCTAATTGCCTCTATCTCTTGCATAGTTAACAATGCCTTCACTTTTGTTTTTTTCTTATTTGCTTAAGTAGTAAGGCATGTCATGTGTGACTTGAGAGGCAAGTATAGGGACCTTGAGTATTTCATCCTTTCACCTTTCTCCAAGGGAGACTTTAGTTCCTGCAAGAAGGAAAAGAATGAGATCAGGTCCTGATCTTGTCCACTCTACTTTTCTCAGAGATAAGGGTGCTAAAGTTATTTCTATCTATTTTCTAAATTATTATTTTTCCATTCAATATAATTTTTATATTCAAAGGGGATCCTTTTTAGGAATAAAGCCTAGCTGTCTTTCAACCAAATTTTAGTTCCACAATGAATAGACATAGGAAATAGGTAAGAAACCCATTCTTCCAAGTTAATAGTAAAACAGAAATCAGAAAACATTTTAATATGAAGCTTATGTGCCAGCCAATAGAGATTAAAAAAGCCTCCTCATTGGGAGCAATATATTTTAGTTCAACCAAGCTAAGAGAGCCTTAGATCTCACTCAGAGGGAAATTCCCTGAAGTTTCTAGTGCAGCAAGCTGTGAATAAAGATATAATTTTACTTCTATATGTTGGCTTCTTCCCAAAGTCTTTCTACCTTCATTAAGCTGAAAACAGGTTGGAATCCCATGTGTCTTCTCCCTCAACCCTACAAACTATAAGAACCCAAAGAAGGTGAATCTCTCTTCCTTCTAAAGCTGCTTTTGATTTTCTAATTTCCATACAAAGATGCACGAGAAAATCCTCACCTCACCCCTAGTCCTTCTATTCCCAATGACCCATCTTAACTCCTTTCTTTAGGCTCTTATTTCATATGGCACAAAAGAATCTCAGAATTTGAAGGAACATTAACAGAATAGTACACCCCATACACAAACAGAACACGTCACAAATGAAGATCATTCAGAACCTACTTCAAAATTCCATGATAGAAAATGGTGCATTTGACATTTGGGTGGCTTTGTTTGAAAAGGTTTGTTTGTTTGTTTGTTTGTTTCATATTGGATGGAAATCTACCTCTCAGCAATTTTCATCAAGGGCTTCAAGGTCTAGTGGCTGTGGCCAAAAATAATAATTTTTTTCTCACATGAAACACCTTCAAATATATTATCTATCATGACTCCCTTTTATGTTCTCTCCTCCTAACTAAACATCCCTATTCCCTTCAACCAATATTATATGTGACATTTTCTAGTGTTCATTCTAGTTCCTTTCTTCTAGAAAACTCCAGCTTGTTAATTTTCTTCTTCAAAGTTGCATCCTGGATGTGTGATCTGGACAGATATAAATGCATTGAAATGATCACAACTTTAATCTCAGATGCCACATATTTGTTAATGCAGTATAGTGTGAATTTTACTTCATTTATATTCCTGCATTATCATACTATATACTCAAATGGAGCTTAAATGAAACTTCAAAATTTTTTCTAACATGAACTCTTGTTTATTTAGGTTTCCCAAATGCTGTAATGACTGTATTTATGTAGCTTATTTTTTTTTAATCCAGGAATTCAGTTTTATAGTTATATTTATTATATATCATTTTTATTAGATTTGGCCCAATAATCTAGCTTCTTGAAGTTTTTTTGAATTGGAATTCTTTCAAGAAAAATATTAGCTATCATCTGAACTCCATATTATCAAAAACTTTGGTGAGCATGTATAGGATAATAGAAATTTGCAGTAGATTTTATACAAGCAGAAAGAGCAAAGTATTTTTCCCAGTTCAGTTACAATGAATGCTATCTGATCTCAAGATGGTTGTGGCATGAATATGAGAAGGTAAACTCTCTTACCTGTAACTGTCAACACATCTATGTCTCTTTAGGATGCATACCTGTGGAAAGTTGTAACAAAAAGATACTATCATAAATAGGATTTTTGAAACCTTCATCTTGATTATATGGAAGATGAATAATGGAAGATTGACTAAAGGTGTCCATTTTCACAGGACTTTTAGGCCTGCTACTAGTAATGTGAGATTATCCCTTAAATAAAAAGTTATTTTTCTACCAGTTTGGGGAAATGGGTATCTTGATGACACAATCCAAACCTAGGCCCTCTTTGTGCTACGCTCAGGATAGTTGTGGCAAGAATATGTGACCCTCGTGCCAAGGGGAAGTGTAGGCATGAGGTGATGAGAACCTATACTAGGGTGGTGACAGTGTCAGAGGAGAGTCATGTAAGGCATGTTTTGCTCCATTAATTGAAATCTCTTACTGTTTTCAACAAACAAGTGAGAATAGTGGAATTTTGTAAACTTTGTACTTTTCACGCAGTTGTGTGTGTAAGAAATGTAGTCTACTAAAAAATACAGTTCAGAAAATCCCTGTCTGCTCTTCTCTCTTACAATCAAGGATGACCACCATACACATAGATGTTAATCTCATAAATGTTTTATGGAGATGTGAAGAAAAATATGAGTCTATGAGTTTATAGTTACTGATAAATCTTCTTTAAAATATAAGAATAAGATTCATGAATTTTTTCTAATGTTCAATACCACTTCACTTTTGGTAATTAAAAAAAGGATTGTTACTGAATTAGAATAAAGAATAAAAATGGAAAACATATTGGAAACTTGAAGCAACTACAATCTGAAATATTTAGATGATCTGTCTATGCCAAACATGGGAAACAAATAGGAAACATTAGCATACTCTGTCATAATTTTTAAATGCTTTAAACTGGTATAAATCAATTGTTACTCTGAGAACAGAACCCTGATTGCATTAGAAGATTGAATGATTGACAGTGAGACGCAACACCCATTGAGAATATATCTTGCTTATAAAATATTATGAAGGTAATGGAAGATTGCAAACAATGCTGATTGATAAAACAGTGAGATAGTAGAGGGAAAACACATTTACAGTAAGTCTTAGAGACACATTTAAGATATTTGACAAAATATTTAAATATGAAATAGGACAGGTCAATAAAGGGAAAACATCAGAAAACAATATATTATATATTACATATTTTTTATCAATCAAAAGCATATTGCTTAAAAAATATCAACACATATTTATATCTTTGTAGCTTCCTTTTGTGGAGGATTGCTAATCTTCTCTATAAGATTACAACTAGCTCTTCCCTAACTCTAAGGAGGAGAAAAGAATAAGTATCCTGAAATTGTAGCATATGGAATACCATATACATAAAGGGTCTTCTTTATGATGCAGTTATACTTTTTATTAAAAGGACTTAAATTTATATCAAGGCAGTCCACGAATCCATTCAATTACTAAAAGGATTTCACATAACATATTTTTTTATAGAAATTAGTCTATCATTTAAGGACATCTATAAATTCCCACCCTGTTTCTAATAATTTCTCACCACTCCCCCTTTTGCAGTCTATATAACACCTCATTATAATTATCTCATTTAAAGGCTAAGGGCTAACATACTCCATCCTCCAACATGTCTACATGTTTCCTCCTTTTTGACTTGATGTAGTTTATTTTAGTTGAAAAGTTTGTAAGTTTAGTCACAGTAGCCCCAGGTTTCCAATTAGAAAAAATCACATTTAGCCAAAGGTTAGAATCTCTAACATTATGTTGATATCTATCTTTAATTAACCCCCAGCCTCTTTGTGATTGAGACAAATACAGTTAATTGGATTCATACAGGAAATGAAAGAACATTATATTGTAAAACAGTGTCTATAAATATAAGTGAGGAGATAACTGAACTTTGCTCAAGTATTTTCTGAAGTCCTTGTGCTCTGATATTCTTAGAGTTAATGACTCTACCCTCTTAAACCCTTTCTTTTTCTCAGATTTTTTTTTACTTTTGCTCATCCATGCTGAAACAACACTTGTTCTAATCTCTTGAATTCAGACTTTGGGAATCTTACTTATGTGATGCAGTAGATAGAGCACTATGCAGAAAATTAGGAAGACAAGTTCAAATATGATCATAGACATTTCCTTGAGTGATCTTGGGCAAGTCATTTAATCCCCTGCCTCAGTTCCCTCAACTGTATAATGAGAATATTGTTGTAAGGATGAAATGAGATATTTGGAAAGCATTTAGCACAGTGCTTGGCATACAGCAGATGATTAATAAATTCCTATTCCCTACACTCTCCCTTATCTGGTTTCGAGATATTGCCTTTCTTTTATAGAAATGTCTTAAGTCACGACTAAAGACTCACACGATGACTTTGCTTGATTCAAAGAAGTTTATGTACTTCATTCACACTTGGTCCTGATTAAGTTCTTAAATGTTCTTACCTAATAGAGGTATCTTTTGTGTGGGTGGGATAAAAAGTGGAGTCTTATATTTACATCTATATTCTAGCCTAGCCTAATTACTTTTCTATTCCTTGACTTCCTTCTCATTGCCTGTGTTTCAGTATATTCATGCAGGCTGCCTATGCTTTCTGCTTAGAATGAATTCCTTCCTCATCTCTACCTGGTAAAATAATGCTCTTCATTCACGATTCATCTCAGGTGTCACTTTCTTCCTGATCCACTCAACCAAACATGAAAGATCTTCCCTCAATTTCTCTTATAACCTTTTGCCTGCATTATTGTTACTCCACATGCTATGCTTTATCATAAATATTTGTGTGCATGTCACATATTCATATAATGTTGTAAGCCCTTTAGGGTTGTGGTTTATGTTTTTTTTCTTTTATGCATTTTCACTTTTTTACTTGTCTGATTACTTTTCCTTTGCTGGATAGTGAATGAAAAAATATAAATGAATGAAGGGTGAATTAAAAACCAAAACCAACAAGCAATATAGCCCCTGTTCTCAAGGAACTAACATTCCCCACTCCACCCCACATTTGTTAATTTATTTGTTTTCAGTTTTCAGCAATCCCTTCCATAATTTCCAAATTTTCTCCTCCTTCCCCAAGATGACGTACAGTCTTATATTGAGCTCTCTCTATATATTCCTAATAAATGCATTTTCACATTAGTCATGTTGCATAGAAAAATTAAAATGAGTGGGAAAAACTGTGAGGAAAAAACAAAATAAAATAAAATGTAACAAAAAAGAAAAATAGTCTGCTTCATTCTGCATTCTGACTCCCTATTTCTTTTTCTGGATTTGAATGGCATTTTGCTTTGAGTCTTTTGGAAATGTTTTAGGTTCTTGCATTTGCTGGGAAGGGCTTAGTCTATCAAAAACAGTTCTTGCACACTGTGACTGTGACTATGTATATTCACACAAATCTTTTCAGGTTTTTCTGAAGTCTGCATATTCATCGTTTCTTATAGCACAATAGAATTCCATTGCATTCATATGCCACAACTTGTTCAGCCATTCCCCAACTGATGGGCATCCCCTTGATTTCCAGTTCTTGGCCACCACGAAAAGAACCATTATACATTTTTTTTGTACATGTGGTTCCATTTCCTCTTTTTATGATCTTTTTTACAATTCAGCCCTAGAAGTAGTTTTGGTGGGTCAGAGGGCATACACATTTTTATAGCCCTTTAGGCATAAGGAACTAACATTTTAATAGAAAGAGACAATAAAAAAAGGATAAACTACAGTTGGAAAGTGGAGCATATGGTTTGAAAATGACTGAGAAATGGTATGGTAGCCTGGTGCAAGTTATAGGGTGACAAGTCTTCTATCAAAGCCCAGGTTTCCAGGTCTCTTTGAAGTCAAACACATATCAAAGTTAGCTATGTGGTAAACTAGAATTCCTTGCCAACTTCTCTCTTTTTTTTTCCTTTTCAACCAATTCAAATGCCTGAGGATCCCAAATTATAGATTTAGGAGTGGAAATAACAAATTATTTCACCAACAATTCCTGCTCTGGAATCCTGGGAATAGGGAATAATTAGTGAAATATCACTGACCTCGGAAATTTCGTGTGTGATAAAGTGAAGTTGGGAAGCCCTCAACTCTGCACACTCTACAATCCGCTAAAAAAATGTAGTCAAAAAGCACTTATTTGTAGTATGTATGTACTTCAGTTCACTTTCTCAAGGATAGCTGATCTACATTCCCTTCAGGGTTCAAATGTATACTGAAGGGCTTGGGGTATCATTTTCTCTAGTATTTTTGACATTGTCTCCAAACATCTGTGTTTTGTCCATAGGTAATGAGTCAGTGTTATGTTTATCCATTTACTTAGTTTTTTTTTTAAAAGAATATTTATGTTAGAGACTTAGCAAGAACAATGATAAAACATTTTCTGCAATACCTGTGGGATATATTTTATCCTATACCACTCCATTCTCTGAAGGGGAATAAGATCAGCCTAGTCCACTTCCTGCATTCATTGGTTCTACAAAGTTTATATTAAAGTCTGTATCTCTGCCAGATGGATTATTGTATCAATTTCCACTGAGTAGAGAAGGTTGTTTCTTGCTCCTGGAGTATTAATATTGAGCTGCCTTGCCCTAGACTCTGATTTTCAGATATCTATGGCTTGCTTTCTTGACCTTTTGAAGGGCAGAAACTTTACCCTCTTCCCTGGATGCCATAAATAAAGTAGTCACTGGGATTCACTAGAAGCAAATGAGGCAAAGAGTATCTTAATTTGACAGGAATTTTTAAAACATTCTGTCTGGCAGCCAATTCAAGACATATTCTTCAATGCATAGTTAGCTGACCGGAACCAGAGAACATACAAACATGCTGGAGTCTCTGTAAATTTCATCCTTTACGTATCATCACGATTCTTCCAGGGATTGCTTTCTACTATTCTCCAGGTCAAGTGAAACCATCTGTGAAAGCTTATAGGGACTGGCATATGCTAGAGACTTTAAACACACTCTCCCCTCTCCCCATTTAAAAATATAACCATCTCTGCACAATAGGCTGGGGTGCGTTTTGAAAACATTGTCCATGTCTCCAATCTAGAACGTTCTTCTGGGGTGCATACGCATTGGACTTTCATGTGTTTCCCCAGCGCACTAAAAGAGTTAATATGGCACCATAGTATATAGCCCCATTCGCTTGTGTACAGGTGAAATTCACAATTATGCAAAAGACAAGATTTTATTATTCAGTAAACAAGGAAGATTGCATAAAGTTTACCAAATATCACTGCTTGCTTACTTATCAAGAAGTGCTTAATATAGTGGTCCAGTGGCCTTCCTCAACTTAGAAACAAAACAAAACAAAAAACAACATTTAAGAAAAATGAAAACTGACTTTTTGTCTTGAGAGAAAATCTGGTAAATACAGAGTTTGTGACACCATTTGACACTATCCTAATAGGGATTTATAACTTGGGGTCAACCTAACACCAATCCTTTACTCTATAGTAATAAACTAAATCACTTGGGCTTGATTTCTGCAAACTACTCTGTATTTTGGGGGACTAGAGTACATGAACCTTTTTTGTGTTCCACTGGAGAACTCCCTCTTCATCCCCTGTACTGCACCAATTGACTCAAATGGTTCAATCATTAGCCCCAAAAGGAAGTTTCTTAGAAAATTGAGTCACTACCTAAATCCTAGAGCACAGTATTTTCCACATAGTGCTTAAGGACCTTGAATGGACAACTGTGTCACTTGCCTCACTTTCTGATGAGAAACCAATTGTCCTGGGTAAAAACAGTAGCATGATTCCTTCAGTTCATAAGACCACTCATTTTGAGTCTAGATAACATTTTCTAAATGTCTAATCTACATAGGTCACACAAAAATTTCTCTTGGATTCCCTATATCATACGCAATTTCCTTAGATAGACAAATTATTTCTAGATCTTTATTGCAAATTGAATTCAAACATTTTCCCAGTGGATCCCTGAAAACCTCAAGACAACTGAAAATATTGTAAACTCAGAAAGATGATCAGTTAGGAAGATGAGCAAACAAGCCAAATAAGTCCATAGAGTGGCAAGACTTTAAAAAAAAGAAATCAAGTGCTATGCATCGCTTCCTGGGGGATTACAAGAACACAGGGACATTTTGCCTTGTTAAATTTGTTGGGCATGAAGATCTCATGATGATCCATATTTTCTGATAGAACACAAAAGTAACAATATAAATGTTTCTCAGCTAGACAATAGCATTCTAGTGATCCAAAGCTCATATATTTTAAAATAATAAACCAACATAAATTGAGAAACTTACATTCTAATGGAGACAGCATGTATGCCTGCACAGACATATATGTATATATGTCTATGCATATATATGAAATTGATCTCAAAAAGATTTGACACTTGAGCCCAGAAAGCTAGTGTAAGGTACCCCGCCTCAAAAGCCAGACTTGACAATTTACACTATTTCTTATCTTCAGCCCTCTTAGGATCTCCATTTGAGTGTGTGTGTGTGTGTGTGTGTGCATGTATGTGTATATATGTGTATGTATATGTGTATGTACAAACATATGTTTGTATGTATATACGCCCACATTTGTATGTATACATTATATATGTCTGTATATAATACACTGTATATGTATTTGCACATTTTCTATAATATATCTCATTCGGAAATTTAAGTTTTGTTCTTGGACTTGCCTGTTTCAATCATGTGGTGGGCCCAGATTTAATAAAACAAACAAACTAAAAAACCCCACTTGTTTAGAACAATGTCTGCTGCAGTAGGGGAATATGAGCAGGACAAATCAATGGCTTGTATTTATTCTCACTTTAGACTTGAAACAGCACACTTGAAACTTGGAGTGTGGCATCGGCTAGTATAAAAGAGCATCAGACTTGGAGTTAGGAGAGACATAGGTTCATATCCTGCCTCTGAGAGTTTTAAGTTTTGTAACTACCTGTGTGTCACTTAACATCTCTGATCCATCAGTCAAAAAGAGGATGATAATTCCTTTATCATTTATCTGATAAGATTGCTGTAAACGCAACTGACATAATGTTTCACAACCCTAAGGTACTTTGTAAATTCCTACTGTTTTTACCATTAGGCTCTTAGGCCTCATTAATAAAACTGAGTGTTATTTTCAACAGCTGCTTATTAGTCATAATGGTTATTAGCATCTATCAAGAGGCAACCAAATGGTTTAGATCAATCATATCATACTCTAATAGAAACAGGAACTGCCGAACCACATGTTAATATATCTATGTCTATTATGTTTTTATTTACTTTAAAAATATTTCTCAGTTTTAATCTGATTTTAGCTGCACTCAGAATTACTGGGGACCAAAGTGCTGCCTACTGTGTGTCTGACACCTCTGGCTTAGTAAGGAAAGAGCTGAACCTGGTGTCAAGAAGGTCTGCTTCAGCCCATGACTAATTGTGTGAACCTTGGGAATTAATTTAACCTCCTTTAGCCTCTACAGCCATCTACAAAATGGGGATGATTAAAGAACCTATCCCATAGAGTTGTTGGGGAAAATGTGAGATCACATATGTAAAGCACTTTGGAACTTTAAAGCTCTCTATTTAAATCCTAAACATAATGGTTGGTGTTAAGGAGAAAAATAAAAATAAAGTACAGTGGATATAAATATTTTCCTACTCTCTTTACAAAGAAAAGTATAGAGACAAAGAAGTGTAATAAATCACTACATCATCTGTACAACTTAAGTATAAAATTTTCAACCAGAATGCCATATAGAAAGACTGTAGGGTCTCAAAAAATAGACTGAAATTCAGATAATAGGCTCCTTTGTCAAGTTCTTCATTTCATTTGCAGAGTGATTTTTCTTTCTAATTTACTGAACTATTCTAAAATCTGGTTATTTCTGCACCTGCAAAAAATCAAACCTTGTCATATTAAAAAAAATTGATTGGAGAAAGGTGATGTTCTAATATTTAAGCAAGACAATTACGACCTTAGATGACAGGTGCTTTATAAATATAAATGCGTTATTCAAAAAAATGAATCTTCATCTTGTTGATTTATACTATAATTTGAAAGAAAATTAAATGTTTATAGGAATCATTGACTTTAGAAGGTGCTTTGGAGATTATCTAATTCAACTCCTTCATTTTAGAGATAGGGAAAACAGAATGGTGACTTGACAAAGATAATGAGTAGCAGAATTCGGATCCTAATCTAGAATTTCTTATGTCAAATCCAGTAATCTCTCCATTTCTCTAAGGAGTTATGTATGTATGGTCATTATAAATAATAAATACAATTTTGGGGAAAAAATCACCCTTTTCCTTATTAAAATTTGCTATGTTGACCTACTTTAGTTACTAAGATTTTCCTTAGAGTTACCCATTTAACTGTTTTGGAGAATAAAATCTCAAAGATAAAAACTCTGTTGGTGGTGGGCAAGGTGAGAGTGGTTTAATTTGTATGTGTGTTCACTCTTTAGCAGGTCTAGGTCTGCCAGCTAAGGTGTTAATTGTTATGATATCAGGATTACGTGTATCTGAAGTCTTGGATGTAGATCAATACTTATTTATTATGCCTTTGTCCTTTTCATAAAAGGACACCAAGAGGTGAAGGAGACAGTTCCTGCTATTCTTTTCACAATAATGGCAGCATGAATATATTCCTACCTTTCAGGGTTTTGTTTTTTTTTTAACATCGAAATGAGATGGAAATTATACTCCATATTTGAATGAAATTAACACATTGGAAGCAGAATTTTATCTTGCCTTACTCTAAGTGCATTTTGGAGCCATTTTTCCCATTAATTAATTTGGTATTTTCTCCGAGTCACACACAAATTACCACAGAGTTCAAACTAAACTGGTGGGCTTTCACAAACACGCATGATGTGTGACATGCCAGAAGGTTTCATTGTTAACTTGTGGTTGAGCCAAATCAAACTGAACAGCTTATGTGAAAAGGAGAGGTCGTAGTTCTCATAGGCCATTCTTCTTGTAAAAAGTCAGTACCAGTAGCTAATTGCTCCTGTCTGCTGCTTCAGCTTCCCAGTCAGAGTGGAAACAACTTAAAATTAACTCAAAATTATTAGCTCAGCTACTAGATTCTTTAAAAAATTATTTTTTTCAGTAATAGTATCATGTATGTGTATGTACATGCATATACATAAATATGTATTAATCTATATTTGGTTGGCTTATTCCTGAAATTTATTTTTTCCTGTGGAAATCAGCACTTACTCTGTAACATCTAGTCCTATGAAGGCAAAAATGACTTGACTAGGTTTACCTAGAAAGTATATGTCAGAGGTAAGACTTAAATCTTCCCTCTAGCTTTCTCTCTCTTTCTTTTTTGGTGTGTGTGTGTGTGTGTGTGTGTGTGTGTGTGTGTGTGTGTGTTTGAGATTGGATCTCTTTATCTTACCCAGACTTGAAAGGTATTAACTACAGATATCCCTTCCACATCACGACTTTCTCCACTGTGGTTTTGATACATTGTGGGTTGGCATAATAAATTAACTGGAAATTTATGGGGACTTTTGTGAAGGCCACCAGAAGATGCAAAAAAGTTTACAAACTCAAAAATGCATAAAATATGTATGTATAGTGCTGCGTAATATCAATCCCAATTTTACAATAAGGTAATATAAATACCCCATAAAGAAAAAGGAAAAAAAATAAGATTTTTTTCTGGGAACAATGGTAGGTCAAAAATTTCATGTAGATTTTCCAGATAGTGGGGTGGTGCCATGCCCCTAACCCTTCTGGTGTGGAAGGGATGACTGTATTCACACAGCCCATTCCACTGATGATCAGCTTGGAAGTTTTGACCTGCAGCTAGGTGGCGCAGTGAATAGTGGACGGGGCTTGGAATTAGGAAGACTCATTTTCCTGAGTTCAAATCTGACTGCAGATACCTACTAGCTGTGTGACCCTGGGAAGATCATTTAATCCTATTTTGCCTCAATTTTTCATCTGTAAAATGAGGGGGAGAAGGCTTGGTAAATCACTCCAATATCTTTGTCAAGGAAATCCCAAACGGGGTTACAAAGAATCAAACACTACTGAAATGACTGACAAACAGAAATTTATTCCATGAACTGGGTTCACCCCTTCTTTGGCAGCTTGGTGATCCCTGATTCCTGTGTGTCTATGATATTGGTGCCAACCTTAGTGCAGACACCTGATCAGCTTTAACCTTATCACATCACTGAGCTTTTGACCTGAAGTGATTCACCAGCCTCAGGCTTCCCAACCCCAAAATTGCACACATAGACCAGTAATTTTCCCCCATAGATCCCTGAAAAAAAATATACTCTTTTCCTTATACTTCCCAGTTCTCACAAACATGGGAAGTCTAGTCCTCTCCCCCAGTGTATATGGACACTTCCTTTGGGGGTCATTCCTTTTGAAGACCAATGGAAACTTTTTCCTGACAGGGTGCAGTTTTGGGATAGAAGGTGGAAAATCCCAAACCCTCCCCCCCTTTAGAATTTTTCACCTGATTTCTTCTCCTCTCTTCCTTTTTTCTCTGTCCCTTTGTCTCAGTCTCTCTCTGTATGTGTTTGTCCCTGTATCTCTTTCTCTGTTTCTCTCTGTGTCTCTGTCCCTGTGGCTGTCTCTTAGTTTCTGTTTCTTTGTCTCTCCTTCCCTCCCTCCCTCTCATAGTGTTCTTAAACCTGGTACTCTATCCTCCATGCCACCTAGCTGCCCTGGATAAATAATACCCATTACATTTTTAACCACTTAACACTGAAGAAATGTTGTCTTTGAAGGTGCAGCAATACCAAAATAAAAACATTTTCCTCAATACTTTGGGGAAATAATTTTCTTTATATCACCTCAATCTCTCCTGGTAAGGGTATGTGTGTGTGTGGGCCAGGGGAAGAGATAACCAAAAGTGTTAGTCTCGTAAGTCAGCTCATTTCCTGCATTGGTCTCACCAGTTTCATATCCAGGACAATCATTCCACTGGTTGGGGGATCAAAGGTCACTCCTAAAGATTGCTCTTTGCTCCTCAGGGCATTCATGCCACATTGGTTGTGCAGACTAGATTGTGGAATAAGAGGGAGAGTCAACCATCCCTCCCCCTCACCCACGCCTGGAAAGTTTTTCAAACTCCTTTTGTAGTGAGGCTCCACTCTCTTCACCTAAAATAGAAGAAGTAAAAGAACAAAAAGACCAAGAAGTGAAATCTACTCAGGATTATATGACATCAGAATGGAAGAAGGCTTTAAGACCTTTATCCTCATAGCATGTTCTCTCACTGGACTTAACCCCAACTGCTCTGGGTCATCTCCAGTCATCCTGATGAATATCTGGTCACTGGATTCAGATGGCTTTGGAGGAGAAGTGAGGCTGGTGACCTGCGTAGCCCTTCCTCACTCAAAACAAAGTCAAGTGCAAGTCATGTCATCATTTCTCTGACGGCATGGTCTTCCTCGGCAATGAAGGATGAACACACACAGTGGGAGGAAGAATCACTGAGTGAAATGAAGAGAGGGCAAAGAAAAGTTGTAATTGATGCTCTTAGGCTTTTTGATTGCCTTCAAAGCCCATCAAAATGCCGCCCCTTCACCATGTAGTTCTAGGTTTGGAATTTCTATGCACAGTATCTTTCCTTTTTACAGTATCTTTCCCTTTGCAAATCATCCTAATTCTGCTAGAAGCAAGCTCTCTAGCACCCTTCACCTGGAGAAGTTGCATTAGACAAGCTGGTGGGGTCTGCATGTTACAGTATGATCACATATCTTCTTTTTGCTACTTAAAGTATTTCATTATCTGGCATCAGCCTCCCTTTCCAGATTTAATATATATTTTTCCCCTTCATGTACACTATGGTCTTGATAACTTGATTTTATTTTTTTTAAACTATTCCTCATACCTAGCATCAGATCTTCCAGCTCCATACCTGTGTATGGTCTTCCTCTTTCATGACTATCCCTGTATATAGTTATATATGTGCATCTTGTCTCCTCTGAACATATTGTAAACTTCTTGAGAGGGTTACTTTGCCTTTGTCTTTTCATTTCAGTGCCTGGTGCTAGAATGAGGAATTAATAAATGTTTGATTTATTTATTTATTGGTTGGTGTGTTTTTCTTCATATGTAACTTTCATTTTCATCCCTCTGTGCCTTTACTCATGCCAATTTCTCCACCCAGAAATACCTCCCACTATTTCATCTATTTGAATTTGCACTTATTCTTTAGGATCTACCTACAATGCCCCTGTCTCCATGAAAAAATTGTCCATGACTACCAAAGTGCTCATTATCCCTTCTATGAAATATTATAACCTTTTGGTTTGTACTGCTTATAATATTTAACATATGTCATCTATATTAATAATAATTTTTGTAAATATTCCTCTTTTGTTAATTTTTTAAATTAAAATAAAAGTTTTTTATTAATAGGTATGTACTATATTTTAATAATCTTTATAAATACTATAATGCCCAACATAAAGTGTTCAGTAGGATAAGGATTTTTATTTTTACTCTCAAGCTCTCAGTACGTCTGACAAAACATGCTAATAAATGCATGTTGACTGATTTCATAAGTCAATAAATCTACCATTTATCAAGCTTTTCTAAAAAACCCTTCTTTATGATTTACTGAATTTGTTTCATTTATTTTTTGCAAAAGTAAATTAAACCTCATTATAGTCCTTAACAGCAATATTCTGTTTACAACTTAAAACCTTGAAGAAAGATTTTAAAGCTATAGTTTCCTCTTTTCTGAACTTAAAATAAAGTCAATCTTCAATTTTCATATGCCAAATTAACTCCACAAGAAATCCATGTCGGTTATAATGTACATTTCAAATCCTTCACATTAACCCAGAATCAAAATAATAAATGAGGCATGATGGTAATCTTAAAAACCTGTTTTCTTTTTGTTTTTGTTTTGGATTCTACTATGCTGTGTTTTCTCTATTCATTCTCCCTCCTTTTGCCTGATGCACTTGCCTATTTTTCTGAAAACCTTATATATGGGATATTTCATGTTGGAAACTTTCATGTCACAAGTCAATTTCTGGTGATTTCCTGCTGATGACAGCAGAGATGGAAAATTTATCATATACACCTGTTAGGGTGCCTTGTTATAAATCCTCTGATCTTTGTGAAAATTCCCATGATGTCCTGTAGTATCAGTGGGCAAGATATTGCTGTACCATATTTATAGGGTTGATAAGCACCTGACATTACCAAAATTATTGTGGTTGGAAAATAACCCTCACTGAATCATTTCTTCCTACTGTCACCCAAGTCCTAGTTCTCCACTGTTAGCTAAATAGCAGGTGTATCTTGTTCCTTATAGTAATCCAGATTTATTTTTGTCCCTTCAGTGTTGTGATCCAGTCCTTACTTCCCCTTCTCATGTTCTCCTCTTCATTATCCAGTATGTATCAAAGCAGGCCTTCTCCCTATTTGTGAATGAAAATGAGTCAAATAAAACTGTCTTGCTTTTATTACCATTGGCTAGTGTGTCTGTCCTTTGAAAACTGTTAAAGAGTAACAAAGTAGGACAATTAGGAAAAGTCTTTGGAAAAGAAGTTATAAATAAAAAGTATGAAATGATCTCAAATTCAGAGAATGAGAGTATGGGCACATTTGCCAGTATACCATCTGACTTCCTAGTTTTATTTCAAGTTACTCTAATTTTACACATTCTGTTCTATTCATCCTTGCATGCTAGGTGTTCCCAATGAAAAATATTATTTTCCATGTCCAAAATAGAACCATTCTTCACTTTCACAACTGAGAATTACTAACTTTCATGAAAGCAACCAATCAATAAGCAGTTATTAAGCAATTGTGTGTCAGGATTTGGTTTAGGTGCAGAATCCCTGACCTTAAGGAACTTCATTCTAAAGGTTGAGATGATATGTACATAAATATGAATACATGAAATAAGTACAAGGAACATGTGGGAGGGTGGGCAATAAGAGCTGGAAGAACAGGAAAGGTTTCATGTAGAAGGTGATGCTTGAGTCACTATGAAAGGAAACAAAGGATTCTAAGAGACAGGGGTAGGGTGGTACATGCTAAGGATTGCTCGGATGTTAGTTGCCACCCAAGCACTTTCCTGATGTTCATACTATGTGTTCTCTCTTGAAAATAATTCTAAAAAATTGCCATTGAACAGTTTGGCAGTATAATTATTCTATCATTTCTGAGCCAGAATTTAATCATAACCTATACAATTAAAGTATATTTTGTTTGTGTTTGTATTTAACTTTGTTCATATTGTATCCCTCTGATAAAAAATGAAAGCTACTTGAATAAGAGGCTGGGTTTTTTTATCTGTTTTTGAATTTCCATTGTCTAACCCTGTTCATGGATCCTAATAGACATTTATGTAATGGTTATTGTATTAATTGTCATAGAATATTAGAATTTGGAAGGAAATCTTTCAGTAGTATTTAATGGGAAATTATATGGAATTTCAAAAAAGAAAAAAAAGACAAAATTATTAATCTGAATAAGGGAATTTGATGATCACACAAAAAAGAGAATATAGTTTTACCAGTAAGCATTTTGGATAATTGAATCACAACATGCGAAACAGAAGAAAAATTTTATTTGTTAAAGTAGGAATGGAATTTTTCTGAATATGCAAATATGGAAAAGGCACATCTAATAAACTTGACCATTGTCATTTTGGACGGATACTTCCTAGAGCAAAACTAGGCTGTTATTTTAAGTGTGAATAATAATTATGTGCATAAATGTAAATATCTTTTTCTTTGCTCAAACACAAAAATTTTGGAACTACTAAAATAGTACTCTGTATGAAGAGTATGTCTTTAAAGACAAAACTGTTAACATTTTAATGTAGGGGTTATACTTAAATTCTGTTAAGCTGATAAGGAAAAATACTCTGTGTAGAGGAACAAAATGCAATTAAAATTTAATAGATACAAGAGTAATGTAAAAGACAAAGGTGAGGTAGAGAGTTGGGAACAATTCTGAAACACAAATAATCGTATTTCCAAGCAATGCTTTCCTCCTTTTCATCCAAGCACTGTGAAATAACAATGCATGTTTGCATTAAAATATTTGAAATAGTTGAAATATGACTCAGAGTATTATTTATGTAACCATAAAATGCTACAGTAAAACTCAAAAAGATAAGCTTATGATGACATTTATTAAGTTTATTTAGACAGAAAATCTCACCATGACATGTAGGAAACATTGAGTTCCTTAAGTCTATACCAACAGAGTCCAACATCTGCAGATTTTACCAGGGTAGGCAGTTTCAAAGAATGACTCTAGAGATACTGTATACTATATACCTGCTATGGGAGGTTCACCCTAGAAAATGTTTGAGAAATTGATTGCTAGTTACACCCTAAGATGATGAAATGTTTGGCTACAAAACTGAAAAGGATCATCTATGAATTCATAAAGGTGCGTTTTGAAGCCACTGTTTTTGAAGAATTGAATTTTAAATAAATAGGAATTGTTTGTTAGACAAGGGTAACTATTTAGCTTGAATGATAGATAGGGGAGGCTCAGAATTACACCATTGAATTACATTACATCCTTTAAAATGGCTGTCATCAAATGAACAGAGTGAAAAAAATCACTGGATTTAGTCTGCAATCATATTTTTCAGATTAAAATAATATTCTATTTTATTGGATCATTAAAATTATATATTTTGATTTGTTTCTCATTTTGGACAGACTTAAAATAATATCCTTGACTATGGAAAGAACTGGTAGATGCAATTACTGAATCATTTTCTTTTTTTAAAATAAATTTATTTATTTAACATTTTACATTCATTTTCTTTTTTTTAATATAAATTTATTTATTTAACTTTTTACATTCATTTTCACAAAATTTTGGGTTCCAAATTTTCTCCCCATTTG
>CM053770.1:619932326-619971978 GCA_028658325.1 Potorous gilbertii | reverse complement strand
ATGGTCTTAGTTTTTTTCCCTTTTCTCGACATTTTCCCAGCCAGTTACTTGACTTATGATAGTCCTCTCCACCCCAGCCTATGTCTGCCCCAACTAGTGCTTGGGGTCTGAGATTCAAATGCTGCTCCCCAGCCTCAGGGCTTTTGGCGGCAGGCCTGACTGCTCTTCAATGGAAGCTTATCTGCTGGTTCTCAGGTGGGGGCAGGACCGCCTCTCAGGCTCAGTTCCCTCAGGGGGTTTATGCAGAGATCTCTTGCAATGGAGACGAAGGGGAGCCCCTGCCCGCCCCGGGAGTCTCCGGTGGAGCTGCCTCTGCCTTGCCTGTGCCACTGCCGCCATGGGTCCAAGTCCCGGAGATCCCCTGCTCCCCTCTCAGCCCGTCTCTCTCACTGACCTGTGCGCGTGTGGGTGGAGGGACCTTCGCAGCAAGGTGAATATTTTTAGAAAGATACATTCATGGAGGGATGTCATAAGCAAATCATACTTAATATGGAGCAGATGTTCCCAAACTTACTTGGCCTGCTGCCCCCTTTTCAGAAAAAAAAAATAACTCAGTAACTTGTAGAGTTAGGTTAGGTTGACACTTATTTTTATTCAATCCCTTCAATAAATATCTGTGGGAGAATTTGAACCCAGGATTTTTTGACTCCAGGTCCAAAACTTTTTCCTCTAGGCCATGGTAAGTTCAATTTCATGTGTTTCAAATGATTGTTTATAAAGTAAGTAGCATGGTAATTTAAGTTTAATGAAGGAAATAAAGGAACTTTTTTAAAGAAAAGGAAATTAGAAGTTGAAAGAAGCCAACTAAGGATACTAACAGTCAATCCAATTCTCAAAAAAAAGAAAAAATGAGGGAAATAAAGGACAAATGCCCTAACAAAAAGAGAAGAAATGGAGCAGTGGGTTGAAATGCCATCTCCGAGATAAGAGAAGATTGAAATTTATTCCTGCTTTCCTCCAGAAAATGTATCAATTTTAAAGGTTTAAAATGAAAATCAAAGGAATGGAATACTCATTATCCATATCATGAGAACCACTGAAACTTTCCTGTGAAAGTACATACTGGAATCTTTATAATTGCATGGTCTTTTTGATTGGTGAGAAAGTCTTCAAATGTCTTACAAAGAATTTTACTTTTTTTCTTTTTTAGACTTCAGAGTCAATTTAGTGTGAGTCTGTGGCAAAGAGCAATACATAATCATCCTAATTTGTATTTATTTCTGCATGATTTGTCAGATGACATTTAAAGAGACTGAAGTGAAAAATAATCAGCTTTATAGTGATTAGAATAACTGATATCTGATGTCTAAAAATGATGTATTTTTATTCAAACTTTACAATTTTTGTGCCTTGAAAGGAACATTGTAATTTACATGTGTAGAAAATAGGACAGTTAAAATTAACTTTTATTTAGAATAGGATAATCCTATAAATCAGAAAGTCTTATGCTATCAGAACAAAAGGGGACAAGTCATCTGTAGATGAGGAAACTGAAGTTTATTGAGATTATTTTTAACTTGTTAATGACACAACTGTTAACTAATCATATAGTTAGCTCTCCAACTCTCAGTTAAGTCAACTTTCTATTACATCATATCACCTCCTCCTTTGCAGATGTATAAGCCATCTCTTTATCCTCAACATAAAAACACTGAAAATGCTTTACACTTTCTTTGTGTGTACATGGTATTTGTTTCTTTCTTACTTGCTTGAATAGTGTATATATTTTGCTGAATTGTAGTAGTCTCTGAGCTTACAGATAACACATGCTCCGTTTCCATGCTTTTTCAGTTGGAAAGCATATCAAAGCTTGGGCATAGCCTTCTAGAACCCCAGAACCCCTTCCATGCCATGATTAGTCTTAATCGTAAGAATTGACATCAAAATAGATTTCTTTCCTTTTCAGGACTTGTGATCTCATTGGTGTCAGCGTACAGCCCAACAATGCAGACCTTTACCCACCCACGCATTCATATCTTCTTGTGTCCATAACATCTCATAAATCCACTAGAGTGGATGCCCCCAACTTTCTGGGGGCTTACTAGTAAATTGAAATTTACTATTATTGATCTGGCATACAATCTTCTTTCAATTCTCTTCACTCTTCTCTCATTGACTTCTTCTTTCTTGCTAAGGGAATGGCCTATTTGAGGGAAGATGAGGGTGGAGCAGAGTGGTGATTAGGAAGGTGTTCATATATATCCTTCATGACAATTCTCAGAGGCAGCCAGGTGGTACCAGACCTGGAGTAAGGACAACCGGATTCAAACACAGCCTGAGAAACTTAGTAACTGTGTGATCCTGGGCAAAGCCTCTGCCTGCCTCAGTTTTCTCATCTGAAAAATGAGAACCAGCATAGCGCCTACCTCATGGTGTCGTTATGAGAAGCAATTTAGATAACAATTGTAGCATATTCAGCATAGTGCCCGGCACAAAGTAAGTGTTTAGTAAAAGCATATTTCCATTCCTTCCTTCCCTCATGACCACCTTAACGGAAACTTCTGTGTAATTATTCATTTGTAACATGTTGCAACTTGCTCATACCCAATATGCACTTCTACAGGGTCCTTGGGAAAAACTTCAATTTTAACTTTTTTAAAACTGGCATTCCATTTCTAATAGCTGTGCAAAATCACTGAAAGAATAGTGATATTGAAGAAAGGTTATTGTTCTTCAGGAAGAAATGCAGGGATTTCAAACAAACTGTAACATTTCTCCAAAGAAATCAGGTCCAATTTCCTGCTTCTGTTCAATTCTGGGCTAAGGTCATTATCAAGGAAGAGAGACAAAAATAAAATGATGATTTTTTTCCTCATGCTAATTTAGCATAAATGTGTGGTAAAAATCAATGCATGCTACCACATTAATGTAGGCAAATATTTTATTTTTAAATACCTGTTTATTGAGGTTATATTTTCGGTTTAGAAACCATTAGAAATGAGCTCTTTCCCTTACTTTAATTATTGGTGTCTTCTCATTTCATCTTTTTTCTCATGTTCCTCCCTCCCATTTAATCATTTCCCCCCAATTTCACTGCCAATTCACATACAATCTTTTTCTTTTCTTGAATTCAAAATTTATATGCACATAATTTAAGCACTGAAATTTCCTGCCTCTTTTGGAACCCCTGGAAAGTCACTAGGAGTATGAAAGAGTAATTTGTACAAGAGGCAAAACTTTTATAAATTCAAGCATAAATGGGGTATTATTATAGATATCAGGCATTTAGAGATGGCACAAATTATTCTCATCAATTTACGTCATATGAATTAATATGTAATCTAAATATAGCTTCATTTTTCTCCCCATCTCACCCAGATGAGAAGTATAGATAGGAACTCAGAGGCCCAGCCCCAATACTAATTGACAGAGAAATCAGAAACCTCCTGTTTCTGGCCTAGATAGGTTCATTCCTCCTTAGAGCGCCTGATGCCACCTTTCCCCATCTCAGGAGATCATTAGAGCATTGTTAGAGTTAGTGAACTTAGCTTTAAGCCCATTGGATGATTGGAACTCCTGAACTCAGGGATTCCACCAGTATCAGCCTTTATGGTAACAAGGGTTAGAGATGTGTGCCATAAGTAACCAGTCTTCATTCTTATATTTGATGAATTTTCCTTTTTTTTTCCTTTCTTCATTGACTTTCAAGATCAAATGCCACATTTATTTTTGCTATGTACCTAAGGTGTATGAGCAACATTTGCTGAGTCTGAGAATCACTCAAATGATCTAAAAATGTGATTTTAAGTTTTGGAATAATGTGAAAGTAGTTTTTAGGCTAGTAATATTCCACTTGTATAATTTATAAGAATAAATAGAACTTTGCCACTTAATAGCTAAAATGACTATGTGACCTTGGAAAGGCTTATAACCTTTTCTTCCAAAATAAAATGAGAGAAGTGGACTGGTTTATCTTAATAAGCTTCTTTAGTGTTAAAAGTCTATGAGCCAGATATTTTTATAGTTTTCTAGATGCCATAATGTTCTAAAAGAGATAGATGATATCTCTAGAGTTAATAAGGGGAAGGATTGTGGCCTTTATCTCAGGATTACATGAGAACATGTATCAGAGGCCAGTTGTGTCAGGATCCCATACAGGGTCATGACCAACAGTTTAAGAAGTACTTACAGGTCTTAAGTGGAAAAAAAAAGTTTAAGAAATCCTGAGTCCAAACTCCTAATTTTACAAATTTCACAACAGAACCCCAGGGAGCTTAGGTAATTTGCCCAATATTACACAGGTACTAAATGAGAAAACTAAGTTTTTAATCCACGCCATCCAATCCTCAATTTATCACTTTTGACTTCATTATGGAAACTTGAACAATTATGAATGAAGGAATAAATGAATGAATGAATGAATTGCCAACTTGGGAAATATTCTCAACACATTTTACTTACAAATTAAGATAAAAAAGAAAGAGTAGAACTTCCTCCAATTCTCCCCTATAATCTTGTAGTCTTTAAACATGATTTTCTTCTGAGACATCCATTAATTCATCTCAGTTGAACAAATATGGAAAAAAAATTATCCACTGGAGAACACTTTGTCCTATTCTAGAAAGAAAGGAAAAAAATTTAAAAGCAGTGCCTTCCTTCTTATAGTCCAAGAGAGAAGGACAACACACAAATACAAAATTCATGATACATGGTGGCAGAAGGGACAAAAAATAATGGGGGGTGGTGGTAAGTGTGGTAGGGGAGACCCCGAGGTGAGAGGATGAAGGATAGTTGTGTGATATTCTTTAACCTGGGTGACCTTTGAAAGGGGGAGTAATCTTATGACCTCCAAAATCAGGCTACTTAAACAAGCAAGTGAAACTCAGCTTCACAAAATGGTAGAAAGCTAAATGGAATTATTCATGCTAAATTATAATGGAACGCAGTGAATATTTAGCATGGAGGCACACTTGAGACTCAAGGACTTTCTTCAAAACTACTAGGTCAAGGTTACTTTGATACAAATGCTTCTGGGCATACCAAAAACAAAGTTAAGCATATGTATAATACCTGAAAGTCCTCTTCTGTCCTTGTAGTCTAAATTCAACCTGTTTTGGTAGGACTCAAAGTTAATTGAATAGCAGTGATGCTCTTTATGAGGTTAAATCAGCTTTTGGCTATAACTAACCAGACAAGAAGGTATCAGTTGTGCACCTACCATTCCATAGGGATAGGAACAGCAATAGTCTGATTTCACGGACTCCTAGAGAAGTCAGTGAAAGTCATCATCTTCTCTTCAGGTTAGTCTTAGATAGTTGCTTAGATCAATAGTGTCAAATGAAAATTGAAATAGAAGCCATTAAACATTACAAAAGGGTACTTGTAAGCCATGTATTGTCATAGAAAACCAAATAATAAAATCTATTATATTTTATTTTTATTTATATGATACCTATTTTCTAATTACACTTTAATCTATTTTGGCCCATTCTTGATAGTGTTGTAGGTAGCAAGGAGCACTAAATGGATGTGAAAATTTAGTCTTAAACCTAGACAATCCAGTCTTAAATCTCACACTTTCCACTTCATTGTGGGAACTTGGCCAATTGTGAGTGAATAAATGAGTGAATGAGTTGGCAACTGTGGGAATATTCACAACTACTTTTATTTCCAAATTAAAATAAAAGAAGATAGGACTAGGACCTGTGGCCCATGTATTGGACACCTCTGCCCTATATTACTAAGAAATTAACTTATTTGCCCAGGTTACCCAAACAGTATGTTTCAAAAGCAGGAATTGAACCAAGATCTTCATGGGTTCAAGTACACCTCTATAGCTAAAAAAATTCTATTTCTTATCATTTCATAACAACACACACACACACAGAAACTATCAAAAACAAAAGATTTAAACTATCTTATTTTACTCCTTATATATAAAAGAGTCAAATAATACAGACAGACATCTTCAGATGAAGAGCAGTATGAATGAAAAAGAGGAAATCAGGGACTAGGAAGTCAATTATGCAAACTGACTTTTGGCCAAGCATCAACACTCTTCCACCAATACATAATGGCATGAGTCAGTTGGTCAAGACCTGAATTTTACAAACTCACATGAATGATGGTCCATGGACTCACATACTTTCACCCTAATTATAACAAGCAATAATTAGATGATGTTCCTAGTAAAAGCTCCACAGGGGAAAGGAAATGTACAGCTGTACTAGAAAGGTGGAAGCAAAAAGGTCACCACGAATGGTTTCCTGTTTTACTCTGTAACAGGCTTCAGTATTTTCTTTTGTGCACTCTGCAGTGTAGCACTAGTTAACAGAAGAAGTCATATTGGCACAGTTACAGCTCACTATTAATCCTTCTCTTGTGACACAAGACTGTGAGGCAAGAATGTGGCAGAGTTCATTTTTCTTATAATTGGCCCATGTTATTGCTCCTAACATAATGATGACTGTGAAATGTCACTTAATATAATTCTGTAATAGCCACTATAATATACTATTGCCTAGAACAGAGAGAAAGAAAGGTCATGGTTAAAATTTATCAACAGCATACCAAAAGCAGTACTCTCTCTTCCCTTCTCCCACATATATATATATATATATATATATATATATATATATATATATATATATATATACACACACACACATACACACACACACACATACTAATTTAGAAAATGTTAGTTGTGAGTCTCCCGAAATTAAAATAAAATTACCTAACAACATTTTACAAAGCTCATTTGATTCTTAATCATGCAGAAAATTGCTGATCATCTGTATAATTTCTATTCTTTCAGAATTAAAGTTTGTGTCCTCTTCCTTACCTATGTATTATTTTTAGCAAATCAATTTTATATATAAAGATTTTCCTATAATCTTTATAATCCCTTTATGCCTTGTGGGACACTAAAGCTAGGCTACATTGTTTTTCAAAAAAGCAAATTCCATGTTCAGCACATACATGCCAGGAAATCACTCCAATAAAAGGGCAAATACAGTGTATGATATAGTTCTAGATGATGTCATGGAAATGACATTGAA
Source organism: Potorous gilbertii (assembly GCA_028658325.1). Taxonomy (NCBI): domain Eukaryota; kingdom Metazoa; phylum Chordata; class Mammalia; order Diprotodontia; family Potoroidae; genus Potorous; species Potorous gilbertii. Next base: position 619,964,977 of record CM053770.1, on the reverse strand, counting down.
ACTTTATTTAAGCATTCTTTTGCATTCTCTAATTCTATCTAGTTGAGCTCAGTCTCTGAAATATTTTTTATCATGTCTCGGTCAAGCCTCTGTAAAATACTGATTACCTGAACTTCAATATTTGGAATAAAAGTTGTACCTATAAGTGTTTTGATTTTTAGATTATAAGGGAAGAGGTAAATTCTTGCAAATTATAGCTTATGGCAAATATTCTATGTTAGCAAAAATAATGTGCCTAGCTAATTTTTGCCCAATATGTGGCCATTTTTCTGTAGTGTGTGTGACTTAGGACATATTTGCTTTGATTAAAACATGTAATGAGGGATGTGATTTGGATAAAGGAGGCTGAAGGTAAAAGTAGTAGAGTTGCTAGCTCTTTGTCAAACAGTGATTTGAAAATTTCCCCTTAGTGTTGTTCTTTGATGCTTTATCGTAATATAGAGATGATGCTAATTGATCAAAAATTCTAGCTGCTCCTACCAAGAAGCAGTGAATTAGGCCCTAATAAGAGCCTATTTCTGTTTTCTTTTATTTGAGGTTCAACCTTGTTTAGACTCAAGAACAAACTTTTGTTTTATTTTAGTTAGAACTCATGAAACTTACTGCTTAAGTATCAAGGTGGTTGTAATCTGTGTCAACAGGATAGGTGCCTGCATTGATGAAACCTTGGTTCAATTAAGCATTGAAATATAATTATAAATGTAGAAAAAAAAATTTGACAAGGTAATAAAAAGGTAAACTAGTTAACCCTAGAACTTTTTTTTCCAAAACTACTTTTGAGATAGAAAAGAGGAAGACCAATTATTAATTTGGATTAGGTGGAAATACATTTAAAATAAAATACCCTGAAGACTGAGCCTAGGAAATTAGGAATTTGTAGACTCCAATACTGGGACAACTAAGCTTATGGGAAAGTAGAAAAGCAAAAATATGGATATCTCTCATAAATCCAGTCAATTGCCTAACAGGAGAGATTTAATAGAGATCTATAAAAATTTTCTAAAAGCATATGACCTGCAAGTCAACTTCCCATTTTTGTGACTTTCCAAAAAAAAATACTCTTATATTCCCTCCAATCCAAAACAAATGTAAAAAGGTATACTTTTTAAAAAGTATATTCACTTTTCCTGGTGCTATTTATTAAGCCTTTCCTCATTTTAATGAAATTCTATAAAAAGTGATAGGCATAAAGTATGGATAAACTGGACATAAACTAAATCATCCTTGTTCTCAATTGTGAGACTGTTATATAGGATCATCCACATGTTAGCAGTCCCTTATTTTATCCATACATTGCGCAAGCATGCCATCTAGGACTTCACATAATCACTGATAACATTGTCGAAAAGCACAGGGAGAAATATGGATAATTATAGAATTCTACTGGAAGCATTTCTCTAAGTTGATATCTGCTCATTAATGTTTTGGATCCAACTAACTGTATCAGTGTGTAGCCTATATCCTCCATCTTGTCTTCAAGGACATTGTCAGATGCTTGCCGACTTTATTGATTTGCCACCTAAATGCTTTCCACCACATTTGGCCCACTTCCTTCTTCCTCACTCCTGAGCTCTTGATTTGTTTCATATGTGTATAACTTTTAGTATGCTATGCTATTTCATGGCCTACCATTAATTCTATTGTTTGAGGACAAATTATACCCTTATTGAGTTATATTCCTAGCAAGTATCACGCTTTAATTACTCACACAGAATGCTGGGCTTGGAGTCAGGAAGACCTGTGTTCAAATCCTGCCTCAGACACTCACTTTACCGTGTGATCCTGGGCAAGTCTCTTAAGCACTTTTGCCTTAATCCACCAGGGAAGGAAATGGCAAACCCCTCTAGTATTTTTGCTGAGAAAATCCCATATTGAGTTGCAATGAGTCAGACATGATTGAACAACAAAACTTAAACAACAAAATAGAACTCTCTAGTAATTGATTTGTGTAGATAGGTATCTTGAGGATTGAATTTATGGTGTTCTTTGTGCATTGTATGATTTTCCCATTAATTATTATTCCCTTTCCTGGCATTATCTTTTGTTCCTCTTGGTATATTTTATGAAATGAAAATTTTCAGATCTCTGTGGGCAGTTTTTTCCATACTATAATTTTCTCATTTAAAAGACCTGATGGCTATATTCTTAAAATCCAAGATGTGGCCATTGGTCATCAGGTTTGAATAGTCTCAGGAAGCTTTCAGTCTACTTCTGGAAGAAGTATTTCTGAGAGAGTTCACTTACAGGGGTATACTAGAACCAGCACAAACCATTTTCTGACCTGATTGTTAAATTTTCAATGTCAACATTTACATCTTGGAAATCAATAAATGCTAAATATCAGGGCTTGATTCATTGTTTTATTCAATGTCTTGACTTCAGAAATTAATGGAGAAAATATTAGTAAAGCTGATTAAACAAAGAAGTGTGTAATATACGCACGATTATTTTCCTTAGTTGTTAAACATTTATCAGCACATCATTGCTATCAGTAACCACAGTTTGTTTCTTCCTCCTAATTACTGGGTGATTCCTCACTTGATGGTACTTGCTGATCCATACCATTACTTCTTGGGCCACAAAAAGCCATTTCCTCCAAAGAGAATGAGAATTACCCTCCAAAGCCTATAGGAAGAAAATCATATCTGTTACTGACCTTCACTTATTTCATGGGGCTCTCTGTGTCACATTCTTCACTACTCCAACCTCTTGATTCTGGACAGAATTGCACCCTGACTTGTCAGATTCTTTTATTTTATTTCTTTCTTGAAACACTTATTCTTTCAAATAGCGATTCATTCTCCCTGATAAACTGGAGATCACAGATCACAGATGTCTTCTTTTCTCATGTGCATTCATCTTTCCTTTAAGAAGGACTCCAATTTGCACTTTGTGCTTAGAAAGGTATTACCTGGGATTAGAAGAAACACAGATATGGAGCATCCTGTTTGTAAATCACTGAAAATTCCTTTTCTTTCCCATAAAGTCTTGATATCTGATTCAGTATCCTTTCTTTTTCTTTTCCGTAGTTGTCTTTACTAGGACTTGAGGCTAGATGCTCTGGCAAACATCAAATTTGTCATTACCTTTCTTTCTTCAGAGTATTTGTTTTCTAGGGTCTCCTGAGGAAGGTTTAATTTATTTAGACTCAACTTCTTGCCTTTTCTGGCCATAGGATGACCTGATTAGCTCAGATGACTTTAAATGGCAGGTAGCAAATTGTTACTATGCCCTAAAGCAGTTAGAAACAAACAGAAGCTGTTCACAAGAATACCTAATTACATAATTAGATCCCCCCACCTTTTTTCTCCTTGCTAGTGACCTCTAGATATTTCCTTGTATTTTCCTCATCTCAGGAACAAGACACAGGAAACAAAACAGAGAATTCAGTGTCCTCTTCAGTCCTGCCTTGTGCCCTCTGGTCCTTTCTTTAGGCCTGCCTCTGCTGCTGTAGTGACAGGCCAGTTTATATATATATGTATATATATATATATATATATATATATATGAGTGTGAGTGTGTGTGTGTATGTGTGTGTGTATCTGTAACATACATACATGTATACATATTTTGTATTCATTTCTTTGTGAGATTTTTATAATGTGTAATACATGGTCAATTTTTGTAAAGGTTCCCCATGTACAGCTGACAGACAAGGTGCACTCCTTTCTATTTCTATTTTCTTCTCTCTGAAGTTCTATAATAGCTAACTTCTCTAAGATTCTATTTTTCTCCTTAATTTTTTTCTTATTTATTTTATGGTTAGATTTATCTTGCTGTAAGAGGGGAAAGTTGGGCTCCCCTAACAGGAACTGGTGTATTTTGTCATATTAAGATATAAATGACTCTTTGAAAGCCTGAACCTCCATCTTGCACTTTATCTCTTTCCTTTTCTCACCTTCCAATATAGAGTGAAATTTCTCCTTCTTTTCCCTTAAAATATTCTATGTTGCCCAGAGCTTCTCCAAGCCCTGGTCAGGAGCCTGTTCCAAAGGAAGGACTTTGTGTTCTTTGGGCCATGTAGTTAACAAGCCAAGACCAACACAACACTCTGTGGTCATCCTCATAGAACACAGTGCTCTTATTTCCCATGTTTGACATAGGTGGTCAAGTCCCTGATACTGTGCTGTAAATGTGGTCCAAGCAGTTTCCCAATGACAGTCAGACTTTATTGTCCTGCCTTCTGGGCAAATTTTGGTGTTCAGTCTTCCACCCAGTACCTGAGAAGGCACTCTTTGCAGAAACTATGGCAACAACTAACAATACCTGAGTCAGTGAAATAGCCTAATAAGAGGAGGGAGGTCAGATCCACTTTGAGATTTCAAACAAGTTTTTGACAGTCATGTTCTAGGTCTTCTCATCCCTTCTCCAAAGATATTCAACTCAGGAAGGGTAACTGAGCTATGGCACTGAAAAGGACTAAATTTTGGGGTTCTTTTATGGGGCTTTCCTAGTTGAGACCTTCCCCTTACTCTGTCAACAAAAGTATGAATTCCTATAGCCTAACAGTGTTTCCAATCTCTGCTTTAGGTAAGTTCTTAAATATTTGACTTCCCAGATTTTTATTAAAATTTTTCACATTTGTATTAGTAATGGGCCACAGAGTTCAGAATAGTGTTCATATGTAGGCCATTTAAACCAGAATTATCTTCATTTCACACACACGCACACATATATGCACACACATGTGTGTGAATGCATGTCCCCTATTACATGTGAAAAATCATTAAAATTTTTTTGAGTTTCAAATTCTCTTCCTCTTGCCCTTTTCCTACCTCTTGAAAAGGCAAGTAATTTGATATCGATTATGCATGGAAAGTCATACAAAATATATTTCCATATTAGCCACGTTACAAAAGAAAAGGAAACAAAATAAAATAAAAATAAAGTGTAAAAAAGGGGTTCCCCCTAAAATGCTCTTGAAAATAGGGATTAATTTTTACTTTTCCCCAGTGCTTAAGATAATACCTCACACATAGTAAGTACTGAATAAAATGGTTTATACATTGTAATACATACATACATACACACATACATATAGGTTCTGGGATATCAATTGAAAGATAATACTTCGTAGGCATCTGACATTTCTGATGTTTTGAGAATACTTAGCTTTAAAAATAATTCTGATGCAATTTAAACTGAAACATACCATACAATTGACTGAGCTGATTAGGGGTAATATGAATAGTCTATAAGGACATTCTCCCCAATACTCCTTGGCTGTTTGTTAAATTTATTTTCAGTCCTTCATGTTATCTTTAAAAATATATGCAAAGACAATCTTTTGTTAATTGGTTACCTAAGATATCATTAAGTTGGCTTTTCTAACTTTTTAAAAAGTTGTTTTTTCTTTTTCTTTATAATTGGTCCATTCATGTTAGACAAGTCTGATAAGCATGGCAAGTATGACCAAACATAAACCATGTCATTCTTTATAAAGATAAAGTTTATATTAGGGCATATACTACTTGTGCACCAAACCAAAAACAAAGACAAATAAGGTTTTGAAAAGATCAATAATTTTCTATTATGAGTGTTATTAAATCAATGTGTACTGGGGTCTTATGATTGAACAGCAAGCAACTCCTCATCATGGAACCTTATTACAGAAGAAATGTTAACAATTACTTCTCTAGATTTGGCACAAGAATTTTATCTTTACAGTGCAGATTGAATCTGTTCCTTCATTTCCATTCCAATTCTTACAATATCTGTACCCAGCCCTAATTAGATCTCACTTTGATTATTAAAATAATCTTCTAACTGGTCTCATCACTTCTAGTTTCTCTCAGAGATATATTGAATGCATGATCTAATCAAAACATTTCACTGCTAAAAACAAATGAATTGCTTCTCCACTGCACTGCTTATCAAATAAATAGTCATTTTTTTTATTAGAGTAGCTGAATGGTTCAGTGGCTAGAAGTTAGGACCTGTAGTTAAGAAGACTCATCTTCCTCAGTCAAATCTGTCCTCAAACACTTACTAGCTTTGTGACCCTTGGGAAGTCACTTAACCATATTTATCTCAGTTTCCTTGTTTGTAAAATGAGCTGGAGAAGGAGATGGCAAACTACTCCAATATCTTTGCCAAGAAAACCACTAAAATGGCCACAAAAAGTTGGACACAAAAAATGACTGAAAAAATTATTTGGCATCCAAAGGTAACTAAAATCTTTGTTCATTCTCTACTTATATTAAATTCATATACCATATTCATATATTCCAGACAAACTGTATTATTTATTTTTCCATAAACATTGCTGTCTATTCTCACCATTCCCCATAGCTGGAATGTCCTTCCCTGATCTTTCTACATGTCAAAATCTTACCTTTCTTTTAGGATCTAGTTCTAGTAATTCTTCATCCATGAAAATCTCCCTCATCATCACCATTTCATATTGTCATCATCATCATCCTTGATATTTATCCTTGATATTATCTTGATTATCATCCAGATATTTAATGTATGTCCTAGGAATACACTAGGCTTTGAGGTTATAAAATTTACTTGGTCCCTATTCTCATGGAATTTACTTAGCACAAAAATTATATGTGATCTTACAGACAAGCAAATACAAGATATATGTGAAATACATGAAAAGAGAAAACATTTCTTAGGGTTAAGACCAAATTTTATACATTATTGTATCTCCCCTAATATCTATCAGAAAGTTTTACAGAAAATTCAATCAACATATATTGAATTCAAAATAATCTCCCAAAGACAAATTCTTACTCTAAACAACAAGATTAATTTTGTTATGTTGTATGAATTCCCTCCTACTTTTGGGTTCTAAATGAAGTTAAAAATATTTATCTTTTGGTCTATGTCAGTAAGGAGCCTGCTACTCCTTGTCCCAGGTGGCAAATGACAGCTATTTTGACCAATGAAGTAAGAAATGACAATGACACACCTAGAGTAGAGCTGTGCAGGAGATGTAAATGAAAAGAAGATGAGGTAAAAATCATGTATCAAGGATAAGAATGCCACCAAAATTTAGAAGGAAAGCAGAAAAATGGGAGGGGGAGAACTGCAGCAAGTTTCTCTCATAAAGGCCTCATTTCTCAAATATATAGAGAAATGATTCAAATTTCTATGAATACAAGTCATCCCCTGATTGACAAATGATCTAAAGATATGAACAGGCAGATTTCAGACAAAGAAATCAAAGCTATCTGTAGTTATTTGAAAAAATGCTATATAAATCAGTGTTGATTAGAGAAACACAAATTGAACAGCTCTCAGATACCATCTCACACCTATCAGATTGGCTAATATTACAAAAGAAGAAAATTACAAATATTTTAATAGATGTGGAAAAATTGAGACAATAATGTACCATTGGTGGAGCTCTGAACTGATCCAGACATTCTGGAGAGCAGTTTAGAACTATGTCTAAGCTATGCAATAAAGTTGTACATACTCTTTGATCCAGCATGGCCACTGTTAGGTCTATATCCCAAACAGATGAAACAAAAGGGAAAAGGACCTACTTGTCCTTTTTGGTTTCTAAGAACTGGAAGTCAAGGGGCTACTATCAAATGGGGAATGACTGAAGAAATCATGGTATATGATTGTGATGGAATATTATTGTGTTATAAGAAATGACAAGTGGAATGATTTCAGAAAAAAACAACTCATATGAACTGATACAAAGTAAAGTGAGCAGAACCATGAAAACGCTATATGTAGTAACAATATTTTATGATGAAGAACTATGACATAGCTATTCTCATTATTGCACTGATACAAGAAAATCCCAAAGGACTCATGATGAAATAGGATATCTGCCTCCAGAGAAAGAACTGATATTGTTTGAATACAGACTGAAGCATGTTATTTTTCACTTCCTTGATCCCTCAACCCTCCCTCTCTCCTCCCTCCCTTCCTTCTTTCCTTCCTTCCTTTTTCCTTCCTCCCTCTCTCTTTCTTTCTCTCCTCTTTCTTTTTCTTTCATCTCTCCATCCCTCCCTTCTTTTTTCCTTTATTCCTCCCTCCTTCCCTTCCTTTCTTTCATTTTTTTGGTTTGACTTTTTATACAAAACAACTAATATGGAAACATTTTGTATGATTGCAGATATATAACTTATATCAGATTGTTTATTGTCTCAGGGAAGGGGTGGGGGAGGGAAGGAAAGACAGAATTTGGAACTCAAAACTTTTTGAAAAATGTGAAGATTTGTTTTAACATGTAATTGACAAAGAAATAAAATAATATTAAAAAATAGATTGAGAATGTCTAGCCAGAGATACTCCTGGAATAGAGATGTTGACATGATAAAGCCAATTTAATAATTAAGAATATTTAGTCTCAGAGGAACAGAGAAGAAACGAAGAGCCAAGGGTAAAATGGGATCAGAATTTCAGAGTAATGTTTCAGTTTCAAGAACTTGGAGTAATTAGGGAAATGGGACAGTTTTCCCCATGGCGTTTTTTGAAAAGATTGACAACTGCATGTGTTCTAGTTCTTTGAAGAGTATGGCATGTCAAAAGTATGAATGTGAGAAAAAAAATGATATTTCTTGATGGAATAAATATCTTTAGTTTCAAAAAAAGAGAAAAATTGTTTCATCAATATTTCCATGTAAAAGTAAAAGTCTTAGATACAGTTTGAAATTTACTAGACCGTATGTGTTTGAAATTGAACAATAATAGCTTGTATTTGTCAAGTAGAAACAAATAAAGTCAGATAAATTGAGAACTACCTATCTAGGGCAGCCAAATGTGTTTTTGAGATATTTGAAACATATTGTTGCATCCTGCTGAGAAACTGAATTGAGAATATTTAAATGACCAAGTTATACAATAATGGTTGAATTTAAATTTCTTGATCTTTTTGCCAAGTATCAGTGTAATGAATTGTGGGGCAAAAACCTATCTGCTTGAATTTCAGTACAAATCTGGAAGAAAACCTAGTTTCTTTATAAAAATATATATTTTCCATGTGATACTATATATATGTATATGTCTGTATGTTGATGTCTATATCATTATACACACATAATTCTATGTGTGTGTCTTCTCCATTATTCATATGTAATATTTCTGCTGCATATTTGCATGTATACAAATGATTATAAGAAGAAATTATGCATACACTATAAAACATCATTTAACTGAAATGGCATGACTCACATGAATACTAGATAACGACAGTTGTTATAAGCTGGTCATTGTAATCCAGTTCATAGTGAACTATACAAATGTTATGGAGTCTCTACCAGATTGCTCTATATGAATTGGTAGGTAGCCAGTCAGAAGGAGCTAACCCAGGAGCTGGTCAATAACTTTTACTCTGCCTTTGCCTTGATTTTCTTTATAGTTAACTATATTCTGTTGTATGGTTCTTGTGATCCAGCCAGTTGCAATATGCTAATCAGACTTTATAGAATGAGAGTTTCACAGGGGACAAATTCTTACAACATTTGGATGGAAAAAAATTAAAAATATTTACATTTGATGTTAAAATTCGGGTTTTAAAGTTTTATCTCCATATTATTAGAGGGAATAATGAAGATCTTTGCAAATTTGAATAAGTGTTGAAGAGAAAAAAGAAATTGGGGGAGGAAATAGAAATCCAAAGGAGAGACTTGCTTTGGTAAGTTTCTTTGATATTCTTCCTTTGAAAGTAAAGATGAAAACAAATTAAGAAAAAAAAGTACAATATAACAACCATAGTGCCTCTGAGACAATCAAAAATTGATGGTGGGAATTGAAGATCCATGGGTCTAAATAGAACCTCATGGACATAAAAGAATGCATACCAGAACACTGAGGAGCAGTGCTGGGCTTAGGGAACTGGGAGAATGATTTGAAAAAAAAAATGAGAAGGAACAGCGTGGGCTATAGTTCAGTGGTCAACTAGGAATGGCAGTTGACTAGAGATATTCAGCTAAGTCCTTGAATATTAGAATATGATCTCTCTTCTCTGCCTATTCAAACTCAGTAAGAAGGGGCGTAGCTGTAAGGGATTTTAATAGAGACTAGTAAAAGAGTAAATTCCTCCTCCTTCTAAATGTGCCTGTAGGCAGCAGAAATCTTCTGTCTCATTTTTCTATTTCTCCATATTATAAATAATTTTCTCAGTATTTAAAAGCTAGCTCAACTTTGATATAAAATTATGATTGCTCATAAATCCTTTTTGTTTTGTATGTGTCTCTTTCTGACCAAATTATTGAAGTGGAGGGAGTCAGTGAATGAATTATGGTATAGAGACAAATATGGACTAGGTATGAACCACAAAAATGCCAGGGTGATTGAAAACAAGTATTGGGATGAACTAACAATATCAGTGCTAGCAACTGAATTCCAAGGTCATTAAGCCCCAGGTAGACCTCTAACACTTCTAATACTTCTAATGCTGATCAGCTCCCACATTCCCAATAGCTCTTATTCTGCCCCCTTAAACGTAATATGCATCTTTTTCAAAAGTCCTCACCATCTCTTGAGACTGGATCTGAATTGAATAGTATAGAAGTCTAAATTTCTTTGAAAGCTAAGAGGGACTATGTCCTTCTGAACCACAAATTTAAGAAAGGCTGTAAATTCTAAACTCTCTAATTCATTCAACAACCCTTATAAATTTTTTAAAATCAGATGAGACTAAGCCACAGGGATCTATCTTTTTTTCCTTCTTCTTCTATCCCCTCCCTCCCCTAGACAAAACCACAAACTGTTATCCTTGACAAACTCAATAGTATTTGGGGTTGTGGAGGGTCAGATTGTTTATCCAAGTATATTTTCCCCAAGAGTTATGTCTAGGGAGTGGGTTAGTTCAATGGGAGAAGAAATGTGTGATTTGGGAAAAATGGCCACTACTCTTAAAATCTGAAAGGGGATATCCAAAGAATGAGTAATTTGTTCTTCATTTCTGTAGTATAATTTAAAACCCCAAATAATTTCAAATGGCAACACTTGCTGGTTACAATAGTAATTATCAGAGATTAACTGATTAAACAGTAAAGAAAACCTAATTAGTTAACATTAATAGGGTCATTGTAATATTAGTGGTAGGGGAGCTATGTGGCAAAGTGGATAGAGTGCCAGGCTCAGAGTCATGAATACTCATCTTTCTGAGTTAAATCTGGACTCAAATACTTACTTGCCCTGAGATTCTGGGCAAATCACTTAAACCTGTTTTCCTCAGTTTCCTCATCTATAAAATGAGCTACAAAAGGAAATGGCAAACCATACCAGTATCTTTGCAAAGAAAATCCCAAATGGGGTCAGAGGAAGTTAGACACAACTGAACAACAACAAAAAGTAGCAGCAGCAGCAGCAATGTGGTGATAGTGGTGGTAGTAAGTAGTAGTAGTAGTAGTAGTAGTAGTAGTAGTAGTAGTAGTAGTAGTAGTAGTAGTAGTGGCAGTAGTAGTAGTAGTAGTATTCATTGTCATAGTCATAATTGTTGTTAAACAGATAAATTGGAACACAAAGAAGGTAAGCAACTCTCTGGAAAAGCTAAGGATGATATTCGAAGGAAGCAATTTTGCTAAAATGAAGAGTACAAATGAACGATAGTAATGGACAATCAGCCTGGAAATAATAGGGTAACCACTTATGAAGGACTTTAAATGCTGAACAGAGGAATTGTGTGTGTGTATGTGTGTGTGCGTGTGTGCGTGTGTGTGTTTTACAATGTTATTTTATTTATTCATTTTTTATTGTCTAGGGGAGGATAGATTTTGGAGTAGTAAAACTGGAGTAAGAGAGACAAACTAGGAGACAGTGTCACTATTTGAATTATTGGAATGGGGAGAAAAGGTCCTAGATTTGTCTGCTTTGTCCTAAAAGATAGTAACAATATACAAATCCCAGTTCTTTCACTTAGCACTATGTGGCCTTAGTCAAGTCACTAAATCTTGCTGATTTTCTGTTTCCTAATTTGTCAAATAAAGGGATGACCTTTACTATCCCTCCAAGCTCCAGCTCTATCAGCTAGAATATGTGTTATGCAGAATATTGCATTGTATGTGTTTGTCTCCCTAGAGTGAAGCATTATGTGAAACCTGAAGCCTTACATTTCTAAGGAATTAGTAGCTAATATAACTTATGAATCTATAAAGTATCAGGCATTTGAAAAAAAATTGAGGAATACAAAACATTTATCCACAATCAATTTATCTTTTTAAAAGAAATAGCATTTCCTTTTATGGTAGTGTAAACTATAACATGGACAAGGAGGAAATAAAAGAATATGTAACATCTGGACATCAATGATACTTGGATTTCATACTTCTAACCTACACTGATCTATAGGTAGTAAAATGCCTGCTTAGACTATTATCTTGCTTTGTATTTTTCTGACTTGGAGAAAAATTATAACCCACAAATAATTATTGACTCAGTGGCAAACTTGGAAATAGAGAACGACAGACATGTTCAGGGGAAAGCAGGTTGTCTCTGGGGGTGGGGTTCAGTCTTTGTCTAGAATTATTTCACCTAACTGAAATAATTGGAAAATATGATGATTAAAATTATAGATGACAGTAATTTGAACAAGACTCCTCATACAATGGAAGAGAGTAATAGAATTCGAAGTGATGTGATAAATTAGAGAGAGGGCCCATCTAGAAGACAATAAACTTCATTATAAAATATCAGAAGTTCATTCACATCCTAATTAAAATATGGAGTGTGAAACATGGAACAGTACAATAATGAGATTCTGACAAATGTAACATGTTTCTTTAATACACAAAACTGATTTGTTCTTAAATAATTGTCTGTAAAGTGAACAATCACCCCTAAACCTATATTTCTTATTTCAGTGAAAAAACAAAACTAAAATTTTCAGATAAAAAGGAAGAAAGGCAAAACATTTATTAATTGCCTTACATCACATAGCTGATTAAAAATGAATGTTAGCAGAATAGTATGATTATTCTTATAAATCAAAATAAAACTAAGAAGAATATGTATATGTCAGCATTTGTTTGTTTATGTGTGTGTGTGCAGTTATCTTTTCTTTGTAGAAAGAGACTTAGACCCATGTACACACACACACACACACATACATACACATACTATGACACACAGTTTTACTTGACCATATTCAATATAGAATAAATGTTAGATTCTGGAAACTTTGATTCATTCATTCCTTCATTTATTTCTTATTTTTATGGAATAGGTAGGAACTGACACTGGTGAATCCATTGTATTAGGTGCTGGAAGAGACACAAAGCAAACTACAGTATCTGAGTTCAAGTAATACTTAAAAAATAAAATACGGTAAAGCATTATGTGAGTTTTGAGGCTTCACATTTCTATAGCATTTTTGTAGTTAGGTAATATAGACTAGAGAGCTTGCATGGCAAAATTCATAAACAGCAGATCTCACAATCAAGAACACAACCTGATTTCAAATTCTATTTTTGATGAGGGCATCTACAGTAGGAGCATCTCCTCTCCTCTTACTTCCTTCTTTCTTTCTGCCTATCTGACTTCTTATCATTCCACTAAAATTATTCTGTACAAAGTTACCCGTGATCTAGTTGAGAAATGCAATGACCTTTTCTCAATCCTCTTTCACCTTCCTGAAGCTGCTGAAACTTAGTTACTCCTCCTTGATAATATCCCTTCTCTCTAGGTCTTCAGACAGTGCTGCCTCACTTAATTCTTCTCCTACCTATCAGGTCCCATGAATTTAATTTCAACTCTATGATGATTATTTTTAAATCTACCTATCTAGTTTCAGACTCTTTTTTTGAACTCCAAGCTTTCCTTTCCAACTGCCTTTAATAAATCCTAAACTGAATGTCCATTAAACATGTTAAACCAAACATGTCCAAGGTAGAAATATCTTTTCCCCTAAACTCTTTTCTATCCCTTTCCCCATTATTATAGAAGACAATACCATTCTTTTAGTCCCACAAGCTTGCGATTTAGGAGTCATCCTTGACTCCTCACTACTTCTCATCCCCCATGTCTAATGTTTTGCCAATGACTATTGATTTTACCTTTGCAACATGTCTCAAATACACCCCCTTCTCTCTTCTGGTTACTGCTACTAGTTTAGTACAAGCCCTCATTACTTCATGCCAGAATTATTTCAATAGTCTGCCACTGGCTTTGCCCACCTCAACTCTCTCCCTACCCCCAATCCATCCTTTATTAAGCCACTAAAGTGATTTTCCCAAATCATAGATCCAACTATATTCATTAAATGTCAATGGTAAACTATTACTTCTTATATCAAATACAAAACTGTGTTTGGAATTCCAAGGCTTTTGTAACATCGCCCCTTCATACCATTCCAGTCTTCATGCACTTTACTTCTTACTAAGTACTCTTCAGTCCAGTGACACTGGCCACCTAACTACTCCATGAACATGATGTTGAAAATGGCTCATTTTCTCTGACTTTTTTACAACCTTGCAATACTCCCCGTCCTGAACCTATTCTACTATCTTCCCTGTCTTACTTTAAGTCCTAATGAAAATCTCATCCTTTTCAGAAAGCCTTTCTCAACCCTTCTTGATTCTAGAGCCCTATCTACCTCCTTAATTATTTCCTATTCATCCTGGATATAGCTTGTTTGTTTGTAATTATTTGCATGTTGTCTCCCTCATTAGATTTGTGCTTTTTGTATGCTCAGTACTTAACACATTGTCTGGAACATAGTAGATTCTTAATAAATATTACTTTTTTGATAAATTGATTGTGACTCTAGATAAGTCATATAACATCCCAGTGTTTCAGGGTCACTCTCAAAGACTATACATTCAATAATAATTGCTGTAAAGGACACAGGATCTGTTTTTCTCTATTATACCAATTGTAACTAAACATTGTTCAATGAAATTAAACATACCATTCACAGCAACATCTTTAAGCAAAAAGCATCATTCTATATCTATCTGTCTGTCTATATATCATAACAGTCTATCATATGGTACATGGCATGTATCATTTGATTCAATAGCATTCCTCAAAATACTTTTTTATAAATCAAGGGGTCCCAGGCTAGGGTCTTCCATAGCATGAGACATCCTTAAGGGGTAGTAGAAAATACCACACCACCCACCCCTATGTCACAGTAAGAACAATCTCCATAAGGAATACCAAGTGTCCAAGTAAAGTCCTCTTTCATCTTAACTCTTAAGTCCCACGGCTCTTCCTCCATGGGCTAACTACTCCAGACTCTTGCCTAGATTCACACCTGGGTAGATCTCTGCTCTTGCTCCATGCCTCAGCTTGTGGAGAGTGCTCCACTCCAACCTCTCCCACAACCCCTGCCTCTGTGACAACAAAGCAAAAACAGTACTGACACACACCACCAGCACTGTCATCTCAATTTAACTCCAAAGTCCAGAAGCTCTGTGATCACATATCAGTTCACTTTAACAGCTTTCAAAAGGGGCTTAAACTAAGCCTCCTTGCTATGGGCAGGTTTCTACCCTACAATTCTATTCACCAGTTTGGAGCCACCTTCAGCAAGTCTCTTCCATCAGAGGTTTCCTCTCCTCTCTCAGAGGTCTCCTCCCAATTCTCAGAGGTCTCCTCTCAGTTTTCTTCTTCTCAAACTGACTCACCTCTTCAAAATTGGCTCTCTTCAATATTTGCTTTCTCAACATCAGCTCTCTTTATATATAGTTTTACTCAGCATCTGATTGATTAGAACCCACATACATGTATCTGAATGGCTAGAGTCCACATGCACATATCTGATGGGTTTAGAATATACTTTCATGTTTGTTTGGCTAAAATTCAATCCAGAAAAACAGCAAAAGATCTTACTTTACTTTCCTGTTACAGAGAATTTGTGGAATTTACTCATAAAGCTAGTTCTTGGCAGCTGGAGGACTGAGGAAGGGATCCCCACACCTTGCTTAGGCCAGTTCAGATATTACATAGAAACAGAACAAAGAACACACAGTGCCAGGGATGGCCCAAAGTTACATGCAAGTTTTCCCATAGGATAGTTGGAATATTTTTTGTACATTCATTCAACATACTTTGTATTAGCTGTGGAATCATAGATAGTGTTCTCACACTCTATTTTTCACTGCACAGTTGACAATCAGTACTGAGATGTATTTTCCCATAAAATCAATCAGGCTAAGTTAATTCCTTATGGCAGAGATCTGACAGCCTTCTATGGTTTTACAAAATTATCTTGCAACTCATTTTCTTTCAAGATGCTGTGACCTTGGCAAAGGTATATCTGGTAAAATAGAGAAGGGATAAGAAGGTCCTGTTAAAGGTACCAATCTTTTAAAGAACCTCTTTCAGTGCAGTCTTCAGTGTACATTGTGCCCAAGATTTTGGGCCCAAGGTAAGTAAGACACAAGGACATATACATAACACAGGTTATTAAGAAAAGTGAGGGAGAAATATTAGATCCTCTAGAACTTCTAGTTCTGTCACATAAAGATCTCACTCAGTCCTGAAGCTCTTCCTTTCAATACACAGGGCTTGCCATGCTGCCATGTAATGGGGCAGCAAAAACACAACCCAAACAAAGGCTGGGACTCACTCTGCTTTCCTATGATGCCCGCAAGTGGTCTAGGAATTGTTAACTGACTAGTCCCTTTGTCAGAAGAGTTGGCAGTATTACTGAGCAATTTTCTGCTTGGTCCAAGGCCCAGAGGAAATGTACAAGGAAAAGCTCTGGAATGCTTGGAACAAGGCAATGATAATATTTTCTAAGACACAAAAGAAAGACTCAGATGTCATTACTTTTATTTCACTTGGAAAACTACATCACAGAGAAGCTGTATTTAAACGTCTTTTATTTAATATCTTTGTTTAAAATTGAGTGAATGAAATTGGTAGGATCTTAAAGAAATTTATTTTTTGGAACCAATCATAATTCAGTTAACTTTGCAGTTCCTCAATTAAAATAAAGTTACTCACTCCATTACCTTTCATGCACACACATTCTGCTAGGCAAGAAAGCTAAAGGCAGTTTTCACCACAGATGCAGCAGTTACAAGCTAAATGAGCAAGGACGGAATTAGGAACATAAATAATGCAAAGCATCATATCTTTCCACATGTGCAGAGAACTTCTGAATTGTGTGATATAGATTGAAAGAATTATTTTTATTTTAGACTTTAATGTGGATTGAGTCTTTGTGAAATGAACCTGAAATTTGATTCCATTTTTCAAATAATTCAAACAAGAAGGTTACTTTTGTCTCATTTATCCAGGATTGTTCACTTAATCATACAATCATCTATAAGAATTTATGAACTATCTCCATGTCCTAAGCCCAGAAAACAAAAAAGTAGATTACTTCTGCCTTCAACAAGCATTTATTCTACTGGAAGATGTGCATAAATAAGAAATACATTTTAAATGATATTTAAAACTAGTTAATTCAGTCTTTTGGATGAATGAAAGAATTAGCACCTCAAGGTAATAAATGAAGTGCCTACTGTCCTAAACATTGGGGTTATAAAGAAAGGTAAAAGAGAAAAGAGGAAAAAAACCAGATCTAATATTTTTGGAATAAAATGTTATACAAAACTAAATAGGCACAATATTGTTTTATAAAAATTTAAAAGTTTTTAAGTAGGTATTGCTATACTTAGTACTTATATCTACAAGCTGAATAGAATGAAAAGCTTTAAAAATAAGAAGACCTAGAGATTTAAAATTAGGTGGTAACAAGGTAAGGTTCATTTTTTCTCTGCTATGCTGCCTGATACAAGAATTATTCTAAAGATTCAGTAAAGATAAGATTGTATCTCAATATTCTTTTGTAATTACAAAAAGCATTTATTTTATTCATCTGAATCTGAAGATTGTTGTAAATATGAAAAATAAAAAGAACTATAATTTAAATAGTACTTTAAGGTTTGTAAAGCATACTTATATTGATTACCTCCTTTGATCCTCACAATGACATGGTCAGGTAGGGGTTAACATTATACCCATTTTATCCATGAGTACATTGAAGTTAAGAGAGATTAAATGCCTTGTGTTGGGGGATATAATTCATAATTATTTGAAACAAGGTTGAAACTGATGATGCCTTCCTCATTACACATTTTCAGTATAGTAACTTATTCTCAGACTGTTTTTATTTGCAGTTCACCATGATACATTAGAAATATAAACTAGCAGTGATAGCTCCTTGGCACAGTGTATATGGTATCCAACACAGTCAGAAGGCCCTGAAATCGAGTCCTACCTAAAACAGTTATTAGCTATACGATTATGGGCAAATCACTCAATTTCTTTCATCCACAGTTTTCTCACATGTAAAATGTGAATTTGTGGCAGCTAGGCAGTGCAGTGGATAGAATGTCAGGCCTGGAATCAAGAATACACAGAGTTCAAATCTGGCCTCAGATTGTTCCTAGCTGTGTGACCCTGTTTGTCTCAGTTTCTCATTTGTAAAATGAGCTGAAGAAGGAAAAAGGCAAATCATTCTGGTATCTTTGCCAGGAAAACCCCAAATGGAGTCACGAAGAGTCAGACATGACTGAAACAGCAAAACAACAAAAAAAGTGTTAATATTAGCACCTGACCCCTATAACCATGCAAGAATTAATGGAAAAAATACATCTAAAGGGAAGGCCAACAAAACGATGAAGATAAAGATGATGAATTATCACTTACGTAGTATTTACTCACAACCACTACCTGAACTACCTTTCTAAATTTATTACACAATTTCTTTTCATGAACTAACTTATTCAAACCCACTATTTCATCTTCTATCTCTGTGTCTACACTGATCATTCCAATATATTGAATGTATTCCCATATCACTACAACCTCTATGGATCCATATTCTCCTTCGTAACTAAGGTCTTGTATATTCTTCTGCCTTAGACTTTTCCTGTTCTGCATGATTACTCATGCTTCCTGCTCTTCCCTCTGTTTAAAAAATGGTGTTCTTAGTTTGGAGCCATTTTATGTTCCTTTATACACATATGTTGTCTTCCATGATAACACAAAAATTCATTGAAGAATTCTCTGACTTTTCACTCCCTAAGTAAAGATCGGCTTTTATTGGCTTCTTTATCCACCATGTTTTATCTATTATTTGTTTCACCCTAACTCTCATATGTAAAACAGTGGCTTTATAATCATATTGATATTGTAACAGTAGCATCAATAATAGTCCTTGTACAGTTGAAGAAGAAGGCAGTTTTTTAACATATAATTTGCATATCACTTATATTAAGATATAGAACCTATGTGGGGAAAACAAATGTTGGGAAAGAAAATAAATAATGCCTATTGTACAGTTTATTTGATATTACTTCTTCTTTTGTCATTAAATAGTCAAGGATTTTATCTGGTATGGGTCCTGGTACATAATAATTACTTAAATATAGGTTTGTTTATTGATTGATCGTGATTTTTAAAACCTATTATATAAATTATCTCATTTGATCCTCATAAAAAACCTTGAGAGGCAGACAGTACAAATAGTATTATCTGTAATAAGAAATCATAAGAAATAAAAAATATCTCCATTTCTAATTCTATAATCATTTGGATAGTATCTTACATGGGATGTTTTAAGCAGAAAAAGGTTGTGGAGGTTTGTGACAACTTTAGACTGCATGGTAATTTAAAAAGAGCAACAAACATCTTGTTTTTAGCAGCTGTGTACACAAGCTCAGCAATATTTTTTTTTACTATGAATAGTTAAAATATAGTGGTATATGCATAGAATACAAAATCACTGCACATCTAAAAATGATGAAAATGAATAAATCAGAAAAACAAGAAGACTTATATGTATTCATCCAAAATGAGATAAGCAGAACTGGGAAAGCAATACCTCAAAATAAGTGGAATGAAAATTACTCCTTCCCAGCATATACACACACACACACACACACACACACATGTATACACACACACACAGTAACTACACCCCACACACTTGTGATCAAATTTTACCCCAAAGAAGAGGGAAAATGTACTTCCCTTCATTGCAAAATTTTGAGTTATCTCAAATTGCAAAGTGGTGTATATCATCTCAATACAGACTCATGTATTAACTTTGATGAAGTGGTTACTTTCCCCCCCATTTTTTTTATTATTCTTTATGACAAGGAATGCTTCTGTGGGCAGGGGAAAGGGCATGAATATATTTGAAAATGGTGGTGATATAACACAAAATGTATCTATAAAACATTTAAATTAGCTTGAAGAAAAATAAACTTTGCTTATTTTTCTCCCCAAACATCTAATCAAAAGGCATTAACAATTTATATATGGACATATAAAGGGAGACACACTAGGAAATTAATAAACCTTGTCCCAAACAAACTCTAAATTAATTCTACCTAATTCTGAAATTATATATACAGAGAATTTGATTTAATTACATAGACATACTCCCCAAGGATCTCTATAGCTACAAGTGTGGAAACACATACAGATACAACCACACACACACACACAAACACATCAGCTGTCATAATTAATCACCTCTCTGTAATAATTTTGTTTATTATCCTGGCCTTTTTGTCCACTTTTTTACTTTTTCAAACACCCATTTATTTAAGGAAGACAATCTGTGTTACTTTTTTGAGGGAGGAATTGCTTTATTATCAAGATACAATTCAACAAGCCACAAATAAAAATACTCTTCAAAAAGAAATGTCCCTTTACAGAAATTATAGGGAAAAAAATCTATTCATCTAGATTTTGTGCATCTTAAAAATTTTAGACCACATATAGATGCACATGAATGTATAGATATATACTTACCTATATTTATATGTCATACGTACTAATGCATATCTACGCATATGCATTTATGTGTATATGCATGTATTTACACATGTGTATATACATGTCTGTCTGTACATGTCACCCTTCCAGATAATTTACAGTTCCTTTTGAGGTCTAATCAGCAGTTCTGGAATAATAGCTTTAGATATGAAAGGAACTTTATGAGTTATCAATTCCAACCATCCTTCCTCCAAGAATAGATGATGAGATTAAGGCCCAGAAATGTAGACATAACAAGAGATTTACCTAGAGTTAGAGATAGTAAATTACCGAACCAGGATTTAAAACCACTTCACTGGATTACAATCCAGTACCCTTTCCAATATATCACACTGGCTCCTAATGGGATCCTCTCTCTGTAGTATTTTATTTTATAATTTCTCTTAGAATCTGTGAGTAATTGCTTAGGTATTTTATGGAGATTTTCACTAAATTGGTTAATTAATGAATGTTTTACTTTAAAGCCAAACCACTTGTTATGAGAGTTAATTTTTTCTTGAATTGTGGGACTTAACAATCTTTATTCTCTATGACTTCTTTCTGAAGGAAATAAAGACAAACCCTGTTTTCTCCCCAATGATTCTTTTTTTTTCCAGAAAGAAGTCATCACCTACCAACAATATCATTTTATGCTATAGAGAACTTGCTATAGAGAACTTCTCTGTACTTTGGTAAAATTAATTAACAAAACTGAATACCAAGGTCACCAGTAGCTGTGAGAGTTCATTGTATGCTATTAAAAAAACATTTTTAAATCTCTTAATAGTAAGAAATATGGCTAGATTATTAATAATCATAATAGGTTGCTTTCACAACTCTTCTCACTGATATTGAAATTTCATATATGGCTCCTATTAGTCTATCTAAACATGTTTTCCTCTACTGTCCTACATGAATCTTCAGCTACATAAAAAGAGGTCTACTCTTTTTTCCCTGAACCCGCTATATATGTGTGTATGTATGTATATGTGTATATACTTCTGTGTCATCATCAGTGTCTTTGTACACATTTCCCCCTCTGTAGTCTCAATTAAATATTTTTCTTCTTCACATGTTGCAGTCTTAAACATTCTTCAATATTCTAGATTATATTTCAGCTAATCTATTCAACTTTTAGCTCAAAGTAGTCTCTGACATCAGTCAGACTTCCCATCCATAGTCTTTTATTGATTTTTTTTCTGTCTTCTAATACATTCACCACTGGGGTCTATGCAAAATGCTGGGGGCGTTTTATATCACTTAATATTGTATATATGCCAATGAAGCATATAAGTGCCTATTGCTTATCCATCACCCTCATCAAATAATTGTTCAAACTTTTTCTGGCTATAATTTTTTCTAATAATATACCTTACACTGCACCTTCACAATTCTTCATTGACCTGCCAAGCATTCAAACTCTACTGCAGAGAGTGCAAATCTGACGGGCTAGCCATGTAGCCCCAACGTCAAATGGATGTTTACTGAAAAGACTACTTTACGTAGAACTCACATGAGACAAATACTCACATAGTGATTAGAAGAAGTGGTTCAAAGTCACTGTAAGTTGTCTCTGAAGAATTTTGGCATCAGTTGTAGCCTTGGGAGACACTGGCACAAGACTGTCTGGCATGATGGGTCTGCATTAAGGAAGGCATTATACTCCATGAGCAAAGCAGAATCATAGTAGCACAAAGGAAACGTGAGTTGTTCAAATCCAGAATGTAATATTTGTGGCTGACCATTAGCAAGCCTTGAAAACTTTTATTGGACTGAGCAGCTACAACTGAATACACTGTACCTTGACCCCAATTGGTCAATTGGTTATTTTCAAAAACGAAGGATGATTAACACCAACAACAGTAGCTATGTAGTATTTTAAGATTCACAAAGAACTTTACACCTTTCTGATTTGATTCTTACAACAATGTTGAGAGGTAGGTACTCTTATTATCCCCATATTAGAGAGAAGGAAAGCTTGCATTCTACTGGCCTAGTCATCAAGATTTCAAGGTGACATTTATGCTATAACGAGGAACTCAAGAAAGACGTTAGTGGAGGAACAATTGGATACATGACACATAAAAACTTAGCGATGCAGTCAACATTTCATAATCACAGAATGTAATACATATTTCTGATAAAATATTCAAAGCATAATACTGAAAATAAGGTAAGGTACAAATGAGTAAATTACAGAAACCTAAAATATTCTCCTCAAAAACTGTACTTGCCCTATTTCTAGCAAAATATTGTTTCTTAAAACATTTTTGCACAAATATTCAATATTATAAATATATTTTTGAACAGCTCATACTTGTTTTTCCTCATAATGTTTTCTGAATCCAGAGTCTATACGTCTTCATTTTTAATCCATCTCTCTCTCTCTCTCTCTCTCTCTCTCTCTCTCTCTCTCTCTCTCTCTCTCTCTCCCTCTCTCTCTCTCTCTCTGTCAAACTCACATATACACATTCTTATATTCATACATAGACATAGCTACACAGGAATAGATACATGAAAAAAGGAATAAAGGCACTCATACATATACATATATGTTTTTAAATACAGTTCCACAAACATAAAGGCACAAACCAGAAACATATGCAGACATATAATCTACATACCTAATACAGATTCACAAAGATAGAAGTATAATACACACCTGCATTAAAAGAAAGCAGCAGGGTAGTAGTTGATGAATGAGCAAATGAGGGAGAAAATGAATTTGTTTTGTGGTAAAAGGTGGAAAGGAGAATAAAATTAATATGGTAAGAACGAGGTAGATATGAAAAAGTACAAGTGTTCAATACACAGATGAATCATAGACTGACATGCATCACCTAAAAGACAATGGAGAAGTCCAAGGCTGTCATGAATAGGCTACAGCCCATTATGAACCAAGAACTGGAGAAAAAATGTGGACTAATTCAGCAGTGTCAAACTGAAATAGAAATGGGAGTCATTAAACTATATGTAAGGATCCCTGCATGACACATGCTAACTTAGAAAACCACATATAAAAATAGCCAATAATCCTCATTTATACAAGGACTACACTGTACTAAGTACTTTGCAGCTGTTGCTCTCATTTGATCCTCATAACAACCCTGGGAAGTGCCTGCTATTATAATCTTCATTTTAAAGATGAGAAAACATGCAAATAAAGGTGAAATAACTTGTCCATGGTCACATAGCTGGTAAATATCTGAGGCCAGATTTGAACCTGAATCTTCTTGAATCCAAGTCAATTCTCTATCCTCTAGGCAACCTACTATTATATTTTTAAAAGTTTATTTTCTTAAGTATTTCCCAAATATATTTTAATCTTCTTTGGGCAGCATTTGGGAGTATTGAAGGATGCACTACCACTTGACTGGTTTTTGACACCTTTGGTCTAAATGGTGTTTCAGAGAGATGTCCAAGAAGAAATACTGTGTACCTTGTTGAGAGAGTAAAGGTTGCCCAGTGGGCACAAATCAAAACAACGCCTATAGATTTAGAGTAAGACCCTCAAAGTGCTGTGTAGATTTTCTGGGGATGATTTATGAGAGAGCTCAGACAAGAGTCACAATAAGTGAAAGTGAACATGATTTGGAAGGGGTTTGGGTATTCATTAGATTGCAGATTCCTTTCACCTATCAAAGTATTAAGATTATCAGAGATTTTTATTTTCTATAGTCAAACTGCAGAGGCATAAAAAATCATTTTATTTCTTGAAATGTACCAAATTTGTGCAAAAATTTCCTTTATTTTCCAGAGTATAAATAACCATAGGCTATTAAGAGCATAATCTTTAATCACCTCCTCATGCTCTCACTGATTTGAATTACAAGTTTCATGATTATATGCCAACCCACGGAACATTTCACTCCAACTACAGCTGAGATAAGGTAAAAACTCAGTATTTTCTGAAATAAAACTGTTTTTTAAAGATTTCGGATGTTTAAAGAACCAAGTGACATTGTTCTTTTTGCAGGAAATAAATTAAGAATAAAATTCAATTGCTTACTCTAACAGCCTCATGGCTGAGGTGAGACAGAGCAAATGTGTTCTATAATCCCAACAAAATAATCATAATACTGAAAAGGGAGTTTAGTAAAGGGAGAAAATATCAGAAGCCTGAAGCTTTTTGTTTAGCATGGGAAGGCATACATTATTTAATCTCTCTGAATTTCATGTAGGCTTCAGTACAACATAGAATCATTTATTGAGCTTATATAGCACATAAATTGCTAGAATAATCAGAACCACAAACCAGGTAGGATATTTTATCAGTGTAAAGATGAGGCATATGTAGATAGGAGACATGATATGACAGCTAATTATATGGTAGGAAAAATAAAAGATAACCCACTTTTTTACATTTAAATATATTTGTGAATAGCTGAAGTACATATTGCTAAGTGAAAAGGCATAGAATTTCTTTTAAAATAAAAATAGTATAATCTCACAAGATTAAGTAAGTTTCAATTAAAGTTGTTCAAGACATCTTAGAATGGAAATATATAGGAAAAAGTGATCCTTAATAAAAATACATTCCTTTTTAAATTACATTATATTTTTTTGAATAATTGTCACACAGTTCAGTTTTACACTCTTTCCTTTGGTCAGCATATAGAGGCATGACCATCATTCAATCCATTTAAATTCTGCCCTGCTGGCATTTATTACAGTACTACAATGGGCCAGGCCCCATGTTAGCAAGAAGGTATACAAACACAAAAATGAAAACTTGCCCTGCCCTCAGGGAAATATTTTACATCTACTTACATTTTATCTTCACAAATTTCATTGCATTGGGAGGTAAGTAGATGGAGTACTGAAATTATACCAACCCAGAACTATTGCCTATTAAAAAAAAACCTTCTGATAAAGCATTTTATGCTATATAATTAGGTGGATGTGTAATTGGTTGGATAGCTAGAGTCAAAGAGATAACAGTTACCAATTTGATGTCATCAGGGATTTCTGAAGAATTTTTAAGAAGTATGTGCATCATTCTTATATAATACCCATCATCCTTCCCCTTCTCACCATTGGATTTTGTTTCTCAATACCCCATCCCCTTATTCTACTTCTGGTGCATTTCCATCACATGCCACCTGTACTCTAGCCATCATCCTAATCACCATTCCCTTCACTCCATGACAGTTTTGGACTCTGATCCTTGATGGGTCTTTAGGCTTTGATTGGAGAAGTTTTGTCTATAATACCAAGTGTTTTACACACACACACACACACACACACACACACACTCTAGTTTTTAGCTCTCTTTTATGTATGTTTTTCTCTTCAGAATGTAAGCTTCTGGAGGTCAGAACCTGCCTTGTTTTCCTATACTCATACCTCCAGAGCTTAGCACAATACCTTGTACATAACAAGTACATAATAAATACTCACTTTTTCCCTCCCCTCACTTATCTTCTTTTCTCCTCCCCTCTCTCTCTCCTTTCCTCTCTGCTCTTAATCTCTTTACTCTCTTCTCATCTCTCCTCTGCTTTCTTCCCTCCCATTGTCTAGAGGTAGAGATCAGAGATGACCAAAACTAAATCAAAGCAAAACCAAACCAACCAAACAAACAAAAATCACTCCATGAAGATCAAGTTGCTTTGCTTCGGAGAATATATCAAAGTTTTTGTAGAAACTCTGAACTTCTTATGGAAACAAAGTACCTTCTACTGAATACTAATTTTTTAGATTACCACTACTTCTTTAAAATTATGGATGTGTAGCCCATAGAAAACAAATTTGAAGAAAATGGTGGGTATTAGCAGTTTCCAGCATATAAACAACAAGGAAGTTTGAAGAACATCAGTAAATACCATCATCAAATAACCGTAATATGGAAGATAATTTGGGCTATCTGATGGCAGGAGTAACAAATAGCAATTGGATAGTCAGTCTCCTCCTTTGCTGCCCTCAGGATGCTGGAAAAAAATGTGAGGAAGATCTCTGAGCAGTTCAATAATGACCTTTGGAGAGAGTATGAAGAATTGCATAGGATTAACCAGCATGAGTGGATGGAAATCTGCATTGTTCAGGGAAACGCTTACAATGATGATATCACAGATCTATCTGAGTACTAAGGATCCCACATTTTTGTTTCACATTGAGATTGCAGTCCATTAATTCCTTGTTTCACACTGTTGTGTAAAAAATTCTCCTATTCCATACTTATAGAGTTTTTTAACTCTTTATAGGATTTTACATTTAATATATTTCATTTGATAAAATTATTTCCCAAATCTAGCTTCTTGATAATTTTTAAAATTCTAATATTATCTCCAAAATGTTGCTTCTTAGCTTTGTACTATCTGAAAATTTGACAGATATGCCTGATGTTAAATAGTATGAAGCCATGGACACATCACTGGGACATTTCACTAGAAGCCTTCAAAATATGGAGTAATAAATAACTATTCTTTTTTTTGTTTCTTCAACCAACTCCCATTCACTCCTTTTGTAAATGTATACCATGAACATCTTTGCTAAGCATCTCTAAGTGGGAAGGTTTCCAAGGCAATAAACCTGATATACCTCCATTTTTCCAGTATTATCTCAACATCATCTACAAGAATAATCATTAAAAATCATAAAATCTAATTAATTACAATGAAAAATGTCTATGATGAAATATGAAAATAAGTTACAAAAATGTGTTTAAAATAATGTACATAGAGGACTTCTAATAAGTGGGAAAAATATATTCAAACCAAAATCCAACATGGTATGCAATGGAGAAATATTAAAGTTCTTTTCATTAACAAAACAAGGATTAAACAAGCATGTTCACTCTTACCACTTTCATTCCACATAATGTAAAATTCTAGGAATAGCAAAAAATTCAAAATAATTAGAGAGATAAACATTGGAAATGAGAAGATTAAATCATTAGTTGCATATGGTATATTTGTAAATACTAAAAATCTTAGGAACTCAACAAAACAAGTAACAAAGGTAATAAATGAGTTTAGGAAAGTGAAAAAATAACAGAGAAACCCTCAAAAAAGAAGTCATTTTTGTATACCTCTAGTAAATAGCAATTATTTTGTGGGGAATAGTAGTGATGATAGAGGCTCACACAAGATGGTATTATGAATAAAGAGTCACTATGCATTCCCAAGGAAAGACAGGCCTCTCTGAAAGGGAAAGTGTTGACTGAATATCTTCTATGAGTCTAGAAGCCAGATAAGGTAAAGGGAGCATTTAGGGATATCTATTGGCATAAATATACATACTATGTCTCTGTCTATAATTGTGTTAAATAAACCTCTTCTATTTTTAAAACAGGGCAAAATCTCTTTTTCACATGCTATTGAAATCTCCAATACTCTCCTCCTAAGCAACATACAAACAATTTTGAAGGAAAGAACATTCCTATTTAATTGTGAAGGAGAAAACATATCTACTTAATTGTGACAAAACCGATTATGTGACATGAATTTTAGTGACTCTAAAGAGTGTTTACTGTCACAGTGAAACATTTCAATTTAATTGAAATTACTGTCTTGTCTGTCAGTCTTTAAGATTATGTTGAATTGTTACCTCAAATTTCTATGTGCATTAGTCAAGCTGTCAACAAGTACTTACGCAGTGCCCATGGGGTTGTCTCAACATCCATTTTGGACTATTTCCATCATCTATTATGGTAACCAAATGAGTCAATATTACTTTAAAATAGTTTGGTGGGTGTTTTAATTCTTTCTCCAGTGAACATTTTTAAAGCTCATGTAGGGAAACAATTCCAGATCAACAGAATACACTGGGACACAATTACAGTAATTATAATCTATTCCTCATCAAGTGTGTCTCCACAAAGGTGTTGTGTTTATTTGCATTTTGAGAAACAATTATATTTTATCTCATAGGATTCAACAGTATTTCCAGTTGGAAAGCATTACCTCTTTATATGCAACTTTTAAATTTCTCTCTTTGGGAGGTCATACATTGTAAATTGTGTTTCCAATGTCATACTTAATAGTGGGTTAATACTTTTCAGTCATTTCCTATGTATTACAAGTTGGCATGTTGTCATTTTTGTAGTGATTTTTTTTAATGTTCAGCTTAAAATGTACCTTATTATTAACATGTTATTCTACCAGGTTTTTACTACTCAGTTTGGCCATTGGAAATATCCTTTCGGTTTATTCTCATGAGACTAATTTACCTGAATCATTGCTTACCTAAGTCTAAGTTTTGTGATCTGTCCTCAAAGCAGTTCTCAAAATAGATGACACAGTTCACAGTTTTCCTCTCCAGTCTTTAAAAGAATAGCAAGAAATAATCCCATGAGTTAAATGTTTCAAATTTGAAGTTTAGGACTTTTTGCTTTTTGTAACTGTTATTAAATTAAGAAGTTTCGTGAACAAAATAGATTGGTGACAGGGCAAACAGCCATTCTAAACTTCATAAAGTGAATGACTGTTGTGTTAAAAATATTTATCTGATAATCACATACATAAGATTCAGATTAATCATTAATGTAACAGATAAAATACTGATTGTGCAGCAGTTAACACGGTGCCAGAGTTCACTTACTTTTGTTTATCAAATGCATCCTTCCAATTTTAGAAATTCCAAAACTCTGAAAATGGAATTTTGGAAGGTTCTATTTTATAGATACTTCATGAGCTGACCTATTTATTATATACTAGTAAGATGGCTCTCCTTGAGAACTGTAGATTCAAGACTCCCTCTGACATCTCTAGCGAGGATTGAGTTTATTTGGAGAATTGCTCTGGTGGCAAATATAAATTAGTTCAACATTATTCATAATTTTGTGGTTGTTCTTACTTAAAACTCTAGGGGCATAGACATATTATTTTAAAATTTAAAAAATAAAAAAGAGAAAGGAACTCCTTTGGGGAAAATGGCTATGTTGACACCACAATTAAAATGTAAAAGCTGATTTTCTTTGGCTTTGCAGGATGTATACATAAATAGCCTCTCTCCCTCCCCCTCTCTCCCTCTCCCTCCCTCTCTCCCTCTCTCCCTCTCCTTCCCTCCCTCTATCCCCCCACTCTCCATCTATCTATCTACCTATCTAGCTATCCATCTATCATCTATTTATAGTCATCTATCCATATAAATGAGCCAGGTAGGTGGCACAATGGATAAAGTGACAGATCTGAAGTCAAGAAGACTCATCTTTGTGAGTATAAATCTAGTTTCAGATACTTACTAGTTGTATGACCCTAGGCAAGTCTCAACTCTATTTGCCTTAGTTTCTCATCTGTAAAGTAAGCTGGAGAAGGAATGTCAGGCCACAATGATAGCTTTGCCAAGAAAACCCCAAATGGAGTCACAAAGAGTTAGACACAATTGAAATGACTGAACAAAAACATATTGTGTGTATGTATGTGTGTGCATAATCATTTCTCTCTATGTTTCTATCACTTATTTTTTCTGATTAAAGAAATCAAAATGAGACAACTATATTCTAAAAACCTAATATAATACTTTGCCTTATTTCCCAAAGATACTTAATCATCTTTATACTTTAGAGCCATTTCCTGTTGACTCATCCCTATTCTATAATTCTACATCTTGTTTTTCCTGTTTGAATAAGAGGAAAACTCATTTATATTGCTGTATTATTAAATACAAGAAGCTGAAATGACCTATAAAAATCATTTTGGATGAAGCGGACATGCAACCATTTAATAGGTGAAATACTTTCAAATAAGCTGATTGTACTTTAATTTGAGTGGGGAGATAACTGATTAGTTTGTGATAAGTGCAGTTCATCAGAGTATAATGAGGGGACCAGTCAATCCGGGGAGCATGTATATATAGTTACAGGCTTGACTGGGAAGTTCATGATGATTTAGAATAAAAAGGACTAGCTCTTCAGAGAATGCTCAAGAATTCTGTAGCTATTTCCTGTCTACAAATTGGGTAGCAAAGAAAAAAAGCTTTTTTACTGGCTGCTGAGCTGGAATATGGATGCAAAATTAAAAAAAAGTAAGAAGGGCATAAATTGATCAAATAGTCTCTCTTTTCTGATGGTAATTGAAAAGACTGCTATAAGCCTCCAGGTGTGTGTAAGAATAACAGCTTTGCCAGCAGCCTACACATTGCACTAGGCCAGGGCTTCTTAAACTTTTTCCACTTGTGACCCTTTAGCACTGGATCGAGATCCAGTGACTAGGCCATGAACAAACGATGCTTTTCATTTTTACCACTTTCTTTTTTTGCTTGTGCTTTCCTGCTCATGGGCAAAAGAGCATTTGAGACAATTATGACATTATGAACTCTGAACAGATAGAAGAATGAGACTCTAGAGATTAGGAAATATAGTCCACATGAGTGTTTTAGCAGCCAAGTAAGGTGAAACACCAGCTCACCTTCAGAGAACTACCTGTGGGATCCAGGTTAACTGAGAATTGAATTAAGTATTGTGTCATATAAGAAAGTGTCTAGTCCAGCTGTTATAATGTATTATAAAAAGCGAATGTATTGGCTTGAATTATTTGTAGTAAACACTTTAGGGTTCAATATACTCTCCCCAGAGACTAGGAAAGTATGCCACCTTCATCATGGAAAAGGAATATTTTTTAATATTTCAATTCTTGTTATATAGTCTCAGTTAATGTCCCTTTTAAAAAACTAGGTAAATTTATTATGGTAAATTTGTTAAACACTTCTGGGGTACCAATCAATGAGTCAGTCAGTGCTATGAGCGAACTGTAATTTGAACTGATCAACTAGTATTGGGAAAATACACTTAATTGGGCTCAATTTGAGTTGAGTTGAAAGCTGCCCCCCATCATATTTCATTGAGTGTTCCCATAGAACCAAGTACCCATATTGCCTAGGGGGTGATTTAGCTAGCCAACCCTTTGTGGATGTAACTCACTGCTTGTGTAAGGATCCAACAGAATTAACTAATTAATTTAGTAAGAAGTCAGATCTACATACAAAAGCACAGAATGTGCAATTTCATGATTCAAATGTGTAATTAATTTAGTTACAATTGTCCATTGAGTGGCCTCATGTATACATTTCTGCATCTCATTTTGTATTTTGCCTCCACAAATTGTGCACTTATGCTTCATTTTGACATGGGTATAAACCTTGGCTCATTTAGCACAGACTCAGGTGGTTTCTTTATATGTGGGTCAGAGTAAAGCAGGAGCTCGAAAGGAGCTGGGGTCCATTACAAAAGGTCTTTGCATAAAATCCCTGAGGGAACTGAACCTGGAAGGTGTCCATGCCCCCACATGGGAAACTGATTTAATCTTACCCTGAATAGCAACCAGGCCTTCCGCCAAAAGCCCTGAGGCTGGGGAGCAGCATTTGAATCTCAGACCCCAAGCACTAGCTGGACAGATCTGGGCAGGGGTGGAGAGGAATCTCAGAAGTCAAGTAACTGGCTGGGAAAATGCCCAGAAAAGGGAAGAAAAATAAGACCATAGAAAGTTACTTTCTTGTGGACAAGATGATTCCAACCTTCCTCTCTGACGAGGAAGAAAACTGCTTACCATCAAGAAAAGAAATAGGAGTCAAGGCCTCTATATCCTAAATATCTGAAATAGATATCCAATGGGCTCAGGCCATGGAAGAGCTGAAAAAGGATTTTGAAAACAAAGTTAGAGAGGTGGAGGAAAAACTGGGAAGAGAAATGAGAGAGATGCAAGAAAAGCATGAAAAACGAATCAATACCTTGCAAAAAAATGCTGAAGAAAATAACACCTTGAAAAATAGGCTAACTCAATTGGCAAAAGAGGTTCAAAAAGCCAATGAAGAGAAGAATGCTTTCAAAAGCAGAATTAGCCAAATGTAAAATGAAGTGCAAAAGCTCACTGAAGAAAATAGTTCTCTCAAAATTGGAATGGAACAGATGGAGGCTAATGACATTCTGAGAAACCAAGAAATCACAAAACAAAACCAAAAGAATGACAAAATGGAAGAGAATATGAAATATCTCATTGGAAAAACAACTGACCTGTAAA
>CM053770.1:619913244-619931826 GCA_028658325.1 Potorous gilbertii | reverse complement strand
TCAAATGCTGCTCCCCAGCCTCAGGGCTTTTGGCGGCAGGCTTGACTGCTCTTCAATGGGGGCTTATCTGCTGGTTCTCAGGTGGGGGCAGGGCCGCCTCTCAGGCTCAGTTCCCTCAGGGGGTTTATACAGAGATCCTTTGTAGTGGAGCTGGGGTGGAGCTCCTGCCTGCTCTGGGAGTCTCTGGCTGAGCTGCCTCTGCCTCTGCCGCAGCGGCTGCTTCCCAGGGGGTCCGAGTCCCAGAGATCCCCCACTCCCCTCTCAGCCCATTTCTCTCACTGACCTGTGCGTCTGTGGGTGGAGGGACCTTCGCCGCTGCCAGAGATCCAGGTCCCTGATGCCTGCAGGGCTCTTCTTGCTCCTCTCAGTGCTCTGTGGCCGGGCAGGACTCCTCTCTCGTGTCCGGGCTACCTTTGCGGTCGGTTTTTCAGGACTCTCTGCAGCAGAGATCTCCTTCACTCTGTTGCTGCGCGGCTTCCACTGTTCCAGAATTTGTCAGGAGTTCTTTTTACAGGAAATCTATGGGCTGTGGGTTCGGACCTAGCATAGGTGAGTCTTTCTACTCCGCCATCTTGGCTCCACCCCCTCTTTATCATTATATTCTAAAAATTTAGAATTGTACCTAACAAGAGTAAACTAAATTCACCTCCTTAACTTCTCTCTTGTTTATTTTGATTTATCCAGTTCAGAAAAGGTGATGTTGAGGTCCCCATCAGTATAGTTTTGCTATCTATCTCCCTGTAACTCCCTTAACTTCTCCTCTTAGAATTTTGGATGCTATAGCACTTGCTGCATATATGTTTAGTAATGATATTACTTCATTGTCAATGGTGCTTTTTAGTAGGATATATTTTCCTT
This sequence comes from Potorous gilbertii, assembly GCA_028658325.1. Lineage (NCBI taxonomy): Eukaryota > Metazoa > Chordata > Mammalia > Diprotodontia > Potoroidae > Potorous > Potorous gilbertii. The sequence goes on along the minus strand of CM053770.1, from coordinate 619,930,968 downwards.
CCTTATCTCTTTTGATTAGATCTATTTTTGTTATTGTTTTGTCTGAGATAAGGATTGCTACTTCCGCTTATTTTTTTTAACTTCAGCTGAAGCATAATATATTCTGCTCCATCCTTTTATCTTTACCTAGTGTGTATCCCCCTGTTTCAAATGTATTTTTTGTAAACAACATATTTTTTAATTCATTCTGCTATCTGCCTCCATTTTATGGGACTATGAGAGAGTTCTTCCCATTCACATTCACAGATAAGATTCCTGTCTGTGTCTTTCTGTCCATCCTATCCCCCTCATCCCCACTTATGCTTTAATTTCTCCTTCTCCCTTCAGCTCCTCAAAACATTTTACTTCTGCCCATCACCTCCCTCAATCTTCCCTCCCTTCTATCAGCCCGCCTCCCTTTTCTTTCCCCTTTCCCATCCTATTGCCTGTATGGTAAGTTAGATTTCTGTACTTAAATGAAAATGTTATTCGCTCCTTGAACCACATTCAATGAGAGTAAAGCTCAAACAATGCTCATTTCCCTCCTTTCTTTCTCTCTTCTATAATATGTTTTGGGCCCCTTCATGTTATATAATTTACCCTTTTCTACCTCTCCTTTCCTCTTCTCCCATTACAGTTACTTTATATACCTTACTTAGGTTTTTTTAAATCATCATATTAGTTCATTTCTACCCACAACCTCTATCTATGTATATCCCTTTTAAATGTCATAATAAATATACAATTCTCAAAATTAACAAGTATCATCCTCCTATACAGGGATGTAAAAGTTTGCCCTTATTGAATAACAAGTTTTTTTTTCTTTTTTCTCTTTTTACCTTTCTATTCCTCTCTTGAACTTTGTATTTAAAGATCAAATTTTTCACTGAGCTCAGGCCTTTTCATCAGAAAGTTCTGGAAATCCCTCATTTCATTGAATCTCCATTTCCTTTCCTTGCCTGAAAGTTTATGCTCAGCTTTGTTGAATAGTTGATCCTTGGTTGTAGTTCAAGTTCCTTTGCCTTCTGGAATATCTTATTCCAGTTCCTCTGATCTTTTTATGTAGCAACTACAAGGCCCTGTCTAATCCTCAGTGTAGTTCCTTATATTTGAATTATTTGTTTCTGGTGGCTTACAGTATTTTCTCCTTGACCTCATAATTCTGCAATTTGGCTACAATATTGCTTGGAATTTTCAATTTGGGAATCTCTTTCAGGAGGTGGTTAATGGATTCTTTCAATGATTATTTTGCCCTCTGGTTCTAGGACCTCAGGACAGTTTTCCTTGATGGTTTATTGGAAGATACTGTCCAGGCTTTTTTCATCATGACTTTCTGGTAGACCAGTAATTCTTAGATTTTTCTTCTGGATCTGCTTTCAATGTCACTTGTTTATCCAATATCATATTTTATGTTTTCTTCTATTTTTTTTCATTCTTTAGATTTTGTTTAACTGATTCTTGATCCCACATAGAGTCATTAACTTCTACTCGCCTAATTCTAATTTTTAATGAATTGATTTCTACCGTTAGCTTTTGTACCTCATTTTCCATTTATCCAGTTCTTTTTTCCTTTTAAGGGGTTATTTTCTCCAGGTAGGTTTTGGACCTCCTTATCCATTTGGTCAATTTTACTTTTAAAGGATCTGATGGTGTTTTTAAAATCATCGGTCGCTTTTTCTTTTTCTTCTACCTCTCTAATTTGGCTTTTAAAATCCTTTTTGAGCTGTTTCAAGAATGCTCTTTTGGCTTGAGACCAGTTCATATTCCCTTTTGAGGTTTCAGTTGTGGGTATAGTGTCAATGCCATCCTCTTCTGATTTCATATTTTGTTCTTCCCTGTCTTCATAATAACATTCTATGGTCCACTTTTCTAATTTGCTTCTTGAACATGATGATTACCTTTTTCATGGCTTTTAAGGTAGATATCTGCTTCTTGGGTACATGGGACTCTGTCCCCTGTTTCTTATGCTGGAAGCTCGCGCTCTGGTTACTCATTTTGTTTGCTGTGGCCTCTGGTTCTTTCAACTAAAAGTTATATAATGCTGCAGCTTACCTGGTGCTGAGCTGACTGGTATGTGCTATGACTGAGGTCAGGTGAAGTGTATCTGAGTTTCCTTGGGGTTACACTAAAGCTTGTGGAGTGAGGTTTGGAGGGGGCAGTCTGGCTTCTGGATTTCTCCTCCTCCCCTGTGGCTGCACTAAAGATGGGCAGACTCGGTGACTAGTCAACGCCATCTGCACTGTTTGTCCAATTCCCCTGAATGTGCTAAGGGAAGCCTGGGGTCATGGTGTTGGTGCTTACTGGCTTTACACTCCTAGGGCTCAGGATCTCCTGCAGTTTGGCTGATGTGGGGCTTGCTGGGATGCCTCCAGTCCTGCACTGGTTCCCTTTAGCCACAGTAAAAGGGACTCTTCCTGTCAATCTTCCTAGCCTCCTGAGCTAAAATACTGCTCTGTTGGCACCCCTGTTACAGGATTTTTCCTGGGGCAGTATTCTCTGGGCTTTTCAAGGTCAAAAAGGGAGGGTGAGAAGACATAGTTTACTCTGTGTAGTGCTCACATGATATTCATAACACCTATAAAAGCTATGTATATGCTGGTGCAATTCTGAATCATGAAATATACTCTCCAAGCAGAAGACAGGAGCAAAACATTTATTCAAAGACCAGAAAACTGAATCCCAACACCAGAAAGCCAAGTCCATCACAGCAACAAAGAAATCCATAGACAATAACAATGCAGAGGGCAATACTATCCCCAAACCTTCTCTATGTTAGACTTCCCACACACCAGTTCCCTTAACAAACATGCTCCCTTAAACAAAATCACAAACAAGCTCTCCCACTCATGCTATTTGCTGCTTTTCCCAGCTGTGATTGCTCTCTGATTGACTTCCTCTCATCCCTGTTCTAACTCCACCCTTTCCTGTTCCATGTGACTTGATTCATTTGATTCTGGCTTCCATGTGACCCAAGCTGATCACATAGACCTATTAATGGATGGGAAAGATCTTTCTATTAAGAAGCAAAATTATATTAACAGTAAACAAAAATACCTTTATCAATACACTCCTTTTTCTTGGCTCTTAGAAGTGCAAGTAGGTGACTTTCAATCATTTAGTCTGTGGGCTGATATCCCCAGGAGTAACTGCTGTTACTGCTGTGGACCCTGAACTTCTTTCTCATCCAGATCCTTCAGACTTTCATCCTGTGATGATAGGTCCAGGAATCAGCACTGCTGCTGGTGGATTTAGTCCATCCAGGATGCTCCTGGTCCAGCATGACCAAATCTGTCCTGGTATAGACTGTGTGCTTTGTGGTCCCTCGGGCCAGTGTGACATATTCTTCCCATCAACCTTTTGGGCTGTCTTGGGCTGGAAATCTCCTACACTTTGCCTCCTAGTGGATTCTGCCACTTTAATTTGTTTAGATTCACTTTTTAGAGGTAACTGAAGGAATTTATAGAAGAGTTTAGGTGAATCACTGCTTTCACTCCACAATGTTGACTTCAACCCCCCTCTACTCATTTCCAATATAACTGTCACTTCCTCTGTATATCTCTCTCCCTGCCCTCACTGAACATGATTTGTAACACAGTAGTACAGTGGAACAAAACAATTCAATACATTGGCCATTACCACTCTCCTAAAGAGGATGGAAACACATTTTCATGTAAGATTCAGAACAGAACTGGGTCCATATTATTATAAAATTATAGATTTAGAGTTAAAAGGTATCTTAGAGGTCATTTAGTCTAATAAGCTCATTAAAAATCTCTGCTATTTTGATGGGAGTTATCATTGGGAATTTAAAGTCTGTGACTGTCCATGAACTATTTGTTATAAGCAACTGTCCTAATATGAATAACAGAACAAGAGTTAAATGAAAAAATGGTAGAGCCCACATAAGCTTCCTTACTCCAATGTGAGCAACACTCCATGCTCTCTAACTCCCTGAGGCGACATACAGAATGAAAAATGGAGCAAACTACATGTTTATTTCCAGCTGATGGCATTGTTTAAGCCAAAGAACTGTAGATCATCTTGATAAAAATCAAAGAGATGGACAACCCTGATGTGTACTGAAAGTACTACTTTTCACAGACTACTGGAATTCATAACAGGGGATTTATATCTTCCTAGAAGTAATAATTTAGCAAGTCTCTGTGTTCAGAGTTTCTGCTTAGAATGACCAGGGGTAGCCACCTAAAGAAGGTCACTATAAATGTTGGTAATTTTAATAATTATTAAAGCAATATTGAGAGTTGGAAGATTGAATATATATATGTGTGTGTATACACACGTACGTACATACATATATGTACTCATGTAAACACACACACACATACATGTGTGTGTAAATTTTCTCAGTCCAGTTCTGCTATTAATTATTTACATGACTTTGGCTTAGCTACCTAAAGTAACAGTAACTTCAACTAGAAATTGAGGTTCGTAGAATGATAGAATCTTAATGGGTCACCAACAAGAAAGATGATTAGATGTTTCCTTACTCCTCATTAACTCTCAAACACAACCTGCCTCCACCAAGAGAGGAATAATATGTCAGAAGCAGAGTAATTATAGCCATCTCAACACATAAAAAGGAAGCTCCACACATATAGCAAGGAAATAACCTATGAATTAACAATGGAGAATGAGAAAACTAATCTCTAACCCATTCATTCAGTACCAACTTCCTCACTAAACTCCACTCTTTCTGGGAATACCACTTAACCTAATGCTTTGGAACTTACTCAGCAATGTCTCCACTACCTCTATAGTTCCTGTCAGCTCAGCTTACCCTTGTATTCACCCCACCATTTCTTTGGCAATATACACTCAATTATATATTGAAACATGAAAATGAAGGTGAGTAGAACTCTACTTGGGTTGACTAGGAATAGTCAAAGAACTAAACAATGTAGGTACCTGAGGTGGGATTATATACAGCTGCGCTAAGTATGAAGTAAAAGTAAATGACATCCAACTGGTACCAGATCCATTCACAAGAAAAATATATGGAGCTAGAAATGAGGTTGTTTAAAAGCAAATTTCCCAACATGGGAGGAGGCTGAACCAGTTGTAAGGTTTACACTACAGGAGTAAATCTATAATTAAAGATGAAAGAGTCACAAAATGAGTTACAAGGGAATATAAAAGGGGAGAAGGAGGAGGATCAAAACCATCAAAGATCTCAAGAGAAAGAACACTCTTTAAAAACCAAGAACAGATAAATCACCAGAGAGGATATTAAAACAAAAGGGAATAATATGGCTATGAATATATAAAAGACTACATGTCTAATACACGTCTAGTGTGTCTAATAAAATATTGTAAGACAAAAGAAATTTAACCAAAACTTTACAATAAAACCATGTAGATTTCCAAGTGTATATAAAATGAAACATGTTCGTAAGTTTCTCTAAAGAGCAAAAAGATAGCAACTAATTGGGATACGAATATAGCAAATTGAAAGTAAATCTAGAAGAAGAGGGGAAAGAAAGGCACCAATGTTAAAAAGCATATGGTATCACAATACAAGCAAAGCATATTAATCTTGAATTCAAGAGATCCAACTTCAGGAATGAATAATACAAGAACAGTGCCAGAAGTTATGAATACAGAAAGCAATAAAATCTATTAATTTTCTACCGAAAATTGTAATGAAGTCTTGTTATCCTTCCCAATACTCTTTCACTTTTGTTTCCCTATGAGATATGTGTACTAGGTTAAAGAGGAAACTTTTATACTATTTAAATAAGAATTTTTACTGGGACATTGTGACATTTAATAAATTCACCTTTTTGGCAAAACCACAAAAATGAGAATATACTCTCACGTTATCACCATGGTAACTTCTACTTCTCTCCATTCAATCATGAATAGTCAATATATACTGCCTGTATAATTGAGATAATATAGTTGCAACAGTTTACTCTTAAAGATAAAATAATTATTGAATATATCATTGAAAAACTTTTAAAATCTTTTGTAGTTCATGTAGCTGAGTATTATGTAAAGCCTAAGAAAGAGAAAAGGTTGGACTCTACCTGGGGAATTGTGCAAATCTCTCAAAGATTCCATATATCCCATTATTGCAGATCTATAAGATCTGTATTTCCTTGGTGATTCCATCTATCTGTAGATATGAAGCAATATTACTAAAAAAAAATCACTAAAATGCCAATACTTTGGTGCAAAATGGAGAGACTATGATGGTTACTTATCTTATGTAGCATGCTAATAACAACTTATATATTTGAAGTCGTGTGTGTGTGTGTGTGTGTGTGTGTGTGTGTGTGTATTCCTAAAAAGGTCATGAATATCATGTAGTAGGAATGAGGTAAAAGATGGTCAACTTAAGGGGTTCATTGAACCTCTGAGATAATAAAAAAGCTTTAGAGGGAGGAAGTCTTTGGATGATTACCCCTAGAGGACTTATGGGAAACATGCTAAGAATTTCAGGGAATGGGGTAGTGTCAGAGATTGGGGTGTAAAATAATGAAAGTAGTACTCTGGATGCTCAAATGAATTAATAATTTTGTTTAGTTGAGAGTTTCCTAAAACAATAAAAGTAAGAACTCATCTGTTCATATCCATCTTGTGCAATTCTATTAATATCCTCCCATAAGTTTACCATAGAGTGTCTCCAAAATGTACTGGAAGCCTACCTCAAGTTCTCTTAACTTGGATTCCAGTGGATCACTTTGGCTCTTTACCTGTAGTTCTTAATTTTTACTACAGGACCAACTTATATCATCTGGAGAAAAATCTTTCTTTTGTACTTTTGGGCTTCCTAGTCAGAGCTCCTTATTGGTTTTTTATCACAATGTGTTTAATGCAACCTATATGAACTATATGTGCTTAATCATAAAATCTATGAGTCTCTGAACAGTTATTCAGAATGAATATCACACAAGGGATCATGGAAATGTATGGATGGAGTACTTTCTTTGAATAAGTCAGGGATTCATAAAGCCAGAGAATCAAAACAGGTTCATGTTCATGAGTCTTAAGAAAACACATTGGTGATTACATTCCTGGATATGTAGGAGGGTTGGTCACTACCTTTCTCTCAATCAATAATTCAGTATTCCAATAAAGGTTGTACTATTAAAAAAGAAAACTGACTTTGTTTACAAATATTTGCATGTTTCAATGAGCGGTGAGTTCTTCCTCAACCAGAAAACTATTTCTCTACCTTGTTGGTATATGCACAGTCACTGAGAATATGGACAGCACTTTGTCATTATAGAACTGAACTAATTATGAGTCTGCCATACTTCACATTTTTATTACAAACATATTGAATTTTTCCTCTTTATTTTTATTATATGGATTTATTACAAGCATTTATCAACCTGTTATAAACTATACAAATGACCTGAGTCAAAATAATTAGTTATATAACTATAATTTGAAATATATATTTAAAGTATCAGTAAGATAAGATCCCATGATAAATCATTAGCCTATGCAAACAGAAAGAAAACCCTTGTTTATATGGGTTCATAGAATGTATCTCTAATTATTCATTGGGAATATAGGATGTTATTTTTGTCATCAGTGTAATACTACAATTCTCAGCAACCTCAAAAATCACATAGCTTATTAGCAGTTTTATGGTAGATGATGCTTCAAAGTGTAGATTACAAAAAATAGACTGATGTCCCTCCAAAAAAAAATAAGAAAAGTAAAAGAACATTAAAGATTTCTCAGGCAACACACGTATCTGAATTTCTTATGTAAGTATTTCAAAATGCTAACTCTCTTATTTTGGATTTCTAATAAACCTAGAAGTACTCAAAATATAATGCACACATGCACTTTCTTTGAACTCTCTTGGACTTATTTTGACTCTTATTTTTATTGTCAATGTTTCAAAACCCTCCAGTGAACAATATGGGATCCCTAGGGTTGCTAATTTAACACCTGCTCATTTACTTGGCTGCTAACACAGATGTGTAGCTTAATGAAAAATGTGATGCCTTTGTATTTCAGAAGTAATTATTTATATGCATGTTGTATTTTATGTTTATTTAAAATGCATAATATATGTATTTTATTATGTGTGTAACCATCATTGATAGCTAAAATTTCCAGGTATTTTGAACCACTAAGAAATCAATTTAAATATATTTTAGAAAGGCACACACTGGAACATGCTATATAAACATTATCAAAATGTTTCAAAAGCTTGAGTTTTTAAATCCACTGGATATTATCCTTATGGCAACACATGAATGTACTATTTCTTGCAGTGATCACTGAGCATATGTATTTTTAATATAAGTTAATATTGAATGAAATGTGCCTGTATTAATTTACTCAGTCCATTCACCAACAAATAGTAAATCCTTGTTGAACTGAATTGAATGCCTATGATTAAGGTACTGTGTTAAGCTACAAAGAAGTATAAACTGTTAGCCACTGTCTTCAAAGTACTCACAATCTAGTTGAAGAGAAAAAACACATACTCATAAAAACATTAAGTAAGGAACAAAGGAGTAAATGTTAAGAGCTACCGATGATGATACATTCCATGTTCTAGGAGCTCAGAGGTAGAAGAGAGTTGGGGAAAAGAAGTGAAAAGAACTTCACAAAGGATCAAGGACTTCAGTTGATTGAAAGTGGAGTAACTGGTAAGGGATTTCTTCAGCAGAGAAGACAGTGAAGAACATTGTGCAACTGGATCAGAGTCTGTGTAGGGGAGTAAAGAAGATAAGGTTGGAACAGTTAATTGACTGAAAATTGTAGGGGACCTTTAATGTACACACAACTACAATGCTGCAAAGACAAACAACTTTGAAAGCAATTAGAGCTATGATTAGCACAACGACTATTCATGATTTCAGAAGACCAATGAGGAAAAATGCTATATCTGAAAGAATTTTTAGAAGAAAAAAAGCTTAAAACCCTGGGTTTGTGGAAACACCAAAATTATTGGTGCCTAAGTAGAATATAAATTCATTAAAAGTAAGAACTATTTCAACTTCTTCTATTTATATTCCCATTATTGGACACAGTGCCTGGTACCAGTAGACTTAGTGAATTGAACTGAAAGTCAAGGTGATTAAATACTTAGCAGCACCCAGAGCAGATATGAGTAGACGAGTGGAACCATACTTCATTCTCTGTTGTTCTTCATAAATGAGACTGTAAAAGTTTAGTATATTTAAAGTGCTCCTTTTCTACCCTCTTTGTTTAAAATCTCTGCCTTTTACTGATCTTTGATTTCAGCAATTTATACACATGGTTTACATGTACTAGGGTCCTGGACCCTGATATGTATCTCAATCTAAAGAGAAAATCAGGTTCAGTGATGGGTCAGAGCCAATAAATCTAGCTAAACATTGAAGGAGCAATACTAGCCAAAATTGCAAACTGATGAAATTGAGAGTAAATGCCTTTGTATGAGAAAGGGGAACCTTGATGGTCATGTATCTGTTAGCTTTTAGAAGGGACAATGGAAATGTCCATTGTGTTAGGCGATACAAATTTCAAGAATTAGAGATTTGACCAAATATTTGGCCAAGATTTCTCTCTGCAACATGATAGACAAATGATCATTCAGTCTTTATTTAAAGTAATTGATATAAAGATAACTTAATTCCACTCAGGAAAGTCCAAATAATTTTGGATATTTCTAATTATTTGGAAAGAATTTCCTTCCTGGTGCCTATCTTTAGCTCTACATCTTTCTTTGTTATTCCTAGTTTAGACTTCTGGGGAGTAAATATCTTGCCGAACTAAGGCATCACTCTTTCATGCAATCCTTTGAAGTTTGACATCATATCTCCTTTAAGTCTTCTCTCCTCCAGACTAAATCTTCCAGTTCCTTCAGTAAATCTTTATGTGGCATTCTGATCTTCAGTACTGATCATGTTGGTTGCTCTCATATTGAAGTACTCCATCGTCTTATGTACTTTCCAAAATGTGTTGCCTAGAAGTGATCATAGAACTTCAAATAAAGCTTGACCAAAGGAGATTAAAAAATAATATTTGCTACTTATCTCTGGACAATGCATAAGTCCACACATCTCTAAATGTAGTCTGAGATGTTATTAGCTTTTATAATTCAAATAACACTGCTGAGTCTTATTGATTTTTTCACACAAACAATAATCTAATAATACAATGCATCTTCAACACAAACACACACACATACACAAATAGAGATTTCAGCATCTGATGAAGTCTATTTAACAACTACAACACATTTAACCCTATTAAGTATCCTTTTATTTATTTATAACATTCTAGTCTATTGAAATTTTCCAATCTTGGTTGTCAGTGAAAAGAATAGACAGATGGACATTTTGAGGCACATTTTTAGCTTAACATAGGAAACAATTCCTAACAATTAGAATTGTTCAGAATTGTAATAGATTTCCTCAGAATATAGTAAAGTATTCAAACAAATATTATATGACCACTTCTTGGGAAAAGATGTAGAATGGATTTGTAAGTTTCAGCTATAGGTTGGACAAAAATATTTTTAATTCTATTATTCTAAATCTGGAATTTCTTGAGTCCCCATACAAATTCTCAACTAATCAAATTCTTCAGACTTACTCAGGACATGGATAACTCTCCATCAAAATTATTGTCATTCCCACAGTCAATTCTCCCCTCTCCCTAATCATCCCAACATCATTGGCAGTCTTTCAGCTACTTCCAATTCAATTAAGGCAGTTTCTTCCATCTGCCTACAGGGAGATAGAAACAAGTATAATTCTTTTGCAAAATTTTTGAAAAAAGAATTTCTTTCACACTTATTAAACTTGGAATGTTAAAAACTGAGCTCATTATCTCTCCCCCTTCCACAAGACGTTTCTTCTTCCTAACTTTCCTATCACTGCATAGGGTAACACCTTCTTCTCTGTCATTTTTCATCAATCTTTACTCTACATTCTAAAACCTCATATCTACTCTGTTGCCAAGACGTCTTGATTCTATCATTGTAGCATTGCTTCAGTGCATTCAATTCTCTCCTCTCACACTTCTATCCCATTTATTATGACCTGATATTTAGGCTATTATGTTGACCTTTCACTTGGTCTTCCTACCACAAGACTTTTTCCTTCTATCCATCTTTTCCTAAACTGTCAAATAATCTATTAAAGCATAGGTCTAACCATGTCACTATATTTATATTTAATCACCACTTAGATAAAATATAAAATCCTTTATTTGCCTTTTAACCCTTTACAACCTGGCTCACTCCTACCCTTCTTGCCTTCTTAGACCACACCTGTATAGTCTATGGTCCCATGACCCTGGTATGCTTTCAGTTCCTTGAGCAAAACACTATATCTCCCTACTTAAATTTCCATTCATTGGCTGCCATACCTGGAATTCTCTTCTGTTCTCACCTCTGCCTCCTGACTTCTCTGACTTCCTTCAAGTCTCAGATATTATTCCCTGTTCTTCATTGTATCTTTAGATGTTCATGTATGTTTATGATTTGTAAGTCCTCTATTAAAAAAAACAGAAAAAGCAAAAGCAAATAAAAAATATAACAGGAGACATAATTATGTGGGATTTGCACAGGATGAAGAGGTCTTGGATAGGTTATGATGCCCATTATTAGAGTGAGTACTTGTGTATGATACTACAGAGAAATTAAAATATTAAAAGTTATTATGAAGAAAGTGCTTTGCAAATCATAAATTGCCACATGATGTACTATGATTGTTTTCATTGTCATCGTTATTGTCCTTATCCCCAAATTCCATTCATCTCTTTTGGGATATGATTTAGATATCAATGGTCCATAAGTATGCAGCTATTATCCTTTTATACTAAAAATTCTGCAGGCTATTGTGTAGGTTTACACAAATGATTGCTTCTTGTAATTGAATAAAATTATTGCAATAAAAATTCATATTTTCTTTTGAAAGCATCTTTGAAACAATACTAAAAGTAGAAAAGGCAACATAGATGGCATATACATTGTTCTATTTTCTCAAAGTTTAAGTTTCCCTTCAATACTTTAGGACATTTTTTTTGAAATTTTAACAAATTTTGAAATTTGTCCTTCCTGGTAGCTGGGAGATTAGGAATTTTCAATAGGGCAATATCTGATACAATTTTTTTGTTCTTAAATTTGTATTGGCCAATGTTATATCTAGGCAGTTAATGATAACAGTTTATTTTGCAATGATTCTCTGGTTTCAGTATACATTATTCACTAAATTCTCTCAGATATTTGGAGATTTATATTCATAGTGTACATATTTGTCAGTTATAATAGCTTAAAAATAATTCCAAATTACACAATAGCTTAGTGGACACATTCTTAGAGGTCTTCAGGATTCTCAATCACTATTACACCTACTTCATCTAAAGTCAAGCTCCTCTAGCTTTATGAACATGAGAGAAATAGAAAAGGAAATGAACATTGACCACACTGAGGGCAAGATTCCTGTACTCCCTACATAGAGCCAAAGAAATCCTTCATAAAATCTGTTCAATTCCCTCTTAGAATATTTGCAGAGCTTTCCTCAACATCCTTCTGTATAGCATTTATGATCCTAGTTTGCAGCTGGACATGAGATTGTGAATGATTTTCCTATGGCAAAATGCTATCCTTTGAATTAGTATTTTATTTAAGCTTCCTATGTGATTTTCCTTGAAAGATAAACAAACAAGTAAAATAAATAGATTAATAAATGAATGAATGGGTAAACAGATAATTGATGAAATATGTAAATAAATAAAAACATTAAGTCCTAAACTTTGAGGATAAAAGATAGGGAGAAAGAAAGCAACTTGTAGAGCAGCTGGAATTTCATATAGAGTCATGTAACCATTTTAAAATCTGAAGACCTTCATTTTCCTGGAATAGCATATGGTCTAAAGGAGCTTGTCTCTGTCTGATTTAGTGAAATGTATGCTTAAATGAACTGTGAACATCTTCTGATATCTTCAGGATGCTTCTTTGACAAGAAGGCATTTCCCCAATGTCATTCTGCATAACTAGGAATGAAGAAAGATTTTCTGCTTAAGTAATTTTTCTGTCATGTGAGTAATGAATTCCACAGAGCCTTGAAATCCAAAAGAAACACATGTTGAAAATATGTGAAAATGTCTTAAATATTTATAGAATTGAGCTGAGATACGAAAACACAATCAGAAATTGTATTCACTTGCTTCTTTTGTTTTACTCTTTCCAATGTCTCAATGAAGGCACTCATAGTCACACAAATGTTTTTTTTCTCAATAAATTTGTCATTTGTTTCTGTATCTGTTGATTTTTGTATTAGAAAAAATATTAGAATAACTGCCTCCTTTTCTATGGTTGTTATTATTTATAATATCTTTATTCTGGGAAAGAAAGGAATTTTGTAAACAAAAAACAAATTTTATTTTTTAATTCCATTCCATTATACAATACTCTTTTTTGCATGATTCTAAAATCATTCAGAGAGATGTAGGTATTTGCATTTTTAAGGAACAATACATATTTTAATGAAACAAGAAAGCTAACAATAGTACTAATGTAACAAGAAACTACGGCTGGCCTAAGTGGGGCTTCTGTGCTTCCTTCTTCCACTAAGGGGCTCTTGACTTATAATTAAATCCGATGAAGTCCTTAGGGAGGCTGCCTTTAGTGAGGCTTTTTTAAAAGTGAGGCTTTAGTCTCTCCCCTCCACACTCTTTCTGTTTCTTTGTCTTTTTTACTCCCACCTGGAGTCCAGAGGAAAAGTCTATTTAAAATTTAGATTTGTCTCATGTCTACAGTGTCCCTTAAAAAAGCAGAAACGTTTTCAGTCTATAATATAGACCAGCTAAAGAACAGTTACTTCCTCCCCAAAATTGCTTAATACATGAAAGATTCATAAAGACACATGGATAAATAGGATTGTTGTAATTAAACTATAAGTTAGTAAATTATCAGTTGTATTTTTGTATCTTGAGTGGGTGATACTTGAAACATTATAATATGAAAAATTATTCACGCAATTTTGTTCAGTCATTTCAGTTATATCTGACTCTTCATAACCCCATTAAAAGTTTTCTTGGCAAAGATACTGAAGTAGTTTGCCATTACTGTGATTGTACCATCTAGCTGAGCTGCCCCATTTGTGAAACTCCTGATCAGCCATTTACCCCCCCTTAACTTTTTCTCTCTACTTTCCCAATAACTCTCTCAAGGTTCATGTCTTCTGATCAGTTTTCTGATCAGCTGTTGCTGCTGTCACATGAAAACTCATCTTTTAACAGTCAATTCTTACACAAGGACCCCAGGAGCTCCAGATATCTTGAATTCATGAAGCTTTGTCCAAGACTGGAAATGTCCACTTCAGGTTTACTTTTTGGTCACTCAAGTTCAAAGAAAGATATACAAAATGGAAGAGGCCTGAGGATCAGGTTCAGGCTTACCTGCATAGTATGTGTTTTTGCTCCTATGGTTGGTTAACAAGCTAGTCTAACTATTAGGACTGGAGGGCACTTTTCCTCCATGGAAAGTCCAAGAAAGAGCTTTTGCAGAGTCCCCACATTCTGGTACATATGAAAGGAGAAAGCACCAGAAATCTGAGTCACTCATTTCACAAATATGTTACATCTTGGTACTTAATCATGTAAATAGGAAGAACTGAGCTAGTTCTGCCTGGAGTTTAAATAAGACAGTGAAATAGAAATATTTAATATCTGTGAAGGGCTTATGAGCATAATTTCAGAAAGTTAAAGTTGTAAGGGATCCAGAGGTCATCTAGTACAAGCTTCCTATTTCATAGAAGAAGAAATTGAGATCTGTTGGAGTGCCTCTGATCACATAAGAAATAAGAAATTGGACCAGGATTTGTTTATATTAGACATTATTTAAATTATCCTGATAAAAGGAATGTTTTCTTAAGAAGTAAATTTAACACTTTCTTCTTTGATGAAACATTTCTCACCAGAGAAACATAAAAGACACATTCTATAGCTAATATTTCCTAGTGATAGACTATTTATGTAACTTTTTAAAAGCATTAAATCCTAAAGTCAGAATTATAAAACACCAAAGTCTGCCCTTTTCTTCCCTCTCAGTTCAATTCAAGGGAATCATATCCCAGAAATAATATTGTCTTGACGTTGTGAAGATCTGGGTTTGAACCATGCCTCAGACGTTTTCTAGCTTTGTGAACCTGATTCCTCATCTGTGAAACAGAATAATACAAGTACCTACTTCACAGGCTTTGGGAAGGATCAAATGAGATAATGTATATTAGTACTTTGAAAAATGTTATACATAAATGTTAGCTTTTATTTAATTCGACACACAGTTATTAAGTTTCTACTTGATGCAAGAAACTTCATTTGTGTGAAGGTTCTTATATTAAGCCTTAGAATCTCTCATTTGTGTAGAGGCTTCCCTGCTGGTTTGTATAACATGTGATCTCCATTTCCAATAAAGCCTGAAGTCCTAGACTTCCACATAAATGTTCTAGCTCTTCATAGAATCAATCATTTTACCTGCACCTAGAAGAGAGAGAGAGAGAGAGAGAGAGAGCCGAGGCACACACAATTAACTGACTTGTCCAGTGTCGGCAGCACTAGGAAGTGTATGAAGCCAGATTTAAACTCAGAAAGATGAGTCTTCCTGACTCCAGGCCCACCATTCCATCTACTGTGGTACTTAGTTCTAAACGCACACACACGCAAACACATACACACACACCATGTTAAAATTCACAAAGAACTTAGTCTGTGTTGCATCTTATGATAACTCAGTCATAAAACTTTGTAGATATTGTTATACTCATTTTAAAATACAGATAACTGAGGCTCTGAGAAGCTAGATAATTTTTTCTACAATCACAAAGCTAGTAAGTTTCAATTGTGGGATGTGAACTCAGTCCTTCTTGACTCTAAATCCAATATTATAGAATATTCTGCTCAGTCACACCATGCATATCTCTATAACTTGCTGTGTGATATTCATTTTGAATTATTTGGATTCAGCTCTATTCCATGCCTCATAGCTATTTAGCAAGACTAGATGTTATATGGCAACAATAAATCAAGTTAAAGTTACTTTAATGGGACTCTTGAGGTCATTAAATGATGCTCTCTGCCTTCCCAAAGGCAATCTATTCTGCTTTCTTCCTCTTGGTCATCTCTGCAGTCAATTCATTATTCATCTGTACTATCTATCCCTGATATATATACTGACAGACAGATACCATAGGGTATCTATTCAAACATCTATTTAAATCTGAACAATAGGCATGAAGATCTACTTAGTCTTTCCATCAGGAATGGAAAGACTAAACTCATTAAATTTCTCTTTCAGAAGATTATATAACGTTAAGGACCTTGAAGTAGTCATTACCCTGTCATGTACAAACAGGAGTATTTTGAAGACATCTCTGATAACAACAACAAAAACCACAAGACATTCCTTTTTGGACCTGTATTCACTGCTAGATGAGTAGTCTAATAGTGGTTTCTACATTTGGTGATCATATATATATTCTTATTTAATGCGTCACCTGAAATTTATTTTAAAGTGCCACTGAACAGATTATTTCTCATGTTATATCTTCCAAACAACTTGAGTAATTTTCAGGTATAGATATGAAATCTCAGTGTAAAGGAATTTAGAAGATATTTTGACTTGCTCTTTTTTTCTTTACAAATTAATTTATTTTTAGTTGGCAATATTTACTTCCATAAGTTTTACATTTTCTCCACCTCCCTACTCTCCCACCTCCCCAGATGGTGTGCAGTCTGATATAGGCTCTACATAGACATTTTTATTAAACATATTTTCACATTAGTCATGTTGTTTGGAAGAATTAGAAGGTCTGGGAGAAGCCATGAGAAAGAAAAAAAAAACTAAACCCCCAAAAAGAGAGCAAATAGTATGCTTTGATCTACATTCGTATTCCATATTTCTTTGTCTGGATGTGGATAACACTTTCCATCAGGTTACTCTATCCTTTTCAAAAATAATCATCAAACAATAAACTGAATTGAATAACGGAATAGTATATTTTTTGCTTTTTTTAAGAAATGAAATTATGGAGTTGCAGCCTACTTTTAAACATCTCTTATGAAAGTTTTGTTTGTTCCCTACTAGTACCTTCAGGAAGGATGCCCTCAATTTATTTCTAGATAATTATCATAAACATTTTTGTATAGAGAGTAATTATGTAGGACATTAATTATTGATGCTCTTTTGGTTGCCTTCAAAATAAATAAGATTACAGATCATTTCCCCTATAGCTTTGGCATTTTCTTCAATTCAAATATGATTCCCCAAGGCACAAACAGTTGGGTCATTGCCATTGCCAAAACATCTAGTACTGGGATAGTAGAGTCTAAGAGTAGTGGTTCCTATGGGAATGGGTTTGATATAAATCAGTCCTTTGCTGGGGCAATTGGGAATGTGTGCATGTAGGATTATGTGTTTCCATCTGAGGACATGACAGTCAATTATCACTGTGGCAATGTCTTAAGCTGGAAGAACCTGAAATATTATAAGCATGGCAATGTGTTTACTGCTCCCCATCTTTGAGTTTGATTCCCCCTTTCCTCAGTAAATGTGAACACAATAAAAAAAAAGAGTAGTGATTCCACTGTCCTGGACAAAGGAAAGTTTGTAATGATGATTTTTGTGAATATTTTCCATTTTTCTTCTGATTTCTTTCAATATTCATTTAAAAATGCCTTTGGTATGACATTGCTTATTTATTTGGATGTTTTCTCTAGGTTTATTTTATAGTGAATTCATTCTCTAAAGATTCTCTCTCT
>CM053770.1:619896765-619913144 GCA_028658325.1 Potorous gilbertii | reverse complement strand
GGAGGGAGGGATGGGGAGAAGCTGGAACGTAAAGTTTTAGGACCAACTGTTGACTATTGTTCTTGCTACCAGGAAATAAGAAATACAAGTAATGGGGAATAGAAAGTTATCTGGCCCTACAGGACAAATGAGAAGATGGGGTAAGGGAAGGGAGGAGGAATGATAGAAGAGAGGGCAGATTGGTGATATGGGTAATTAGACTGTCCAGTGTATCGGGGAGGGGGGAAGGGACAAATGGGGAGAAAATTTTGGAACCCAAAATCTTGTGAAAATGAATGTAAAAAGTTAAATAAATTTATTTAAAAAAAAGATTTTAGAGTTTATATTTAACAACATGTTATCTCTCTCCATTTGCCACATAAGTCACATATTTGGAGAGTAAGGAGCATTCTGTACTCTTTTTGTCTATGATGCAGCAATTATATTATGTAGGTTAATCTGGAAATATATATATATAATATAGATCACATATATGATGTATATGATAAATTCAGTGTTAATTTCATTCCTATTATCCATTTCTTATTTTAAATATACATTATTATGTTATTTCGGTTTTTACAATATAGTTTTCTCATTGTAGTTTCTTTTTTATTTATTCTGATTTTAGCTAATATGCTAGTTTTTCAAATTGAACTTTATAAAACCAAAGTTATATTTCAAAATCTCCATCTATTGAAAAAAATTGATCTATTGTAAAGACTAGATGAGTTATTAACTTGTAGCTTTACTATTTTTAAATTTATTCCTTCATTTATATATAAATTTAAAAAATGGATAGTGTCCCATTGGGCAACAGAAAGGTACAGGATATATAAGCAAATTTCAATGTAATTAATCACGATTTCTATGAGGCACTTCTTAGTTTTTAATACAGTAGGTGCTTCTGCAATACAGTTTTGTATGTGGGAGGAAGTAAGGGACACTGGAAGTTCCCATTTGGGGAAATCAGCTTTGTTAGATACTGTTATTCTCTATGGCAGTGAATGTCTAGGATTCAGCAATCTCTGTGACTGGACATACATATCTGTGGTTTCCATTTCCTTCTGCTACCAGCTAGTGGTTTCTGTGGGCAGGCACAGAGAATATGGGGCTATTTTGATCATGGCAAACTCTTGTGTGAGATGTCTTTTGTCGCATTAGAAAGATTACTCATAGAGACTGAATCTTTTGAAGTATTTTCAAGTCTATAAAGGACCTATAAAGGAAATCCTGCAGTGTCAGCAAGTCATAGAATTCTCCTTATCTCTGAACTATATAAATTTGGTTGATCTAGAGAGTAACAAGGAGACACACATTGTGGTCCAAAGCAGACTGTTTTATATCCCTAATGATCTCTAGAATATAACAAAAGGCCCTTGATACATTCTAGAAATATGATTGGAAAACAAAAGAGTGAGTTGGTTAATTACAAAACTAAAGGATAGAAGATGGTAGAGCATATGATGCACTCATTGGTTTGATCCTTTATGTTTGAAATAAAAAGACGTGGAGAGAAGTTAAAGGGGGTTGTATATGATCCTAGTGTCAGCTTGGTGGCACAACTGATAAGAGTACGGGGCAGTGAGGGGGCACATGTGGATAGAGTACTGGTTATGGAGTTAGGAAGAACTGATGTCAAATCTGGTCTGAGACACTAATGTGTCCCTGGGTAAGTCATTTAACTTCTGTTTGCCTTGGGTTTCCTCATCATAATTAGGGGAGAAATAGTACCTACCTCCGAGGGTGGTTGTTATGATCAAATGAAATAATATGTGTAAAGTGCTTAGCCTGGTTCCTGGAGCAGAATAAGCCTTATATAAATGTTAGCTATCATTAGTTCTTTTTATGGGCCTTGAAAGTCAGAGAGAGGGAGTTAAAATCCTTCCTCCTATATTTGCTAGGCATTGTTAACTTGGGAAAATCATTTAATGTCTTTCAAGCCTTGGTTTCCTCACCTGTAAAATGAGGATGATAGCAGCTCTCTCTCTCAAAGTTGTGAAGATAAAATGAGTTAATATGTAAAACATGTTTAAATCCTTAAAGTGCTACATCCATGTTTATTTTTAGGAAGTTGAATGACTGTAAGAGTGACATGAGCGGATCTGTGCTTGAAAAATATCCAGTTTTCAAATGAGGAAGACTCATTTGAAGTGGAGTGGTGTGTGTGTGTGTGTGTGTGTGTGTGAGAGAGAGAGAGAGAGAGAGAGAGAGAGAGAGAGAGAGAGAGAGAGAGAGGGAGAGAGAGTCTGGAAGCAAGGCTTAACTAGATTATTTCCAATATCCAGGGTGAGAGGTCATGAGGTCCTGATCTTAGATGAGGGACCATAAAAGGTTGAAGATGACTGTAATATTAGAAACCTGATTGAGAAGAAGAACAATGGTTCCCTTGACAGAAATATCAATAATCTTAAGCACAATATTCAGTTTTATCACAAGCTAAAGACCTTAAAAGTCTTACAAGTCCTTTAAAACTTTCCACAGAAATTATATCAGCTTTTCCTCCAGTACTAGTGTGAATTAAAAAGCAAACAAACAAAAACCATCGTTGGGATTAAAAAGTTATTACTTGATCCATTTAATGACATTTCTGTTTGGTTTATACAATCATATAATTTTAGAATCATAAATGACCATAGACAAATTATCTATGCCATGCCCCCCCAATTTTACAGACAAAGAAATTTTATTAAAATCCTGGTGACCTAGTAGCAGAGCTGTCCCTAGTGTGTAGAAATTCTTCCTACCAGTAGGCTCTTCCTCCTACATGTCACTTTTGCTATGCTTTTTTTTAATTGCAAATATATACTATTTAAGATGCATTATGTTAAATATGCCTTTGTGAGATGGACTGGGGATTCTGCCCATATTTGTAAGATAAATTCCTTGGGAAAATACGTTCCAGGTCCAAACAACCAAATTAAAAATGAACTTTGGGACATAATCTAATGGTAATATGGGGACTGACTGTACTGATTAAATAAACCATCTGTTTTTAATACTTGATCAACAGTGAGGAATAGTGAATTAAGTGCTGAATTGGGAATCAGAAAAATGTACAATTAAATCTGTACTCCCACACTATTTAATGGCCAGGGGAAAATCACGTAACTTCTCTACAAGTCCGATTTTTTATAAGTTAGGGATAACGATATCTATATTATGCATGTTTGTTACAAGGCTCAGAACATATGGATTTTATGTTTGTTATGTGATAACAAAAATGCATGTAAAGTACTATGAAAACCTCAAAATGTCATATAAATGCAAATCATCATCGTCATAATTATTGCCCTTGTGTTTTGAGAGAAATTATAATTTCTCTCATATTTAATAACCTATTACTAAATTAGGACCAAGGATTTTCACCTTTTCTACTTCCTCATCCAGAAATCCATCAGTGTAGAATATCTTGGGGAAAACCTACCCAACTAGACTGAGAAAATTGATGAATTTCTGTTCATTGTGTTTGGTCAGAAAGATTTGGGATAAAAAAATATGAATTCCCTCTTTGATACGTACATTGATATGTCTCTTTGACTAAGACCTGAGTGATCCAATTCACATACTCCCAAGACCCTTATTAGAATGAGCCCACGTCTCATTATAATATTCATTTTCTCATTAATTGTTAACCAATTAGAGTTGATTGTCACCCTCAGGAACCCCTATTTTTCCAGGGCATGTAAGTTGTGAGCCTGCCACCATTAGGATCTTGGCATTCTGAAATGCTACTGCATTCTTTTATTAATAAGATGCTAATATTATTAATAAAATCATTAACTTACCCAGAAACTGTCGCCTGAACTTTTTGAATGTCACAATTCAGAAAGTCAATGACTAGATAAAACCCCAAAACACTATGTAGAGTTTTTGGATAGTATTTTATATTTATTTAGGTTTATTAAAATACAGGGAGTTCCCAAAGTCTTGGTAGAATTTTAAGTTTTTAAAACTCTACTTAAAACTATAAAGCCTTAGGGAATACCTTGTATTTTCTACACTTGAGAAGTCATTAGGGTATATAATCATTCTTACATAAAATTTCCTCCTTTCTCCTTGGACATATGAGGAATTTCTGACTCAGATTTCCTAGGATGAAATTCTTTGTTAGTTAAACAGCACAAACAGAATTGGAGAGAAAATTCACGATTTGACAATTTAAGTGCACAAGACCACTAACTGGATGAAGCTAAGAAATATGACTTCAGAGCTGTGTTTTGTTTTCTTTTTTGGGCTCCCTGAATTCATTTGTGATAATCATGCCCATTCAATTTCCAGGCTCAACATTCTAATAGATGACCTTACTGCCTCATACCTAAACTCTGCCCCATTCCTCCTGCCTATTGCTATTTTATTAATCTTCCTAATATACTGCTTTACATCATAAAAAACTGCTGCTGAAAAAATCCCAATGCCTTCCCATAACCTGTAAGTTAACATCCTAAATTGATGTCTTGGATCCACAACCTTCAACAATTTATTCCCACCTGCCTTTTTTAACCACTTTTCTCACTAATACTGTTATTAATACTCAGTTATAGCTAGGTTTATATACTCCCTTTCCCCCTTTTTACTCGTTCCCACCATAGTTTTACTCATAATTTTCTGTCTTCAGGATAGAAGGTCTTTTTCTCTTCTTCAACTATACAAATACTACTGCCCAAGCTTCGAGACACAATTCAAACCTCTTCTTTCTTCTATAAAGTAAACAAAAATAGAAACAAACAACACCAAAACACTTTTTTTTCTGATCAGACCTTTGGGATCCACTATCCCACCCCCCCAAAAAAAATGTTTTATCTATTTTTGTTGTGCTGCTTATTTGGCATTATTTGATGTATGCATTTTAATGGTTCCTATGTACATGCCTGTTCCACCTAATAAATTGTAAATACCTTGTGGCAAAATCCATGTTTTGTTTCATCAAGTTGTATGGAAAGTAGCACTAGTAGCATCTGGGCTCATCTTTCAGTACAACCCTGATAGTATCTCCAGGATAAATTTACCCTTTTAAACCCCTATATCAAGGCAAAGAGGTCTCAGTCTTTATTACAGAAAACTATCTAATTTAGAATTTGACATTAATAAGATTTTTTTTTGGCAGCATGCAAAAGAAATTGAGCCAGTACAAAAGACAAGCTAAGGGGATAGAGTCATGATTCTATACCCTTGTAGCTTGTATTTTTTACTTTATTATACAAATCTTTCAGTAACAAAATGTAGTTACTTACATGTTGGTCAGCAAGAACTAAACAAAATTGACAAACACAACAACAACAACATTCTTTCTTCAGTGAATTTAAAAAGAAGAGAAAGTTATTCTTTAATTATGCAAATATTTGAGTAAAGACAAATTTTATATTCATGTACATACATATCTATCTATATCTATTTCCGTCTATCATCCATCCATCTATCTATCTATAATCAAATTTTTCACATCTTTCCTTCCCCCTCCAAGAAATCTAGTTCTTGAAAAAGAAGTAAAAATGAGAAAGGATAAGGGAAGGAAAGACAATCATCAAAGTCAATGAATAAAAACAAAATCTGGGGGGCAGAGGCAAGATGGCCAAGTAGAAGAACACACCTGTGCTAGCTCTCCCCCCATAGTCATTAAAATAGCTGTGCAAATGACTCTGAATAAATTATAGAGCAGCAGAAGCCACAAAATGACAGAGTGAAACAGATTTCCAGCCTAAGACAACCTGGAAAGCCAACATGAAGGGTCTATTGCACCAGGCTCAGTGCAGAATGCAGTCCAGTATGGGCCCAAGGATAGGACTGGTGCAGAATCACAGGTACCTGATGCAGTTTCCAGATTTCCCAACCCCCTAAGCCAAAGACAGCTTCAAAGATCAGTAAGAAAGCTCTTTCTCCTGGGTGAGAGGGTAGCATCGTCCAACTCCAGCCCCAATGCCAGTGTGGTGGCATCCACTGCAGCAACAGCTTCTACTTTGGGAGCTCTCAGCCTGAAGACCCAGGGGGAATCAAGCAGCTGATCTGAGTCTCAGTGCTGAGTATCTGTTCTGGGGTGAGGAGGAGTGCTGGGGTGGGGAGCTGGTGGTACCTGTGGAGAGAGAATCCTACTCAGAGTTCCTGGGAAGAAAAGAGTGCTTTTGGTTGCTCAAAGACCAGAGTGCAGGCCAGGAGAGGAGTAAACACCTCTCCCTTGACTATGCCACTTTGGAGAAACTGAAAACTTAAAGGCACCTAGAAATATCTCAGACAACAGCTGCACAAACATCTAAAGTCTAGAGTGGTATACCCTTCACTTGACAAAGGACTCAAAAGTCAAGTAACTAGCTGAGAAAATGCCTGAAAAGGGGGGACAATAAGATGATAGAAGGTTACTTTCTTGGAGAAAAGGTATTTTCTTCCATCCTTTCAGATGAAGAATAACAAAACATACAATCAGAGAAAGACAACAAGGTTAAGGCTTGCACATCCAAAAAGTCTCCAAAAAAAAATGTAATAGTCTTAGGCCATGGAAGAGCTCAAAAAAGATTTTGAAAATCAAGTAAGAGAGGTTGAGGAAAAATTGGGAAGAGAAATGAGAGTGATCCAAGAAAATCATGAAAAGCAAGTCAACAACTTACTAAAGGAGACGCCAAAAAATGCCAAACAAAATAACACCTTTAAAAATAGACTAACCAAAATGGTGTGTGGGATGACTCGGATCCCTCCTTAAATTAATTACTCAGAGACCTCTCAAAGTGATGACAGGAAGATTTATTCGACTCTCGAGAAGCAGGGCAATTCCTGTACCAGCTCACTTGGAGCAGGAAAAGCCGAAGACAAAGGAGAAGCAATGATATATATACACTCTAACACAAGTCCCTCCCTCCCCACTGGCCATTATCATCATTAGCTGAGAATATGATCTTACATTCTAGATGCGAAATCTAGCCAATCCCTTTCGAAATGAAGACATCGAAAAATTATGTATGTTTCATTCAATCATTGAGACTCTAATGTACTACACAGTTTTATATCCTTATATGGAATTATTCCACTCTGAAAATATTGTAACCTTGAGCCTCTCGGTCTTACCTCACCTCTGGGAGAAGAATTACAATCTGAGAAGTCTTCACTAAAACCTATTCCACTCAACTGCAAAAGAGGTCCAAAAAGCCAACGAGGAGAAGAATGCTTTTAAAAGTAGAATTGGCCAAGTGGAAAAGAAGTTTCAAAAGTTCACTGAAGAAAATAGTTCTTTAAAATTAGAATGGAGCAGATGGAAGTTAATGACTTTATGAGAAACCAATAAATTATAAAACAAAGCCAAAAGTATGGAAAAAATAGAAGACAATGTGAAATGTCTCACTGGAAAAACAACTGACCTGGAAAACAGATACAGAAGAGGTAATTTTATTTTGAGGGGTTAACAATCACTTTAATCAAGTACATGTATCAATTCTTTAGTCAAGTGCATGTATCATTCACCTAGTTCAGAGGAGTCAACACCCTGAGCCCCAAAGTAATCAATAGACATGTCTTCCTCTGTCTCACCATAATTCAACTGACAAGTACAGCTGGCTGACCACTTACCAGAAAGGGAAACAAAACATCTGGGTTCTCAAAGCAAAGGGGCTCTTTAGCAGCTTCCTCATTTGGCATTCAAACCTTCTTACCAAAATGAAGCCTTCATAAAACCTCACCCTCAGGGTATTTATCCACTTTTTAGAAACAGATATGACTTCCTCTGACCATAATTCAACAGACAGATATGGCCATCTGATCAGTTACCAGAGAGGGAAGCATGATATCTGGGTTCTCAAAGCCAGGGGGGTTTCCTTCTAATCTTGGTTGTATTGACTGGGTGCAAAAACTTTTTAAATTTAATGTAAGCAAATTTTTTCATTTTGCATTTCATAATGTTTTCCTTCTTGTTTGGTCATAAATTCTTCCCTTCTCCATGGATCTGATATGTAAACTATTCCTTGGTCTCCTAATTCACTTATAGTATCACCCTTTATATCTATTTAAATCATTTTGATCCTTATCATGATATGAGGCATGAGATGTTGATTTGTGTCTAGTTTCTTCCATCTTATTTTCCAGTATTTCCAGAAATTTTTTTCAAATAGTGTGTTCTTACCCCAGAAGCTAGTGTCTTTGGGAATATCAAACAGTAGATTTCTGTAGCCATTTGCTACTGTGTTTTATAAACCTAATCCATTCCACTGATACACAACTGTTTCTTAGCCAGTAACAAATAGTTTTGATGATTGTCACTCTATAATATAGTTTTAGATCTGGTGGGGCTAGGCCACCTTTCTTTGCATTTTTTTCATTAATTTCCTTGATATTCTTAAACTTCTTTTCTTCCAGAAGTATTTTTATAAAATATTTTTGGTAGTTTTATTGAAATAGCACTGAATAAATAAATTAAATTACGTAGAATTGTCATTTTTATTATATTAACTTGGCCTACCCATAAGCAATTGCTATTGTCCCAAATGTTTAGATCTAACTTAATTTGTATGAAAAGTGTTTTGTAATTGGTTTTGTATAGTTCCCTCGGTTAGACTTGGTAAGTAGACTCCCAAATATTTTATATTACCTACAGTTACTTTAAATGGATTTTTTCTTTCTCTCACTCGTAGGCTTCATTGCTTTTATGTATGTATGTATACACATATATGTATACATATATGTACACACACACTCATATACATATATGAAATGCAAATGATTTATGTGGGTTTATTTTACATACTGCAACTTTGCTAAAGTTGTTCAGTATTTCAAGTAATTTTTAGTTGATAATCTAGGATCCTCCAACTATACCATCATATCATCTACAAAGGGTGATAATTTTGTTTCCTTGCTGCTTACTTTAATTCCTTAATTTTTTTCTTCTTTCATTGCTAAAGCTAATATTTCTAGAATAATACTGAATGATACTGTTAATAATAGGTATCCTTGTTTCACCCCTGATATTACTGGGAATCACCTCCTTTCTTAAGCATATTTCTAGAGTAATGTATGTAACATACAAATCATTTTATGGAATATAATGTACAGCTTCCTGAGAAACACGATACATCTTCCATTTGGTCTTTAAGTCAACCAAATTTTCCTGGTTCAGCAATAGAAATATTGTTAGTGAGGCTGGATTATGTGTTGGGGAGTAGATTAAGACTGATAGG
Source organism: Potorous gilbertii (assembly GCA_028658325.1). NCBI lineage: Eukaryota > Metazoa > Chordata > Mammalia > Diprotodontia > Potoroidae > Potorous > Potorous gilbertii. The sequence continues at coordinate 619,904,010 of CM053770.1, read as the reverse complement.
AATGCACTTTCCTAAATGTAGCTCAGTCTTTTCTTTTTTTAAATTTTAAAATTTTTTTAAGTTTTCAACATTCAATTCCACAAAATTTTGAGTTCCAAATTTTCTCCCCATCTCTCCCCTCCTCCCAACCCAAAGCGCCTATCATTCCAATTAACCCTACCATCAATATGCCTTCCTGTCTAACATCCCTCCCTTCCCTTATCCCCATCTTCTATTTTGTCCTGTAGGACAAGATAAATTTGTATACCCCATTACCTATATTTCTTGTTTCCCATTTGTATGTAAGAACAATACTCAAGAATTGTTCCTAAAACTTTAAGTCTCCTCCATTCTCCCTCCCCATCCATCCCCATTGGGAAGGCAAGCAATTCAATATAAGCTATATATGTATAGTGCTGCAAATGACTTCCATAATAGTCATGTTATAGAAGGCTAACTATATTTCCCTCCATCCTATCCTGGCCCCATTTCTTCTATTTTCTTTTTTGACCTTGTCCCTGCCCAAGAGTGTTGATTTCTACTTGCTACCTCTTCCCATTACCCTCCCTTCCATCATCCCCCTCACCATGCTTATCCCCTTCTGTCCCACTTTCTTATATTGTAAGACAGGTTTTCATACCAAAATGAGTGTACATTTTATTGCTTCCTTGAGTCAAATGTGATGAGAGTAAGCTTCATGTTCTCCCTCTCACCTTCCCCCTTTTTCCCTCCATTGAAAAGTCTTTTTCTTGACTCTTTTATGAGAGATAATTTGCCCCATTCCATTTCTCCTTTTCTGCTCCCAAGATATTCCTCTCTCATCCCTTAATTTCATTTTTTAGATATGATCCCTTCCTAGTCAACTCACTCTGTGCTCTGTCTCTGTCTCTGTCTCTGTCTCTCTGTCTCTCTCTCTCTCTCTCTGTGTGTGTGTGTGTGTGTGTGTGTGTGTGTGTGTGTGTGTGTGTATAATCCTACCAACTACTCAGATACTGAAAAAAGTTTCAAGAGTTACAAATATTGTCTTTCCATGTAGGAACGTAAGCAGTTCAACTTTCATAATTCCCTTATGGTTTCTCTTTTCTGTTTACCTTTTCATGCTTCTCTTGATTTTTGTGTTTGAACATCAAATTTTCTTTTCAGCTCTGATCTTTCATCAAGAATGCTTGAAAGGCCTTTATTTTTCCCCTGAAGTATTATACTCAGTTTTGCTGGGTAGGTGATTTTTTGGTTTTAGTCCCAGTTCCTTTGACATCTGGAATATCATATTCCATGCCCTTCAATCTCTTAATGTAGAACCTGCTAGATCTTGTGTTATTCTGATTGTATTTCAACAATACTTGAATTGTTTCTTTCTAGTTGCTTGTAATATTTTTTCCTTGATCTGGTAATTCTGAAATTTGGCTACAATGTTCCTAGGAGTGTCTCTTTTCAGATCTCTTTCAGGAGGTGAATAGTGGATTCTTTCAATAATTATTTTGCCCTCTGATTCTAGAATATCAGGGCAGTTTTCCTTGATAATTTCATGAAAGATGATGTCTGGGCTCTTTTTTTGGTTATGGTTTTCAGGTAGTATGATAATTTTTCAATTGTCTCTCCTGGATATATTCTCCCGGTCAGTTGTTTTTCCAATGAGATATTTCATTTTATCTTCCGTTTTTTCCTTCTTTTGGTTTTGTTTTGTGATTTCTTGGTTTCTCATAAAATCATTAGCCTCTATCTGTTCCATTCTAATTTTTAAAGAACTATTTTCTTCAGTGAGCTTTTGGACCTCTTTTTCCATTCGGATAATGCTGCTTTTTAAAGCATTCTTCTCCTCATTGGCTTTTTGAACCTCTTTTGTCAATTGAGTTAGCCTATATTTTAAAGGTGTTATTTTCTTCAGCATTTCTTCTGGATGTCCTTTAGCAAGTTGTTGACCCACTTTTCTTGATTTTCTTGCATCCCTCTCATTTCTCCTCCCAATTTTTCCTCCACCTCTGTTACTTGTACAAAATTCTTTTTGAGCTTTTCCATAGCCTGAGACCACGGAATATTTATTTTGAATTTTTGAGACACAGAAATCTTGACTTTTATGTCTTTCCCTGATGGTAAGCATTGTTCTTTCTCACCTGAAAAGATGGGAAAAGATATATCTGTTCACAGAAAGTAGCCTTTTATAGTCTTATTTTTTTCCCTTTTTTGGGCATTTTCTCAACCTTACTTGACTTTTGGGTCCTTTTTCAAGAGTAGGGTAAACTCTGGGGATCTGTAAGATCTTAATTCCTCCAAGGTGACATAATCAAGTGTGTACACTGGTCTGGGAGCAACATGAAACTTTTGTGCCCAGAATCTGTGAATTTCCTCTCCACAACTACCTGGTCTCAGTTCTACCAAGCCAGCACTGGTGGCTAAGATTCAGATAAGCTGCTCAATTCCTCCAGGAGCGTTAGATGAGGGCAGGGCCTCCACACAGGATTGAGGTAAGGATCTGCTGCTCAATGCCCCCAGGGGTTTTATGATCCATCAATGGATGCAGGCTGCTGTAGGAGCTGCTGTGGGAGCTGTTGCTGCCCAGTGTGGCCTTTGCTGCTGCTGGCCACCTGAGGCCTGAGCTATGGGAAGACCCTGCCCCCTTCTCAGCCAGCTGAAAAAACCCTTTCACTGACCTTTGGTGCCTGTGAGTGAAGGGATCTGCAAACTGCCACTACTCTTGCTGGGGATTTCACCCCCAAGGCCTGCTCGTGTTCTCCTCTGGGATGTGTGCTGCCCAGCCAAGGCTGGGGTCGACTCCACTCTGCATCCAGTGTGACAGACCTTTCCTATCAGCCTTTCAGGTCATCCTGGGCAGGAAATCTCCTCCACTCCATTTTTCTGTGGCTTCTGCTGCTCTAGTATTTGTTGAGAGTTTCTTTACAGTATTTTATGGACTGTGGTGTAAGACCTAGTATATGTGGGTCTTTCTACTCCACCATCTTAACTCTGACCTTCTCAGTCTTTTCTTATATGTTGCCACCATAGCTAGGTGGTGCAGTGGATAGAGCATGAGTGCAGGAGTCAGTAGGACCTGAGTTCAAATCTCACCTCAGACACTAGACACTCACTAGCTGTGTGACCTTGCACAAGTCACTTAACCCCAATTGCCTCATCTTGAGTATATGGTCACTAGATTCAGATGACTCTGGAAGAGAAGTGGGGCTGGTGACCTGCACAGCCCTCCCTCACTCAAAAGAAAGTCAAGTGCAAGTCATGTCATTATTTCTCTGATGGCATGGTTATCTTCCGCAATGAAGGACAAACACACATATGTTGCCATATATTTCATGTGGAGAGGTTAGGTGGGAGAAGGGCATCACTGGAATGGAAATATTACCTTCTCAAGTAATTGTTAATATCAATCATATGTCATTTGTGTATAGGTTAGAAAAAATGTTGATTTAGAAGAGAGGTCATAGGTTAAAGCCTCAAGGTGATTAGGTCTGATGTTGGAGGGTATAGGTTCACATTTTCTGCTTTACCAGTTGCTAGTGGTAGGACCTTAGTCAACCCATTTTACCTTTATGTTTGTTGGTTTCTTTTTCTGTGAAATAAGAGGAATGCTAAGGTTCCTTTCACCTCCATATCTATGATTTCCCCACACAGTTGAGATCAGAAAAACACAATTTAAAATCTAGCCAATGGTACTTAATGAACTGCAAGTCTCTGAGTAAAGCATTTAACTTTTATCAGCCTCAATTTCTTCTAATGGAAAATGGGCATTAGAATAGCATATACTTCTCAAGGTTGTTATAAGGATAAAAAAAAGATATTTGTAAAGAGCTTGGGACAATGCCTGGTACACAGTGGAATGATACTTAACAAATACTTGCTACCTCTTTCCAGGCCCCCTTCCCCAATTTCCCTCAACAAGTCTCCTAGCAAGGGATGTTTTCATAAGAGATCACGAATAGCTGTATACATAAATAGCCTTCTCAAAGTTAGTGATATTCACTAAATAATCCTAACTTTCCAATTATGATTCATTGTGAAATTTGGTTTAAATTACTCTGAAACAGAGAAAAAGATTTTTAGAGCCAAGTAATGCTGAAGATCATTCACTTAGGTCAATGCTTTCCTTCTGTGATTTCCCTTCTATAAGTGAGGAATTGAGGACCCCAGCAACTCAAAATATAACCAATGAGAATTAGTTCCTTAGCAGCTCAGCTGGGCCCAACATTTCAGATCTGAAAACTACCCTAGTGCTCCTGCTTTGGCATCTTGCTGTGTCCCTTCTTCATGACTGAAAAAAGTGTTCTTGAACCCACCAATTTTGTTTTGCTTTTTTTGTTTTGTTTCTGTCTCCATGAACACTTTAAACAACATCTCCTATGTGTTTTCTACCAGCTGTGTAAAAAAGTATCTAAGTGTAAAGAGGATTATAGTATACCTCTCCTAAAATAACCTTCTTCAAGCATAAAAGACTATGTTTCCAAGCTTCAGGGGAAAGTGAAAGCCTGAATGAAGACTCCAACCCCCTGTGAAGAAGTCTACATGAGGGAAATTCTTCTCCAGCTGTTCTACATAAATGCTCCATTGTTACAACAACAACAAAATAGTCTTTTGGGAAATATGATTAGTATCACTATGATTTTGCTGAACAGTTTGGCTAAGCAGAATGAATCATAAAGCCCATCTATCTAAAACTAGGGCTTATAATTACTAATACTGAATTAGAAATGCACAACTTACATTCATGAAGACATTTATATAAAAGTTATTTTTGAGTACCAGAGGTTCCTGGATATGATAGTTGTATCAGCATTTATTTTTCTTAAGTTGTCATGATTTCCCTCCAAGGAGGCAAGAAGCCAATGATTGTTAGGTTTAAATAATAGGGATATTAAAATTCACCAATCATCTTTTTTAATATGCTATGTTATGGAAATGCTTGTTTTACCCCAGAAATTAAAAAAAAATTCAGTCTATAGAAATTTATTGATCCCAGGTTCTGGAGGAATTCCCACTGCTACATGGGATATCTTTTTCTTTCAGGGCTATATTGTCTCTGTCTTGATATGGTCCCTCATCACCTTTTGCCTAGAGAGTCATCAGAACAGTATCTCTGCTTCAAGTTTCTCCCTACTCCAATCCATTCTTAACTGAGCTACCAACTTGATTTCCCTAAAGCCCAGATCCGACAATGTTACTCTCTACTTATTAAACTATAGTGACTCTCAATGACCTCCAGGCTCAAATGCAATATCTAATTTGGCTTTAAAAGTCATTTGTCAACTGGCCTTTTTTCTATCGCTTTAGCCATCCTTTATAAGTTCAGGTCTTACAGTCTTGGACCACTATGATAGTCTCCTTTTAAAGAAGACCTTAGTTTGTAGAAACTTTGCATGAAAAAATACTGACAGTAATATTTTTAATGTTAATCCAACTTTGTGCCCCCAAATGATATCTTAGTTAACTACCAGTTGTTCTTCCTTTTCTGTACTTCTGTCCCCCTTTTTCCCCATAAATCCCCTGCATTTTGAGATCCTTACCTGCAAATGTCCAGATCCTGGTACACATCAAAATCAGGGATTAATTAATCTACTCTCAGAAGGGTATTTTGGGAACATGTCTCTCCCTCCTCCTAGCTAATGGACCCAGGTTTCTGTACTCCCCAATACAGAGGCCCTAATGTGAGTTTTATCCTATATATATATGCCCAAGTTGTTTTTTGAATTCCTTTCTCCCTCTATCCTTTTCCCTTTCTTCCTCTGTGACTCATCATTTTTCAATAAAATTTAATATTCAATTGATTTTGATTGTTTTACATATTCTTCATGATATCTGAACTCATCAATGGGTTGTTTTCTGCAGTGTCTCTGTTGCCCTCATATCTTCCCTTAGATATAAACTGGATATATGGACAAGCATTTAACTTATTGACAGTAGTACCTACACTGAGGAAATATGACAACGTGACTTATAGAAAACAAGGGATAATAGAGGAATCTTATTTTCTCCTAGGAGGATTCCTTTATGCCAAAGGACTGTAACAAAGCATCATTTTATATTTTACTCCCTTTTACGCATTCTAGACTCCAGCTTCACTGGAATTTTTGATATTAATCTATATTCTAACTCCATGACTTTTCTTTTGCTATTTCCTCTGCTTCTGGCTTTGCTGGCCTTTTTTGAGATTTAGTTCAAATCCTAACTTTGGCACCAGGGTTTTCCTCTCCATCCTCTACACATTCATACACCCTACCCCAATGCTTGTGCCAACATGCTCTAACAGTTTTCATTCACTACAGCCTTGTAACAGAGTTGCAACAAGAACTATCTCCACTTTAGAGATGAAGAAACTGAAACTCAGAGAGGTTAGGTGACTAGGAAGCTTCAGAGATTGGAATCAAATTCATGGTTCTCCAGAATCCAAGTAATGTTTCTTTCTTGTTGCTTAATCATTCTCAAATTGTTTATTTTAAGTCCTTGAGGTCCAGAAAGTCCTTTAGATCCCAGGGAAATTTGTAGGGACTTTAAAGGTGATTGTGAAAAATTGGGTTTTAGTGACCTGATACAGGCATACCTAGGAGATACTGTGGGTGAGGTTCCAAACCACAGCAATAAAGCAAATATCCCATTAAAGTGAACTGTACAAACTTGATTTCTAAGGCATATAAACATTACATTTACATTATACTGTAGCCTATAAAGTGTACAACTGTATTATATATAAAAACCAATGTGTGTGCCTTATTTAAAATATTTTCTTGCTAAAAATTCTACCATCTGAGCCTTCAGGGAATTGTGGTGATTGCTGAAGTTTGATGTGACTGTGGCAATATCTTAAAATAAGACAACAATGAAATTTACTGCATTGATTGACCCTTCCACTCACTTGAACACTTAGAGGCCATTGCAGGATTAGTAACTGGCTTTCGGTCAATACTTTTGTTTCTTATGGAGTAGGGAGACCTAAGGAGCAGGAGAGAGACAGGGAACTGCAGGTCGGTGAAGCAGTCAGAATACACACAACAGTTATCAATTAAGTTCAGCGTCTTATATGGACATGATTTGAGGCACACCAAAATAATTATAGTGGTAACATCAAAGATCACTGATCACAGATCACAATAACAAATATTTTTTTATTTTAAATTAATTTATTTAACTTTTTACATTTCTTTTCACAATATTTTGGGTTCCAAAATTTTCTCCCCCTTTGTCCCCTCCCCCCTCCCCAATACACTGGACATTCTAATTACCCATATCACCAATCTGCCCTCTCTTCTATCATCCCTTCCTTTCCTT
>CM053770.1:619879783-619896265 GCA_028658325.1 Potorous gilbertii | reverse complement strand
TCCCATGTCTTTACCTGATGGTAAGCAGACCTCCTCGTCATCAGAGACAAATGGAGGAATGATCTTCTCAAGAAAATAACCATCTATGGTCTTAGTTTTTTTCCCTTTTCTGGGCATTTTCCCAGCCAGTTACTTGGTTTCTGAGAGGCCTCTCCTCCCCAGCCTAGGTCTGCCCGAACTAGTGCTTGGGGTCTGGGATTCAAATGCTGCTCCCCAGCCTCAGGGCTTTTGGCGGCAGGCTTGACTGCTCTTCAATGGGAGTTTATCTGATGGTTCTCAGGTGGGGGCAGGGCCGCCTCTCAGGCTCAGTTCCCTCAGGGGGTTTATGCAGAGATCTCATGCAATGGAGCCACGCCGAGAGTCTCTGGCCGAGCTGCCTCTGCCGTGGCCGCCCCGCCTCCCGAGGGGGTCCAAGTCCCGGAGATCCCCCGCTCCCCTCTCAGCCCGTCTCTCTCACTGACCTGTGTGTCTGTGGGTGGAGGGACCTTCGCAGCCGCGGGAGAATCAGGTCCCTGACGCCTGCTGGGCTCTGCTTGTTCCTCTCAGTGCCGCGGGGCCCGGGTGGGGGAGGGGAGGGCTCGGCAGGACTCAGCTCCCCTTCGGGGTACCTTTGCGATCGGTTTTTCAGGGCTCTCTGCAACGGAAATCTCCTTCACTGTGTTTCTGCGCAGCTTCCACTGTTCCAGAATTTGTCAGGAGTTCTTTTTAGAGGGAATCCATGGGCTGTGGGTTCGGACCTAGCAAATGTGAGTCTACTCCGCCATCTTGCACAATAACAAATATATTAATAATCAGAAATTTGAAATATTGAGAGAATTACCAAAATATAATACAGAGATATAATGTGAGCATACACTATTAGAAAAATAGATCTGTTAGACTTGCTCGATGTAGAGTTATCACAAACGTTCAACTTAGAAAAATACCATAATACCTTTGAATTGCAATAAAGAAAAGTAAGATAAAATGAGATATGTTTATGTGTAATCCAGTGACTAATAGAGTTTCCTCTTCTTATAAAGAGAGACAGAGAGAGGGAGGCAGAGACAGAAAGGGAGGGACAGAGAGAGACACACAGAGACACGCACAGAAACTCAGACAGAAAAACACATACATAGAAACAGAGAAAGACAGAGCCACAGAAAAAGAGGAAGACAGAAACAAGGACAGAAAGACAGATTTTATATACATACATATATACATACACACATATGTATATACACACAAGTATACATATATATGTATATACGTGTATACTTATATACATACACTAATATCTATGTATATGTGTGTACATATATATGTATGTGCAGTGTATATACATATACATACACATTATATATTATATATATTCATATAAGTTTTTGGTTTTATTGACATTTATTTGAGCAAAATTAATTTCAGACAATGCCTTTTGGTTTTTTATTAGGTGTAAATTTTCTTTTTTAAAATTTTTGATATTGGTAATTAAAATTTTCTACTTGTTAATCAAACTAATAGTTCTTATAGTTTATCTGTTTTGTGATAAAAAACACCAACTGTACTTTTAGAAAAAAATTATAAACAAGGAATACTGGTTCACAAAGGTATAAAGTGACTTACCTAATGCTTCTCCACTGATACATAATTAAGATAGAATCCTAAAAATTCTGATTCCTAACTCAGTGTTCTTTCTACTATATCAAGCTACAAATAAAATGAATTGTAATGTCGATGTTCTTAAGTAATTAAGAAAATGCATCTTTTACCTTTCTTCTCCATGTAGTCTGCTTACAAAGAAAAAAAAATCACCCAAACTTTGAAAAGTATTACAGAAGATAATATCTGTAGCAATGGAAATATGTGTGTACATAGTTGCCTGCATGCTTGTGTGTGTATCTGTATGTAGGCATGATGACAAGCAATAAGTGAGGTTTTTTTGTTTGTTTCTAAGTATTTCTTTACTAAGTAACCTCACATCTTCTTTCTAATTTAAAAACATAAATGAAAACATAAAAAACAAAATAATATGCTTTTTACAATTTTAGACATAATATCTATCAAGTTTGGATGAATAGTAATGCAATCTTGGTAGAAAAGAAAGGTGATTCCATATATTTTATCTATTATCTATGTTATCATAATTTATCTGTTAATATATTTATCTATTTTTTATCTTATGTTTCTTATCTAATACAAATTCTAAGTAATACAAATAAAACATAACAGAAATCATTTTGTAAAACGATGGATGTAGGTTCAACAGTGAATATCAGTAGGCAGGAAAAAGGTTTGTCATATGTTCCAAAAAATTATAAACAAATTATAAATTTAATTTCTTTTAAAATCTACTCTATACCACTCAATTTTCCCATGTTTTTTCTTCAGTTTGTCTCTGTGGTTTCATTTAGCTGTATAATTTTACATGAGATACTATGAAGAACAGTTATATTATCAGACATTGACTCACTAATAATTGCATTCATTGAAAACAACGAAGAAAGGAGGGTAAAGCTATAAAATGCAAGTACCTGCTCAATTCAATAAATTTCAGCTATGCCAGCTTGAGACAGGTGATTTAATATACAGGAAACACTTGTTATTCACAAAAAGGGGTGATTGCTTAATTGGCCATTTGACCCTGAATTAGTGTTTTCATCAACCAGGAAATGATTTGGCCTGAAATGTCCAATTATTAAAAACTTACTAAAAATGTCACTTTCTCCAAAATGGTTTCATGCTAACAGGGAAAACTGACTCAATTTAAAATGGACTTGTTTGGTATAGACTATGCAGTCATCTTTAGATGCAATCTCAATTAAAATGCTGTCTTTTCTTATGTGGATTTTGTAGACTTCTAAAACATCAATGTGATTAATTGATATTTTCACCAAACTGACTTTCTTGAAACTTTGTTATTTAAGAAAGTATATCCAACTTCTCTGTATATCTTTTAGTATTATTGATACTTTAAATAATCAAAACAAATGAAAGGCAGTGAGACACAGTGAATTAGTATTCACTGGTCTTTAGGTCAGGAAAAAATACATGTTCAAGTACAATAAGCATAATTTTTGGTGTTTCTGACAACTCTCTAAGACCATTCATGAAACAAAATTTTATAAAATAGGAACTATAACTATAATGTTTAAGTTTAAGAATCCCCAGTTTCCTAGCTAACTCTGAATCTGTAGAAGCAAGATTACTAGATGGCAGAGTAAAATTAGGGACTCACCTGAGCTCTACCACAAATTCCTTCAGATAACTCAAAAAGTGAATCTGAACAAATCTGAGAGTGGCAGGATCCACTAGAAAGCAAAGTGTGGCAGATTTCCAGCCCAGGAAAGCCCATAAGGTCACTGGGAAGTATCTGTTACACCTGGTTGGCAGAGCACCAAGTTCATGAGCCGCACCAGCACAGACTCAGCCATAGGGGTGAAGCAATAGCAAAAGCAGTTCTAGGGGAAATATATCTCTGAATGCTTACATGAATAAAATAGAGAAAGAGATGAATAAATCTAGTATGCAACTGAAAAAGGTAGAAAGAAACTAATTGAAAATGCCCAATGAAATACCAAATTAGACATACTGAAAACCAAAAGAGAGATTATTGAAATTGAAATTAAGAAAACTGTTGAACTAATGAATGAAACCAAGAGCTGGTTTTATGAAAAACCAGTAAAATTGATAAACCTTTAGTCAATTTGATTAAAGAAAGAAGAAAATCAAATTACCAGTATCAAAAAATGAAAAGGGTGAATTCGCCTCCAGTGAAAAGGAAATTAAAACAACAATCAGAAATTATTTTGCCCAACTCTATGCCAAAAATTTGATAATCTTAATGAAATGGATGAATATTTACAAAAATATAAATTGTCCAGATTAACAGAGGAAGAAGTAAAATACAAAAACAACCCCGTCTCAGAAAAAAGAAATTGAACAAGTCATTAATGCACTACCAGAGGCGATGGTAGGGTGGGGTGGGGGGAAGGTAAGAGACAAGGGTGGGGGAGGGCCTTAACAATTGATTAGAGGGAGATTGCAGGGATCTATTGGCTGGCACCAAGGCTTTGTCTGTGCCTGGATCTGCCTGGTCCTGGTTGTGTGTCCTGGGACAAGGAGGAACGTTGGCACGGTGGAGCTTGTGGCAGAGGTGGAAAGAGAATCCTCCCCATAGTTCTAAGGCAGAAAAGAGTACTTGTCACTCAGAGCAGAGGTCAGGAAAGGAGTAAATATGTCTCCTTTTATCAAAAAAATACAACCTCTGTGAACTGCCAAAATGAAAGAAATCCCAGGTTCTAAAGGGGTATGAACTGCCAAAATGAAAGAAATCCCAGGTTCTAAAGGGGTATGAACTGCCAAAATGAAAGAAATCCCAGGTTCTAAAGGGAATGAACATAGCTTACAAAGATTACAACTACATTTGTTGCCTCAGAACAAGATACTTGCAAGCTGGAGCAATAAGGCAATGTTCTGATCTGCTCAAAAGTGAATGGAAAAGGGTGAGATAGTTATACGTTTGAGTTATTTAGAACTTTTTTAAGGTATTTATGGCTAGGTCAGAGTTAAAGGAAAAGCAATAGAGAAGTCAGTGGGGAGTGAGGGTCTAGGGAGAAGATACCTAAATACAATAAATCCGAAAGAAGGAAAATTACTGCCCTTTAGAGAAATCAGAAAGCAAGACATTTACTTTTTTTCTCTGAGTTTGTCAAGAGTGGTTTCATCAGTTGCAGCCATTTCTAAGTTCATTTAAACTTCATGTCACAAAGAATCGCTGGGATGTCAAGCAAGCCTAAGCCTCAGAAGTCCTCTTCACTGGCTACTTGTTATGTTACTCCCTTGTCTTTGTCCCCTATGAAAAAGGGAAGCTCTGGCATATTTAATCCGTTAGTACAAACATTAAAGAGCTCATTGTCTGCAAGGCTTATATGAACCCAATTCCCTGATATTAATGAGGTGGGGGAAAGTAATGACTGGAGCAAATATGTCCTTTTTTTGGGTTAACTTATTGTATCTGCATTAGATTTTGTATCTATTAATTAAAAGCTGATTAAATGTCTTTTTAGATTAGATTTGTATTTCCTTGATGTAGGGGTGTTCCCCATGATGGCATTGTCTCAACAAAAGAAAATTATATTTGATTTATAATCTTAGAAAGTTGACTTAGAGGATAATGAATTGCCCAGAGTTACATGCCCATCATGTAACAAGGGTAGAGCTTACCGAATCTAAGTTCATCTCCATATCTCCTGGCGGATTGTCAACTTCAAGTTATGCTTAAAATTATTGAATGTTTTAACATTATCTAAAAAATAATTATTAATAATATTAAAAAGAAGCACCTAGCCTTTTTATAGCACGTTAAAGTTTATTAAGTGCTTTTCAAATATTTCATGTTATCTTCTCAACAACCTTGTGAGATAGGTGCTCTCATTATCACTATTTTACAAATAAAACAACCCAGAGGCAGACAGAAGTTAAGTGACTTGCCCAGGTCACATAATAGTAAATTGCTGTATTCTAACTCAGGTCTTCCTAGCCACAAGTCTAATGGTCTGTTCAATGCACCATGTTGCTGTCTAAGTCATTGAATATTTCTAAAGTCTCATAAGGACATGACAGGAGATAAGAGCTCAGTGATTCACTCTGTCAGTTCCTGTAGGAGTAGCAAGGCTTGGTTATCAGTAGGTAATCAAGGCACACAAATATACTATTTGGAAAGAATTTGGAATGCTTCATCACGTGGAGTAGGCTACACTTGAAACTAAAGACATATTAAATGATTTGAAGTGAAATAAAAATAATTAGGAAAAGCAGTTTTTTCAATCAAGTACGAAATTAGGATTAGAAAAGTTAAGAATTAAAATCACAAAGAATCTGGAAGCATGTGAAGTTTGGTTATAGTTTAAACAACTGATCATTCTGATGGTGTTGGAAAGGTGGGAGAATTCAGGGAGCCCCCAAATACTAGAGAACAGGGGAGATTTGTCTGGAATGAATTCATAGACTCAAGCATTCTTGAAATCAAGGTGGCAAAGATTTATTGTTACTCTTTTCAGCAGGCAAGTGTCCTTAAGGAACCTGTAATTTAAAAGGAGGTACAGGTAAAATTTATATAGGATAAACTACAGTAAAACATGTGCCACAAATAGTAACTAGGCAACTCAGGGCAGAATCAGGGATTCGTTAAGGAGTGGTTAGTTCTTAAAGGAACATGCACTTTTAGTTAAGTACCACTCAGGTTTTTTTACCCAGAGCTCATCAGGAAATAGCCCAAAAGGATGGTTACATGGAGGTGTGGCTTTAGGCCTGGGACATCACTAAATCAATTAAAGGTCAGGGCTGAGAAATACCCTGCCATCAATGTATTGTTTTCAACAAAGATAAATGTAAAGGAGTATACATGTATGTAAGCCTAGGATACACATAACGAGGAGTTCAGGATGCATATGATAGATAATCCAGTAAATAGTAAATATCTTTATGAGCCAGTACACAGTCAGTTCAAGCTAATAAATTCTATAGGTGCAGCTGGATACTGTATCAGGAAGAGAGATAAATGTTTTGCTAGGGCACACAGTCCTAGGGCTGGGGAGAAACTTCCAGGGACAGTGTTTTGAGGCTAGAGAGAAATGTGACTTTTAGAGAGATTTTAGAATTGAGGTCCAAGCACAGGCACCCAAGTGCCCCATCAATTCCAGCTCAACTATGATATCACTAAAATGGGTGACTTTTCCATATTAAGATACCAGACAAGAAATGCTGGTCTATGGTCTTTTAAGCTGGGCATCATGGAACATGGCAGCTGCATCTACCTTGGTGTCTTAAAATAGCCACCAGATGGAAAGTTCTGTACACTGACATCTTCCTATTTATTTTAATTAAGTTTTACTTCAGAAATATTAGGTGTTTTATGGTTAGTTAGTGGGTGCTTCACAGACTGAGGGTTCTATTGTTATATCAGAAGAACACAAATTGTTGTACCTGCTCTTTAACAAAATGAATTTGATGACATTGATGTGTGACAGTGCCCCCTCATAGAGGACAGTATTCAATATCTGAAACTATTTAGTCTATGTAATGATATTATAACAGAATGGCCATGCCACTGTAATCACATATCATAATTCATCTGGGGGACATGACAGAGTGTTAGTAAGTGATTTTAGCATTCCTTAGGTGATGTTATCGGCATAAGATTGAAGGCAGAGTCACTTTAACATAATGAGAAACCAAATAAATGGCTTGACATATGTTGTCTGGAGCAGTTTTATTATTATTTTTTTATAGAAATTAAATAGGGAAAGAAAGAAGTTTTGGGGAGTACAAATATGGCAATGTCATTATTTGGGGTATACCACAAAACTGTCTAGGATCTTAAACTGTTTTATAATGTAATTTAATTAAGCAGGTTTTATGAAGGGAGGTAGCTTGATGGGCCAACAAATATCGTTTGCAATACATTATATTTTGTTTTGTTTTTTCTGCCGGTATTTCAGAATTAGGTCACAGGATCATAGAATTACTAATTTATAGCTGAAAGGGTCTTTAGAAAGTCAACTAGCCCAATACTCTGCTTTAACAAATGAGGAAAGTTAAGCCCAGAAAATTAAAATGACTTACCCAAGATCAAATTAGTGTTTGGAAGCTCTAAATAAATAACTGTGCTTTAAAGCCAACAAAATTAATGCTCAAACTACATTTATTTTTCTAAGTACTTTTTGTCTCAGATGACTATTTCCATCCTTTTAGCACAGATTGCTGTACTTCCTAGGCTTAGGTAATCCTGGAGTACTGTGCTTGAAAGACATGAGACATGTCCCTCCTCATTTTACTGTGGTTAAATGTGGTAAGTTCCAGTGCTCTTTTCCTTATATGAAATTTTCTATTTCCCTCATGACTTTTCCCAGACAAGATGATTGATTCAGGATCCAATCTCATTTTTAAGAGCTGAAAGTATCCTTAGTGATCTCATTCCTTCATTTCACTCATGAAGAAATGGGCACAAAATATTGAAGTGACTTGTACAAGATCACACGAGTTACAAATATCTCAGACCTTCTGCTTCTGTGATTCAGAACTCTCATTTTTTTCTCCTGGATCATAATTTTCTTTCCTTTTCTCCCTCTGGTCTACTATTCCACTCTTACTCTTATCTCACTTTTAACTCTTCACAATCTTGACCCAATAGTTTATCAAAAGATGTATACATTGTCTTCCGTCCTTGTTTCTCATATCCTACAGTCCTTTCACATTCATGTCCTGTAGATATTCAGACCTGGACCACCCTTACCATTTGCCTTTTTGTTTCATGTTCCTGTACTGCTGTATATCATTGGAAGAAGTTATGCTCCATGCCATTTTACTTCTCACAATAGCATTTTTTTGTAAGTGGTTCAAAATTTAATATATAATTTATTTCATTTTTATTCTGAAATATGACTCCATCTTTACTTTCAGAAAAGTGTCTTTTATTGGAAACTTTTGTCTTTTACTCATAACAATTTCTCCCTTGCCCCTAAGATTTAACTCTCCTTTATGAAAAACAAAAATGAATAATCAAAAATACCTGACAGTTAACTTGCCTGAGAATGAACTCCATATTCAGTTATTTAGTAATTTCCCCAATTTTCTGCTGAAAGGGAGGAAATGTATTTCATTGTATCTATTTTACAATCTTGGGCCAATAACTTTTTGATAAGTAACTATAATGAACTTTTCAAGTTCTTTTCTTTCTTTGATATCATAAGCTTCTCCCTCCTCTTAGAAACTCCTTGTTTTCCCTATAACATTGCTTTTTATTAACAGTTATCTATCTGTCTGATCACGACTTCTCCACATCTTTGGTAAATCATCATCCATGTTAACCTAAGTTTCATCCACAGCTTTATAGGACTCTACACTTTGTCCTTTGTTGATTTCATCAACTCTCATTGGTTCAATTTTTATCTTTGTGCTGATATAATTTTCCATGCCATAGCCTCTGTATTTCTTCTTAATCATTTCCAAATCATGCTTCCTGCTCTCTGTCGTCCACTTCCAACTAGATTCCAAACTCTGGCACAATGATTCTAGGCTCTAACAGAATAAAACCGAACCAAACAACAACAGCCGAAAAAAATACCTTAATTTCCCTAGAATAACATGTTCATATAATTTCCTCATCAATCTCAAAGTATTTCAATGTGTATATATATTTTTTTCTTTTTAAAAACTTCCATTTTTGTGTTGTTTCCTTCCATAAGAATGCAAAAGACCTTTCTGAAGAGAGAGACAATCTTGTTTGCTTGTGTATCCTGGTACATAGTAAAAGCTTAATAAATGTATTCTCTCCCATTCGTTCTCTAATCCCACTCCTGAATTAGAGTCTCACATCATTAATTTCCTGCTGAATATCTCCAGCATGTGGTGTTATCTCAAACTTGGCATGTCCATTATGAAACAGATTGTCTGCATTCCAAACTTCTTTCTCTATTTCCTTCCTACTGAGATATCATCATCCTCTTACTTATTCAAGTTCATAACCTCAGGGACATCCTAACCTTACCTCCATCCAATCAGTTGCCAAACCTATCCACAAATCATGTCTACCTCCATAAAATCTACCATCTGTCCCCTTCACCTCTGTAACTCAATTATCGCCTTTGTTCATGCCCCCATATCCTGTCATCTCTACTATTTTAATAGTCTCCTAATTGGTTCCCCCAATGCAGTCTCTTCCCTCATCAAATCGCTCCCCAAATAGCTGAAAAAATAAATCTTCCTAAGTACAAGTTTAAACATATCACTCCCCATTTAAAAATCTTCAGTGTTTCCTTCTTGCTTCTAGGCTAAAACATAAACTATTTAACTTGACATTAAATGTCTTTGGTAGTCTAGTTTGTATCTAAGTTTCCAGTCTTATTTCATACTATCCTTTTTTGTGACTATATGTTATAAATTAAATGAACTAACAGAAACTACTTGTAAATGGTGTATTCTTCCTTTTTATTCAGGCTTTTCCCCATACCTGAGTGAAAGATGAAAAACAAATTATCAAGGGCTATGTACCTAATTAAGCGTTGAATACAAATTAAAAAGAAAAATAAAACAAATAAGCCTCTACTCTTAAAGTTTTTGCATTTTTGAATGGGGAAATAACACATATAGAAAGCACTGACTAGGGAAAGAATTGTTCATTAGGCAATTTAAAAGAATGGTGATCAGGGATGTATGAAATTTTGTCAGTCAACTAGCTAATTACCTAGCACTTATTTAAACAACTATTATATTCCAGGCACTTTTTAAAGCAAAGGATATAAAGGCGCACACACACACATACACATACACACATGCAAGGAGTCCTTTCTCTCAAGGATCTCATAGTCTAATGAGAGTCAGAGTCAGTTGATATTACCTTTTCAGGAATGGTGCTACTATTTATTTGATTATGGTACTCAGAGCTCAGAGAAAGAGATGGAAATTTAGGTAGCGTAGGGTACAATGGAAGTGTTTGTATATAGACATTAGGCAGAAGGCAAAAAGATCTGGCAGGTGGAGGGTTATATAGAATGCTAAGTGTTTTCTGAATCCTCTGGTCTGGAAGTAAGTAATATATAGTGGCAAAGTGAATTTGGGCTTACTAAATAACAAATCAGGGCAAAAGTTTGGCCCTGGGGAGGAAATGCCAAAGAATAGTATATTGTTTCCTGGGCTTGGTGTGTACTATGTATTCAACTCTGCAGCTCAAAAACATTGTTGGCCTTCAGGGTTAAAAGTTCATTGAAGTGAAATTCTCATGGCCTTCCTTATTGTGTTTTCTCTATCTTCAAATTACTTTGTACTATACTTATTTGAATACATGTTCTGTCCTGAATCACTGTCTTGATTCCCCAAAAATATAAACTCCTTAAAGACAATCTCTGATTTGCTTCTGTGTTTAGATTGCCTAACACCTTCATGATGCCTTCCTTCCATAAAGTAAATGTCTAACAGGCAATTTACTTGAATTTGACATAACTTTGTTTGGTTAAAGCAAGCAGGAACCAAATATCATATCCCATTTGCTAGTTGCTAGATACAAACACAGACACATTTTTATATATAGAAATATACACATACGTATATTTCTATATTTATTCTTTCACATCACTACCTGAGACATGATGCTTATGGAGACCTTTTCCCTAAAATGGAGGAGAAGTGAGGAAAAGAAATAAGCATTTTTAAAAATGTTTATTATGTTCCAGGCACCGTGATACAGGCTTTACAAATATTATCTAATTTGATACACGCAGCCTCTTGGAAGTTAGGTACTATCATCATCTCTATTTTGTGGTAGAGAAAACTGAGATAAATTGAGATTCAGTGATTTGCCTAGCAACAACCCGATTGGTAAGTGCTTGAGGCTGGAATGGAGCTAAGTTTTCCTGACTCTGGTCCGATGTGCTATTTAGTTTTCTACCTAAATGCTTCTGAGGGGCAGGTACGTGTTGTGAATGTAGGAGAATGGAGAATGATTGAAGAATTCATGATGGCAGTCTCTGATACCAAAGGAAGTCCACCAATCCCTGTGTTTATCTCGTTTCCTCATGTTCTTGTATTCAAACAAGTCTGAACTCTCCTTCCCTTAGACTGACACAGAGGAAAGATTATATTGCTTTGTCTCCCTCAATACAAAATCCCATAAATCCTACTGTCCTCAGCCAACTAAGAATTAGTGAAAAATCTCAGCATACTTAGTTGCTTTCAGAGTGTGATCTTTTAAAATCAAAATATCAAAAGTTTTCTAGCAATAATAATATAATCAGGCCTCTTGAGTCCTCAATACCCTTCATATAGTAAGTTTATTGGTATGTTATCCATATACTTGCTATGATGTATCAAGCGTATTTGATGTCTTGAGAATGCTTTGAGAATAGTCCACTTTCTTTACCTTTACACCCAAGATAAATCCTCTATGTGCTAACAGCCAGATAGAAAAAGAAAGATAAAATATAGTTACCAATTTCAAAACATACCCAGGAGTAGTTTGACTGACTCCTATTCAAGTTTAGAATCTCATCAATTTCTAATGATTGCATCAGTTTTCAAACTAGCATCCTAAATTCAGGAGCTATTATTTTTAATTCTTTTTTGAAATTAAATTTATTTATTTAACTTTTAACATATATTTTCACAAAATTTTGGGTTCCTAATTTTCTCCCCACTTGTCCCCTCCCACCACTCCAAAACACTGAGCATTCTAATTCCCTTATCACCAATCTGCCCTCTCTTCTATCATCTCTCCCTTCCCTTGCCCCCATCTTCTCTTCTGTTCTGTTGGGCCAGATAACTTTCTATACCCCATTACTTATATTACTTATTTCCTAGGAGCAAGAACAGTACTCAACAGTTATTCCTAAAACTTTGAGTTCCAACTTCTCTTCATCCCTCCCCCCCCACCCATTCCCTTTGGGAAGGCAAGCAATTCAATATAGGCCATATCTGTGTAGTTTTGCATAATAGTCATATTGTGTAAGACTAACTATATTTCCCTCCATCCTATCCTGGTCCCCATTGCTTCTATTCTCCCTTTTGATCCTGTACCTCCCCAAGAGTGTTAATTTCAAATTGCTCCCTCCTCCCACTGCCCTCCCTTCCATCATTCACCCCCATCCTGCTTATCCCCTTCTCTCCCACTTTCCTGTATGGTAAGATAGGTTTTCATATGAAAATGAGTGTGCATTTTATTCCTTCCTTTAGTCAAATATGATGAGAGTGAACTTCATGTTTTTCTCTCACCTCCTCTCTTTTTCCCTCCACTAAAAAGTCTTTTGCTTGCCACTTTTATAAGAGATAATTTGCCCCATTCCACTTCTCCCCTTCTCCTCCCAATATATTTCCCTCTCACTGTTAAATTTCATTTTTTTAAGATATGTTCCCATCATATTAAATTCACTCTGTGCTCTCTGTCTCTGTGTCTGTACATGTGCATGTGCATGTGCATTTGCGTGTGTGTGTGTGTGGGTGTGTAATCCCACCAACCACCAGATACTGAAAAGTTTCAAGAGTTACAAATATTGTCTTTCCATGTAGGAATGTAAACAGTTAAACTTAACTAAGTCCCTTATGACTTCTCTTTGCTGTTTACATTTTCATGCTTCTCTTCATTCTTGTGTTTGGAATTCAAATTACCTTTTCAGCTCTGGTCTTTTCATCAAGAATACTTTAAAGTCCTCAATTTCATTGAAAGACCATTTTTCCCCTGAAGTATTATACTCAGTTTTGCTGGGTAGGTGATTCTTGGTTTTAGTCCTTGTTCCTTTGACTTCTGGAATATCATATACCATACCCTCCAATCCCTTCCTGCAGAAGCTGCTAGATCTTGTGTTATCCTGATTGTATTTCCACAATACTGGAATTGTTTCTTTCTAGCTGCTTGCAATGTTTCCTCCTTGACCTGGGAACTCTGGAATTTGGCCACAATGTTCCTAGGAGTTTCTCTTTTTGGATCTCTTTCAGGAAGTGATTGGTGGATTCCTTGAATACATATTTTGCCCTCTGGTTCTAGAATATCAGGGAAGTTTTCCTTGATAATTCCATGAAGGATTATGTCTAGGCTCTTTTTTTGATCATGGCTTTCAGGTAGTCCCATAATTTTTAAATTGTCTCTCCTGGATCTATTTTCCAGGTCAGTTGTTTTTCCAATGAGATATTTCATATTCTCTTCCATTTTGTCAGTCTTTTGGTTTTGTTTTGTGATTTCTTGGTTTCTCAGAAAGTCATTAGCCTCCATCTGTTCCATTCTAATTTTGAGAGAACTATTTTCTTCAGTGAGCTTTTGCACCTCTTTTTCCACTTGGCTGATTTTGCTTTTGAAAGCACTTTTCTCCTCATTGACTTTTTGAACCTCTTTTGCCAATTTAGTAAGCCTATTTTTCAAGGTGTTATTTTCTTCAGCATTTTTTGGGTCTCCTTTAGCAAAGTTGACCTGCTTTTCATGCTTTTCTTGCATCTCTCTCATTTCTCTTCCCAGTTTTTCCTCCACCTCTCTAATTTGATTCTCAAAATCCTTTTTGAGCTCTTCCATGACCTGAGCCCAATGAATATCTATTTTGGATGTTTGGGATACAGAAACCTTGACTTCTATGTCTTTCCCTGATTGTAAGCATTGTTCTTCCTCATTGGAAAGGAAGGGAGGAAATATCTGGTCACCAATAAAGTAATCTGCTATGATCTTATTTTTTTTTCCCTCTTCTGGGCATTTTCCCAGGCAGTTACTTGACTTCTGAGTTTCCTCTCCACACCCACCTCACCTCCAGTTCCACCCAACTAGTGCTTGGGGGCTGAGATTCAAATGCTACTTCCCAGCCTCAGGGCTTTCACAGGGACAGGGCTGCTATTCAGCCCTGTGTGAGATTAAGTTCAGGTACTCGGTTGGGAGTAGGGCTGCCACATGGGGCTCAGTTCCCTCAGAAGGTTTATGTGGAGACCTTCAACAATGGACCCAGGCTCCTGCCTACTTTGGGAGGCACTGTCCACTGGTGCCTCTGCTGCTGCCTCCCATGTGGGCATGAGTTTTGGAGACACCCCGCTCCCCTCTCACAAGCGGAAAAGACTCTCTCACTAACTTTTGGCATCTGTGTGAGGAGGGACTTGCACTGCCACTGGAGATTGTGTCCGTGAAGCCTGCTCAGATCTGCTCTTCTCAGTGCCGTGTGGCCAAGGTAGGGCTGCACTCTGCTCCAGGTCTGGTGCACAATGGACCTTTTGTGTCAGTTTTTCAGGTCTCTCTGGAACAGATATCTCTTCCACTCCATTGTTCTGTGGCTTCTGCTGCTCCAGAATTTGTTGGGAGTTCTTCTTTATAGGTATTTTATAGGTTGTACGTTAGGAGCTAGCATAAGTGTATCTTTCTATGCAGCCATCTTGGCTCCTCCCCACTACCATTTTTAGTTCTTGAAGTCTTGCATTAAAATCAATCTTCTTAAAGGAATAAGTGCATGTTTACATAGAGTTTTATATTTTAAAAATAGTTTCATGTATACTTCCTCAGTAGTTTCGTGGGAAAAAATGTAATTTTATATTTAAAGTTTATATTTAAATGAAGAAAATAAAGCCTAATAAAATTTATTAACTTCCCAAGGTAACAAAGCTAATAAATGATAGAATTAAGATTAAACCAAAATATTCTATCTCAGAAGAGGATTTTAAAATGAGTAAGGATAACAAACCAGCCCTCATATATATGCCAAGGCAGATAACATAGGCAATGGTAGATACAACTAAGTAATTATAAAATAGAAAAAAAATTGCGAAGTGACATGGAGAAGAAAAAGAAGTAAATGTTGGTGGGCGGAACCAAGATGGTGGAGTAGAAAGACTCACATATGCTAGCTCTGAACCCACAGCCCATAATTATCTATAAAAAGAACTACCAACAAATTCTGGAACAGTAGAAGCCTCGCAGCAACGGGGTGAAAGAGATTTCCATTCCAGAGACCCCTGAAAAACCGATAACAAAGGTCTGTCGCACACCGGATGGGAGCTGAGCCCAGCCTTGCCCTGGCCATGTGACATGGAGAGGAACAGATCCAGCAGATCCAAGCAGGCTTCAGGGACGGAATGTACAGAGGCCACGAAGGTCCCTCCACCCACAGACGCACGAATCAGTGAGAAAGAAGTCTGGACAGGCTGAGAGAGAAGCAGGGTGTCTCCATAACTCGAGCCCCCTCTGGAGGCAGCAGCAGAGGAAGCAGTGGCCAGAGGCTCCTGGAGCAGGCAGCAGCTCTGCAGGAGCTCAATTATGGAAGGTCTCTGCATAAACCCCCTGAGGGAACTGAGCCTGGGAGGTGGCCCTGCCCCTACCTTAGCACCAGAATTTAAGCTCTCATTGAATAGAAGCCAGGCTTGCCGCCAAAAGCCCTGAGGCTGAGGAGCAGCATTTGAATCTCAGACCCCAAGCACTGGGTGAAAGATCTAGGCAGGTGTGGACAGGAATCTCAGAAGTCAAATAACTGGCTGTGAAAATGCCTAGAAAAGGGGAAAAATATAAGACCGTAGAAGGTTACTTTCTTGGTGACCAGATGATTTCGCCTTCCTCTTGGACGAGGAAGAACAATCCTTACCATCAGGTAAAGACATATGAGTCAAGGCCTCTGTGTCCCAAACATCTGAAGTAGATATCCAATGGGCTCAGGCCGTGGAAGAGCTCAAAAAGGATTTTGAAAATCAAGTTAGACAAGTGGAGGAAAAACTGGGAAGACAAGTGAGAGAGATGAAGAAAAGCATGAAAAACGGGTCAATACCTTGATAAAGGAGACCCAAAAAATGCTGAAGAAAATAACACCTTGAAAAATAGGCTAACTCAATTGGCAAAAGTGGTTCAAAAAGCCAATGAGGAGAAGAATGCTTTCAAAAGCAGAATTAGCCAAGTGGAAAAAGAGGTGCAAAAGCTCACTGAAGAAAATAGTTCTCTCAAAATTAGAATGGAACAGATGGAGGCTAATGACTTTCTGAGAAACCAAGAAATCACAAAACAAA
>CM053770.1:619812408-619878428 GCA_028658325.1 Potorous gilbertii | reverse complement strand
GATAACACATGATCTAGCAGCTTCTACATTAAGGGATCCAAGGGCATGGAATAGGATATTCCAGAAGTCAAAGGAACTAGGACTAAAACCAAGAATCACCTACCCAGCAAAACTGAATATAATACTTCAGGGAAAAATATGGTCTTTCAATGACATTGCGGACTTTCCAACATTCTTGATGAAAAGACCAGAGCTGAAAAGAAAATTTGACTTTCAAACACAAGAATGAGAAGAAGCATGAAAAAGTAAACAGCAAGGAGAAGTCACAAGGGACTTACCAAAGTTGAACTCTTTATATTCCTACATGGAAATACAATATTTGTAACTCCTGAAATTTTTCAGTATCTGGGTAGTTGGTGGTATTACACACACACACACACACATACATACACACACACGCACATGTACAGGTGTGCATGCACACACACATGCGCACACACATCTACACGTGTGTGCATACACACATACACATATGCATGCAGACACAGAGACAGAGAGAAAAGAGTGAAGTGAATAGGATGGGATCATATCTTAAAAGAAATGAAGGTAAATGGTGAGAGAGAAATGGAGTGGGAGGAGAGAGGGTGAAATGGAATGCGGTAAATTATCTCTCATAGAAGAGGCAAGCAGGAGACTTCTTAGTGGAGGGAAAAAGAGGAGATCTCAGAAAACAAAACATGAAGTTTACTGTCATCACATTTGACTAATGGAAGGAATAAAATGCACACTCATTTTGGTATGAAAACCTATCTTACAATACAGAAAAGTGGGGGAGAAGGAGATAAGCAGGGTGTGGGGGGATGATGAAGGGAGGGCAATGGGAGGAGGGATCAATTTGAAGTCAACATTTGGGGAGGAACAGGATCAAAAGAGAGAATAGCAACAATGGGGGGCAGGATTGGATGGAGGGAAATATAGTTAGTCTTACAAAACACGACTATTATGGAAGTCACTTGCAAACTCCACACATATGGCCTATATTGAATTGCCTGCCTTCCCAAAGGAGGGGGAGGGAGGGATAGGGAGAAGTTGAAAATCAAAGTTTTAGGAACAACTATTGAGATTGTTCTTGCTACTAGGAAATAAGAAATACAGGTAATGGGGAATAGAATGTTATCTCGCCCTACGGGACAAAAGAGAAGATGGGGACAAGACAAAGGAGGGATGATAGACGAGAGGGCAGATTGGTGATAGGGAAAATTTGAATGCTCAGTGTACTGGAGTGGGGGAGGGGACAAATGGGGAGAAAATTTTGGAACCCAAAATCTTGTGAAAATGATTGTTAAAAAGATAAATAAATCAATTTATATTAAAAAAAAGAGAAGAATGTCAGTGATGCCAAAAATGTCTTTTTCTCCCCTCTAAAACATCTGTGGTTGGAAATTTAAATCTTCCTATCTGGTAAAGTTTCAGAAGTTTTTGCTTAATTTTTCCTTAGGAATTTTCATGAATATTTATATTTTTATACGCTAAGTACTAAACAAATCTGTTGAATTTAATTAAATATAAGGAAAATATGATTTTCCCTGCTCTGTGCATGAGCCATATTCAGTAGAGATGGTGCATATATGATTTCCATTACTTGATGAGAAGGGAAATTCAACAATGTAAAAGATGAAATATTTCTGGAGTCTTGTACCACTCACTGTTTTGAAAAAAAATGACAACTATAGCTAAGGTAGCATAAAAGTAGATCAATATTTTAAAAGTTCTGCATAGTCAAGTAAGTCATAATGGTTTTAACATGATAACATTTTGTATATTAAGTCGGAAGAAGCATGTTAAAGAAAACAATAGTGACACAGCTCACAGTCAGTACCAGTGCATCATCATCACTGCATGGCCAACCAGGAAGCCCAGGACACCCTGAGACACTGCAGAATCTCGGACAAATCAGCCCAGGGCAGGAGTCCAGTGGAACTGAGCAAGTGAGAGCAGTAGAACACCAGGTATCTGCAGCAGTTTCTCCTGAGGCTCTCAGTCCTCTGATTAAATGACTGTGAGTCACCTACTTGAACTTCTGGGAGTCAAGACGGTGGAGTGATCAGCAAATTCTCTTTCCCTCCACTTGTTGACCTTGAAAGACCGATAAAATATTTCCCCAGAAAAGTCTTGAAACAGTAGGATCAGCCAAAGGGGCAAACAGTCTCTTAGCACATGAGGCTAGGAAAATCGCTAAGCAAAGTCCCTCGTGCTGTGGCCAAAGGGGTCCAGTACAGGATCAGAGCTGTCCCAGACAGCCCTCCCTAAGCAAACCAGGAGGATATCCTGAGCCCCAGGGGAGTGGAGCCCACAACTGCCAACACCAGGACCACCAGTGAGCCTCAGAGGAATCAGGAAGACACTAGAGCAGCCGGCATCACCAACTATTGAGCTTACCTATGGTCTAACTCAGCAGTGGAGACCTGCTGTAGACAGACAACCACTCCCCCACATTTAACAAGCTAGCTCCAGGGTAACTCTGTGGAAACCCAGAAAGACCTCATCTGGCCTCTGCTTTCTCATACCAGCCAGCTCAGCATCAGGTAAGCTGCAGCACTTTAGCTTCTAGGTGAAAGAATCAGAGAACACAAAACCCAAATTCTCAGGGTCAAAGCACAAGAACTATGGGAAAGAGTCCTTTGTGCCCTAGAAGCAGAGATCTACTTTAAAAGTCAGGAAAAGTGTGATTACCATCATCATGACAAAGAAGCAAAGCATAAAAAAAGGATCATAGAATATTCCTGTGGGGACAAGGACCAAGGTATGAATACCAAAGAGATCAACATTGAGAATATACTCCCATCTGAAAGTTAAGAAAGAAATATGAACTAGTCTGAAGCACAAAGAGCATTCTTGGAAGACTTGAAGAAGAGTTTTAAAAGTCAAATTAGAGAAATAAAAGAAAAACTGGCCAATGATTTTAAAAATATAAAAAAAAACTCCCAAAAGAATTTAAAAGTAAAATTGGACAAATGGAAAAGGAAGCACAAAACATAACTGAGAAATTGGACAAATGGAAAAGGAAGTACAAAAAAAACTACTGTAGAAAATAACTCCTTAAAAGGAATAATTGGACAGATGGAAAAGACGATACAAAAATTAATGAAGAAAACAATTTGAAAGAATTAGAATTGGGTGGGTAGAAGCTAATGACTCTATGAGACATCAAGAATCAGTCAAACAAAATCTAAAGAATGAAAAGATAGAAGAAAATTTAAAATATCTAATTGGAAAAGCAACTGACCTGGAAAAAGGATCCAAGATAGAAAATTTAAGAATTGTTGTCCTACCAGAAAGTCATGATGAAGAAAAGAGTCTGGACAATATCTTCCAAGAAATCAACAAGGAAAACTGCCCAGGAGTGCAAGAACCATAAGGCAAAATGGTGATTGAAAGAATCCACTGTTCACCTCCTGAAAAGGATCCCAAACTTAAAACACCAATTAATATTGTTGCCAAATTCCAGAATTATCAAGTGAAGGAGAGAATACTACAGGCAAATAGAAAGGAACCATTCAAATATGGAGGAGCTACTGTCAGGATCAAATAAGGATTTGCATCTTCTACATTAAAAGACTGAAGGAACTGGAATATGATATTCTGTAAGGCAAAGGAGCTGGGACTATACCCAAGGATCAATTACCCAGCAAAGTTCAGCATAATATGTCAGACAAAGAGATGGACATTCAATGAAGTAAGGGATTTCCACACATTCCTGATACAAAGGCGAGAATTCAAGAGAGAATTCAATCTTCAAATTCAGGTCACAAGAGAGGCATAGAAAGGTAAACAGGGGAAAAGAAAAACTTGTTACTCAATTTGGGAAAACTGTTTACCTCCCTATAAGGGAAGATGATACTTGTTAATCTTGTATATATAGAAATATAAAAGGGATATATAGATAGATTGATAGATGGATAGATAGATAGAGGGAATAAGCATAAAGTAAATTATGTGATGATAAAAATATAATTTAAACAGGTGAAGGGATTGTAAAAGGAGATATGAAAAGGAGGTAGCATAAAATGATAAATTACATCACAGGAAGAAGTGCTACATTATATTAGAGTAGAGGGAAAGAGGGAAGGGAGATGAACATTGTTTGAGAGGTACTCTCATCTGATTTGATTCAAGGAGGGTACAACAAATTTAATTAAGTATATAAATCTAACTAGATCTATAGGCAATAGCAAGGGAAGGGGAATGAAAGGGTTAAAAGGGAGGGAAGAAGTAGTAAGAGTAAACGACAGTAAAGATAAGAGCGGCTGAAAGAAGGAAGGGAAGACTGCAAGAGGTGGTGGTGAAAAATTAAAACTCTACTATGGAGGGGAAGGGAGAACTAAAAGCACAAATGGTGGGAAAGAGGGTAGAGGGAAAGAAAAAGATCATAACTGTGAATTTGAATGGGATGAACTCTCCCACATAATGGATATGGATAGCAGAATGGATTAAAAATCATAATCCAACAATATATTGTTTACAAGAAACACTTTTGAAATGGAAGTATACACACAGAGTAAAGGGAAAAGTTTGGAGCAGAATATATTGTGCTTCAGCTGATGTAATAAAAGTAGGGGTAGCAATTCTAATCTCAGACAAAGCAAAAGCAGAAATAGATCTAATCAAAAGAGTTAAGGAAGGAAACTACATCCTGCTAAAAGGCACCATAGACAACGAAGTAATATCATTACTAAACATACATCTTCCAAGTGGTATAGCACCCAAATTCTTAGAAGAGAAGTTAAGTAAGTTACAGGAAGAAATAGACAGCAAAACTATACTAGTGGAGGACCTCAGCCTCCCCATCACTGAACTTGATAAATCTAACCTTAAAATAAATAAGAAAGGAGTTAATGAGGTGAATAAAACTCTGGATAAGGTAGATATGATAGATCTCTGGAGAAAACTGAATGGAGATATAAGGGAATATAGGTTTCCCCCCCCATCTTCTACCCACTAGCCCTCTCCTTCCCTAAGATGGCCTATAATGCTATATAGGATCTACACACACTTTACTATTGAATATGTTTTCACTATAGGCATGCTGTGCAGACGAACTAAAATTAAAGGAAGAAATCATATAACAAATCAAGACATAACATACATACACACCCACCCACATACACACACACACACAAATGATCTGCTACATTCTGTGAATGAATTCCACAGCTCTTTCTCTGAGTGTGGAAGACATTTTGCCTTAGATGACCATTGGGAATTTTTTTTTTTAGTTCTTGCGTTGTTACAAAGTTCCAAGTCTACCAGAAAAAAAAAAACTCTTGCACACTGTGGTCTTTGCTGTGCACAAAGCTCTCGTGGTTCTGCAACTTTTGCTCAGCATCAGATCATAAAAGTTCATCCAGGTTTCTCTGAATTATTCTTGTTCATCGTTCTTATGGCGCAATAGTACTCCATTACATTCATATAACATAATTTATTCAGTCATTCCCCAATTGATGGGCATCCCCTTAATTTCCAGTTTTTGGCAACTATAAAAAGTGCTGCTATGATTATTTTTGTACATATGTGACCATTTCCCATTTTTATGATCTCTTGAAGATACAGTCCTAGAAGTGATATTGCTGGGTCAAAGGTTATATGTGTTTTTGTAGCCCTTTGGGTATAGTTCCAAACCAATCTCCAGAATGGTTGGATGAGCTCACAACTCCACCAACAATGAATTAGTGTTCCAACTCTCCCACATCCTCTCCAACATTTATCCTGTTCTTTCATGTTTGTCAATCTAATATGTGGGATGTGTTACCTCAGAGTTGTTTTGATTTGCATCTCTCTAATCAAAAGTGATTTAGAGCCTTTTTTCATATGATTATAGATATCTTTAATTTCTTCCTCTGAAAATTGCCTGTTCATATCCTTTGACCATTTATCATTTGGGGAATGACTTGTATTGTTGTACATTTGACTTAGTTCTCTATATATTCTAAAAATGAGGCCTTTGTCCCTGAAATTAGCTGCAAAAATTCTTTCCCAATTTACTACATTCCTCCGAATTTTTGTTGCATTGGTTGGCTTGTGCAACACTTTTCAGTTTGATGTAACCAAAATTATCCATCTTGTATTTCATAATGCTTTCTATCTCTTCTTTAGTAAAAAAAATCTTCCCTTCTTCATAAATCTGATAAATACACTATATCTTTCTCCTCCAGTTTGTCCATGGTATCAATCTTTATACCTAGATTGTGTACCCATTTAGACTTTATTCTTGTGTACAGTGTCAGGCATGGGGCTATGCCTAGTTTCTGCCACACTGTTGTCCAGGTTTCCCAGAAATTTTGTGTCTAACAATGAATTCTTATCCCAGAAGCTGGGTCTTTGTGTTTATCAAACAGGAGGTTGCTATATTCCTTGCATACTGTTTCTTGAGTGCCTAGTATATTTCACTTGTCTACCCTTCTGTTTCTTAGCCAGTACCAAGTGTTTTTAATAATTGCTGCTTTATAATACAATTTGAAATCTGGTAGCTCTAGACCACCATTCCTAGAATTTCTTTTCATTTGTCCCTTTGATATTCTGGACCTTTTGTTCTTACAGATGAATTTTGATATTATTTTATCCTGCTCTGGAAAATAATTATCTGATAGTTTAATTGGTATGGCACTAAATAAGTAAATTAATTTAGGGAGAATTGTCATTTTTCTTGGCTTGGTTGGCTTGACTTACCCATGAACAACTGACATTTTTCTACTTACTTAGATCTGACTTTATTTGTGCAAAAAGTTTCTTGTAATTGTGTTCATATAGTCCCTGGGTTTGTTTTGGCAGGTAAACTCCCAAGTATTTTATAGTGTCTACCCTAACTTTAAATGGGATTTCTTTTTCTATCTCTTACTGTTGGGCTTTGTTACTAATACATAGGAATGCAGAATATTTGTACAGGTTTGTTTTCTAACCTGCAACTTTGCCAAAATGGTTTATTATTCAAGTAATTTTTTACTTGAATCTCTGGGATTCTCTAAGTATATCATTATATCATCTGCAAACAGTAATAACTTAGTTTCTTCTTTACCTATTCACATTCCTTCAATTTCTTTATCTTGTCTAATTTCTACAGCTAACATTCCTAGTACCATATTGAATAATAGTGGTGATAATGGCCATCCTTGTTTCACCCCTGACCTTATTGGAAATGCATCTATTTAATCTCCATTGCATATAACGCTTGCTGAAGGTTTTAGGTAGATAGATACTGCTTATTATTTTAAGGAAAGTTCAATTTATTCCTATGTTCTCCAGTGTTTTTAATAGAAATTGGTGTTGTATTTTGTCGAAAGCTTTTTCTGCATCTGTTGAGATACTTGTGGTTTTTGTTAGTTTTGTTGTTGATATGATTGATAATGCTAATAGTTTTCCACCACCTCCTGCAGCTTTCTCTTCCTTCTTTTAGCCCCCCTCCCTTCTACCTCACTTTACCTTTACTGATTTTTCCCTCCCTTTTAGATTCCCTCCCCTTTCTTCCCCCTTCCCCTTCTACTGCCTATAGAGCTAGTTAGGATTATATACTTATGTTTATTGTTCCATCCTTGAACCAAATCAGACGTGAGTACCTCTCAAACAATGCTCATCTCCCTCCCCTGTTTCCCTCTACTATAATTTTGTTCTTCTTCCTGTGATGTAATTTAATTCTGCTTCCTCCTTTTCACATCTCTTACAATCCCTTCACGTACTTAAATCAAGTTTTTAACATGATATCATTTATATTATAATTGTTCCCTCTATGTATATCCCTTTTATATTTCATAATAGATATACAATTCTCAAGATTAACAGGTATCATCTTCCCTTATAGGGAAGTAAACAGTTTGCCAAAATTGAGTAACAAGTTTGTTTCCCTCACACCTCCCCTTCTCCCCCGTTTACCTTTTTATGCATCTTTTGAGACTTGTGTTTGGAGATCGAATTTTTTATTAACTTCTGGTGTTTTTGTCAGGAAGGTCTGGAAATCCCTTACTTCACTGAATGGCCATCTTCTTGCCTGAAATGTTATGCTGAACTTTCCTGGGTAGATGATCCTTGGTTGTAGTCCCAGCTCCTTTGCCTTACAGAATATTGGATTCCAATTCCTTCTATCTTTTTATAGAGCAGCTGCAAGGTCCTGTGTGATCCTAACTGTATCTCCTCGATATTTGAATGGTTTATTTCTAGTTGCCTGTAGTATTTTCTCCTTCACTTGATAGTTCTGGAATTTAGCAATGATATTTCTTGGGGTTTTGAGTTTGGGATCCCTTTTGTGAGCAGAAGGGTAGATCCTGTGGATGACTGTTTTGCCCTCTAGATGTAGCACTGCTTGGCAGTTTTTCTTGATGATTTCCTGGAAAATGTTGTCCAGACTCCTTTTTTCTTTTCTTGTGGCTTTCTAGCAGGCCAATAATTCTTAAATTTTCTCTCCTGGAGCAATTTTCCAGGTCAGTTATTTTTCCAATTAGATATTTTACATTTTCTTCTATCTTTTCATTCTTTAGATTTTGTCTGACTGATACTTACTGTCTCATAGAATCATTAGTTTCTACTTGCTCAATTCTAATCTTTATCAAATTGTTTTCTTCAGTTAACTTTTGCATCTCCTTTTCCATTTGTCCATTTTCTCCTTTTAAGGAGCTATTTTCTCCAGTTAATTTTTGTGCTTACTTTTTCATTTGTTCAATTTTCCTTTTCAAAGAGATGTTCTAATCAGTAAATTCTTTTTTTATACTTTTAAAATCATCAGCCATTTTTTCTTCTATTTCCTTCTTCATCTCTTCCAGGAGAGCAGTTTGTGCTTCTGAGCAGTTCATAGTTCCTTCTGAAGTTTCAGATGGAAGTACAGTCTCACCACTGACCTCTTTGGTATTTGTGTTTTGGTCTTTCTCCCCATAGAAAGATTCTATGGTTTTTGCCCTTGTTTTGCATTTTCTTGTTCATGATAGTGATTGTGTGTTATGGCTTCTGGTTCTTCAGTTAAATGCTGCAGAACTTGATGTTTTGCAGATTTGTGTGAAAAAGTTAAGAGCAAGTTTTGTTTTGTGTTTCTCCACCCACCCTTCAAGTTAGCTTGTTACTTGTAGGCTAGAGGTGGCCTGGAAACAGGAGATCTCCTCTGCTGAGCTAAGGCAAAGGCAAGCTCAGGGGATGGTGATCCCAGCTGCCCTATTTTCTTCCCATTTCCCCTGGAGTGCTGAGATATGCCTAGATCTTAGTGTGAGTTTCTACCCCTCCTGGGGATCCTCTCCTGGTGCTGAGGCATGCCTGGGTCCTAGTGTGAGTTTCCTCCACCCTGAGGCCCTTTCTTTCTGGTTTGCCTCCACCAAATGAGGAGGAATCCCCCTTACCTATTTTCCTACCCTCAGGTGTTATGAGACTATTTGCCACCTCTGCTGTATCTACTGATCCAGGATTTTTCTGGGGAAATATTTTATGGTTCTTTCAATGTCATCAAAGGGGGAGGAGAGAGCATTTATTGATCACTCAGCCATCCTGGCTCCTGGAAATTCAAGAAGGTGATTTACAGATGTTTAATCCTTGGGCTGAAAGTCTCAGGATCTGCTGGGCTGATATCTAGTGCTCAGCTACTGTCACTTGCTTGGCTCTGCTGGTCTCTCACCCTGAGCTGTGGCTCCAGTGGTTCTGCCTTCTGCTGTCTCAGGTTTTCCTGGGCCCCCCTGCTCTGCTGTGCTTGATGCCCTGCGCTGTACACTCAACCAATTTCTCTAATGAATGTCGACACAAGAACTTTAAAAAAGGTTTTAGCAAAAAGAATACAGCAACTTGTCACAAGAATAATATATTATGATAAGGTGGGATTTATACCAGTGATGAAGGGCTGATTCAGTATTTGAAAAACTATTAGCATTATTGATCATATCAACAACAAACTGAACAGAAACCACATGATTATCTCCATAGATGCAGAAATGCTTTTGACATAATACAACACCCTTAAGTAGTGTATGAACTACAACATAGGAATGCAGAGCATAGGAATAAATGGAACTTTCCACAAAATAATAAGCAGTATCTACCAAAAAGCCTTCAGCAAGCATTATATGCAATGGAGATAAGCTAGAAGCATGTCCCTGTAAGGTCAGGGGTGAAAAAAGGATGTCCATTATCACCACTATTATTCAAAATTGGTACTAGAAATGTTAACTGTAGCAATTAAGAAAATAGAGAAATTGAAAGAATTAGAATGGGCAAAGAAAAAACTAAGTTATCACTCTTTGCAGATATGATAATATACTTAGAGAATCCCAGAGATTCAAGTAAAGAACTACTTGAAATAATAAACAACTCTGACTAAATTGAAGGTCACAAAATAAACGTATAGAAATCTTCTGCCTTTCTATATATTACCAAAAAATCTCAACAACAAGAAATAGAGAAATCCCATTTAAGGTTAGGGTAGACACTATGGAATATTTGGGAGTCTCCTTGCCAAAACAAAACCAGGGACTTCATGAACACAATTAGAAGACCCTTTTCGCACAAATGTGAGATGTAAGTGGAAAAACATCAGTTGTTCATGGGTAGGCTGAGAAAATATAAGAAAAATGAAAATTCTACCTAAATTAATTTAATTATTTTGTGCCATGCCAATGACACTATCAGATAATTATTTTCCAGAGCTGGAAGAATGATATCAAAATTCACGTGGAAGAACAAAAGGTATAAAATATCAAGAGAACTAATGAAAACTAATACTGGGGATGTTGACTTATCTCTACCAGATTTCAAATTGTATTATAAAGCAGCAATTTTCAAAACCACTTGGTACTGGCTAAGAAACAGAAATATAGACAAGTAGAATATGGTAGTTACTCAAGACATAGTAGTCAATTAATATAGCAATCTACTGTTTGACATACATAAGGATCCCAACTTCTGAGATAGAAACTTACTGTTTGACAGAAATGGATAGGAAAATCGGATAACAGTTTGGTGTATACTAGGCATAGACCAATGCCTGACACCATACACAAGAATAAAGTGCAAATGGTTATGTGATCTAGGCATAAAAATGTATATCATAACCAAATTAGTGGATCAAGGAATAGTGTATTTATCTGATTTATGGAGAAGGGAAGAATTTTTTTATCAAAAAGGAGAGAGAAAGCATTATGAGATACAAACTAGATGATTTGGATTACATTAAACTGAAAAGTTTTTGCAAAATAAAACCCAATGCAACCAAGATAAGGAGGGAAGGAGAAAACTGGGAAAGAATGTTAGCAACTGGTGTCTGTGATAAAGGCCTCATTTCTAAAATATATAAAGAACTCAGTCAAATGAATAAGAATACAAGTAATTCTCTGGCCAAAGAATATGAACAGGCAATTTTCAGAGGAAGAAATTAAAGATATCTCTAATCATATAAAAAATGCTCTAAATCACTATTGATTAGAGAGATGCAAATCAGAACAACACATCACACTATCAGACTGGCTAACATGACAAAACAGGAAGATGATAAATGTTGGAGAAGATGTGGGAGAGTTGGAACACTAATCCATTGTTGGTGGAGCTGTGAACTGATACAACCATTCTGGAGAGCAATTTGGAACTGTTGCCAAAGGGCTAGAAAAATGTGCATACCCTTTGACACAGCAATACTGCTTCCACAACTGTACCCCCAAGAGATAATAAAAATGGGAAAAGATCCCACATGTACAAAAATATTTACAGCAGCACTCTTTGTAGTGACCAAAACCTGGAAATCAAAAGTATACCCATCAATTGGGAAATAGCTGAAAATTTGTGGTATATGAATGTAATGGAATACTATTTTAGTATAAGAAACAGTGCACAGGAAGACTTCAGAGAGGCCTGGAAAGACTTATATGAATTGATAATGAGTGAAGGGAGCAGAGCCAGGAAAACTTTGTACACAACAACCACAGTGTACCAGGAATTTTTCTGGTACACTTAGTACTTCATTGCAATGCAAGGACTTAAAAAAATTCCCAATGGACTCGAGGCAAAATTCCTTCCACATCCTGGAAAAGGACCATGGTATTTGATTGTAGGATGAAGGATATCATTTTCTTTTGTATTATGTTTTGTTTTGTTTTATGATTTCTCCTATTCATTTTAATTCTTCTATGCAACATGAGTAAAGTGAAAATGTGTTTAATAGGAGTTTATGTGTAGAACCTATATAAAATTGTGTGCTGTTTCAGCGAGGAAATGAGGAAGGAGGTAGAGGGAGGAGAAAATCTAAAACATTTGGAAGTCATTGTAGAACACTGAAAACAAATAAAATAATTTAATTAAAAAAACAATAGTGAGTTTAATGCACCTTTAAGTACTGTTCTGGATACATATTTATTGATGTAGTGCTGAGATCTGTCACTGGATTAATTCAGCACAAATAATCTCATTTGAACTTGGACTTTCAAAGTGCAGTACATAGTATATACAATTATACTATTATTGCTGCTTTGATGTTGATGATTTTGATTTTTCCTTTAAGCATTCAGAATCCAATTGAAAGAGATATTAGTTGACAGACCTGATGAGTTATTGAAAAACTGCTCAATTAGAATGTTATTTGTATTTTTTCTTTCATGATATTTAATTTATGATTAGACTCTACATAGAACAGACTTAAAAGTTTGTTGTTGTTGTTGTTAGATGGTGCAGTGGATAGTGTGCCAGGCCTGGAGTCAGAAAAACTTATCTCCACAAGTTCAAATCTGGCCTCCAACACTTACTAGTTGTGCGACCCTCAGGCAAGTCTCTTAAACTTGTTCATCTCAGTTTCCTCATCTTGAAAAAAAGTTTAAAGTTAAAGAAGGAAATGTAAAACCCCTCTTATCTTTGCCAAGAAAACCCTCCTTATCTTTGTCAAGAAAACCCCCAATGGACTCATGAAAAATCAGACATGACTAAAAACAACTACAATTCTTGTTGTTGTTTTCTTTTAATAGACAAGCAGGCTAGCAATGTTTTTATAGGAACCTATGATTTTTTAATTGATGTTTTTACTGAATCTTATCCATGTTATGCATGTGCATATGCCCATGAGTGTCTATAGACACAGCCTCTGGCTGGATTCTTCATAATAGGGATGAATTGGACACAGGACAGAAACATACCATCTGTCTTCACTCTCAAACCCATTTTATGTTCCCCACATATCAAAACTGGTCTTTACCATATAGTATGCCCTAAAGCCCTCTCCAAGATTTGGAGTAATGAGTGCAATATAACTAATT
Source organism: Potorous gilbertii (assembly GCA_028658325.1). NCBI lineage: Eukaryota > Metazoa > Chordata > Mammalia > Diprotodontia > Potoroidae > Potorous > Potorous gilbertii. Next base: position 619,865,235 of record CM053770.1, on the reverse strand, counting down.
CATGGATTCCTGGCTCAGAAAGAATGGTTTTGCAATTGACTTGATCAAGTCAATATATATGTGTGTGTGTGTGTGTATGCACACACACATGTAACAGAGAGAGACATTAGTATACACACACATATATTCATAATATACAATAATGTTTGGAATTTGTGTTGCTTGATATAAAATGACAAAAATTTTGCATGGTCCCTTCAACAAAGCAATATAACGCATGCATTCATATGTATATATACAAATATATACATATATATATATATATATATATATATATATATATATATATTTTAAGAAGTACTAACTTAGATGAAAAAATAACTTTGCCCAAATACTTGAAATGTAAGGACATTTTTCATTTTGCTGTTGTTGAGCTTTTTTTGCCTGAGATAATAAAGATATAAGATGTTGCTGATTCATTTCTTTTACAACTTCTGTGTCATGTGAACAACCCTAGGATGTACCAAGAAATTTTCTCTGATCTTACAACCTCTCAAATCTCTCCAAGACAGAAATTTTACACTGAAGATAAAACAACTTTAGCTCCATGCATGGACATTTATTTTTAAATAGTGTTTCTCCTCCCATCCCCCAATTTCATGTTGAGAAAATTCTTAGCATTTAATTTTACAAGACCTTGAGTTCCAAAGTTTTCTCCCTCTCTCCATTCCCTCTCCTGCTCTCTTCTGAAAATATCAGGTAATTTGGTAAAGATTGAACATGAACTATCATGTGTAATGGTAATTTAAATGGGGAGATCTTTTATATTCATTTATAAGTTCATGTGACTCGCCTGGGTCACATGGAAGCCTGAGTCCATGAGTCTGACTTCCATGGAACCTGTGGTGGGAGGAGTTTACTGAACAGGAAGAGAAGAAGCTAGATCAGAATTGAGAGGAAATTGATCAGAGTCTAGTCAGAACTAGAAACTGCAAACAAGCAGGTTGCTGACCAGCATGAGTGGAAATAAAAAAGAAAAACCTGTTTGTGATTTGTTTAAGGGACCTGGTTTGTGGGAAGCTTAGCGGGGGGAAAGCTTGGGGATAGTGTTCTCTGCATTGTTATTTTGTATGGATTTTTGTTGCTATGCTGGATTTGGCTTTCTGGTGTCTGAATCAATGTTTTGGTGCTGTCTTCCATGTGGAGAGTCTGTTTTATTTCAAAATTCATAATTGCGATGGGATATTCATGGAAGCTGTAGGTGCTGTGAATATCACATTGGCACTACAAATGGTGATGGAGATAGAATCATGAAATATCAGACTTCTATCTGGGGACAGAAAGGCAGAGGAGATAGAGGAAGAAATGGATGTTCCATGATGGGTTGATCTGCTTTATTCCTTCCCAGCAAGAGAATGGGCTAAAGGCACAGGGCTCCATGAAAACTGGGAGACAAGGCTACAGAAGGGAGAACCCAGAGATTTAGAAAGGTCTTTGCAGGGAATACTAATCGAAAAAGGAAAAGAAATTGAAGAGTTATATAGGAGATTCTGGACCTTGCTGACAAGTTATTGCCTTAAATGTAAAAGCAGAGATAAACCGCTGGAGGAAAAATCTCAGATGGAAAGGGAGTTGACTGGTTTGCATGAGAAGCTTTTCATGCTGCCACATTCAAACTCTCCTTTAGCAGAGCAAGCTGGAGGGTCTCAAGTGGTAGGAAAAGCTATTGCTTCTTTAGCTCATAAAAAGAAACAAAAGGGTAACAAGAGAAAGGACGCACTGGCATCTTCTCAGGCAGAAGCACAACAGGAGGATCAAAGGGCCCCCACAATATTTGGGGAGGTAATTGAGGATTTTACTCAGCAGGAGGTCACAGATATTTTGAGTGACTTTACCCAAAGGATGGGAGAATCCTTGGTATCTTGGATGGTGAGAATTAGTGAAAAAGATAAATAGCCTGGAGAGAAAAGAGTAAATAGCCTGCAGATTAAAAATCAGAATTGATTGACAAGAAAAAAATTCTTTACTGCTCTATTGAGAGCAGGGGTAGATTATGGAAAAAATAGATGGCATTCCAACTAATACACTATATAAAATGTATTTAGGAAAGAGTCTTGGTTTTAGACTGAGCGGAGAGATGAGACCTGCCCCCTGCAGATCCTCCTGAAACATTGTATCCAAGTTCATCATACTTACAGGGAAAATGGGAAGTTGGCCAGGTCCCAGCTCAAATTAAAGAAAGTATGCCTCTAAACAGAATGATGACCAAAAACTGCACAGTAGAAAACAGTAAACAGTATTGAATGCGGCTGTGATGGTAGGTTCATGGACTCCAGAAGCATAGCTGATCCTATCTACCCTCCTTCTGGCTATAGTTTCCTTGTTTCTTTTTGGCTTTTTATCTGTTTACCTTGTTTGTCAGATTTGTTTTCTGCAGGCTTCATACTCTCCACCTGTAGACACCTGATCCCCTAAGCAACATGTTACCCCTTTTCCACAACGTCGTTTCACCCTTGGACCTGGCATTAACCATGCTCTGAATGCCAGCTAAAGGAATGACCCCTCGAATGGGACCCCATGGGGCATGGACAGCTATATGTCCAAGCTCAGGAGGAAGTAGCTATGGAAAAAGAGACCTTTGCCCCATATCCCAAGATTTGGGGCCCCTTTCATCCCAGGGAGGCATGATGAGGTGCTTGTTATTTTATGTTGAGATGTTATTTTATGCGCTTATTTTGTGTAATACCTGTTATGATAAATTTCTGTTGATACCAGTTACTTAATATACTGTTTTATATGCTTATTTTCTGTTGTCCCTGTTAAAGTTCTGTTGATTCCAGTTGCCCCACTGATCTGACCTACGGAATGAATACAAAGATCTTGGGGCTTCATATTATGGTAATTTAAATGGGTAGATCTTTCCCATTCATTAATAGACCCATGTGGTCTGCCTGGGTTGCACGAAAGCCTGAGTCACCTGGAGCCTGTGGTGGGAGGAGTTTACTGAATGGGTGGAACGGGAAGAGGCAGAGAGTTAGGAGGATATTAGTCATGAGAGCAGTCAGAACTGAAGAATGTAGGCAAGCCCACAGCTAGCTGTATGAGAAGGGCATTGTGTTTAAGGGAAGCCTGTTGGTGATTTCTTTAAAAGAGCTGGTTTGTGAGAAGCCTAGAAGAGGGAAGATTTGGGGATGGCATTGTTCTCTTCTTCGTTATTGTGTACAATTTTTTGTTACTGTGATGGATTTGGCTTTCTGGTGTCTGAATAAATGTTTTGGTTCTGTTTATGGAGAGACAGTTCTATATCAATTCAGAATTGTGCTGAGGTATTCATAGCCAATGTAGGCATTGTGAATATGACATTGGTGCTATATCATGCAGAATGTATTTCCTTATTAGTAACAGTTGTTCAAAAAGAAACAGATCAAAAGCAAAAAATTAATAAAGTGAAAAAATATTTCAATATGTATTCAAAGTCCATCAGCTCTTATCTGGATGTGGATAGCATTTTTCTTCATGAGTCCTTTGTACCTGTCTTGGTTCATTGTGTTGCTGAGAAGAGCTGAGTAATTAATAGTTGGTCATCACACAATATTGGATCAGTTCACAAGTACACCAAAAGTACATAAGTGTCCCAGTTTTCCTATATCTTCTTCAACATTTATCATTTTCCTTTTTTTGTCACACTAGCCAATTTGATTGGTGTTAGTTGATTTTCAGAGTTGTGATTTAGTGCAGTTCTTTAAATATCTACAAATAGCTTTGATTTATTCATCTGAAAACTGTTCATGTCCTTTGATGATTTATCAGTTGGGGAATGGCTTGCAAATCCTTATAAATTTGATCCCCTTATCTATATACTGGAGAAATGAGACCTTTTATCAGAAACAATGACCGTAAAGATTATTTCCTAGTTTTTTGCTTTCCTTTTAATTGCATTGATGGAATTTCTAACAAAGCTTTTTATTTTAACATAATCAAAATTATTTGTTTTATGTTTTGTATTGCTTGCTATCTCTTGTTTGGTCATGAATTCTTACCTTTCCCATAGATCTGACAAGTGGACTATTCCTTGCACTTCTAATTTGCTTATGGGGTCACGCTTTATGTCTAAATTATGAACCAGTTTTACCTTAACTTGGTATATAGTGTGAGATCTTAATCTATACCCAGTTTGTGTCTAATTGTTTTCCAAATAGTTTTTGTCACATATTGAATTCTTATTAGGCTGGGGTCTTTGCAAACACCAGGTAATTATGGTCATTGACAGCTTTGTTTTGTGTATCTAATCTCTTCCACTGACCCACCACTCTATTTCTTAGTCAGTAACAGATAGTTTTGATAATTGCTGCTTTATAACATATTTTGAGATATGGTATTACTTGACCACCTTCCTTTGTATTTTTCCATTAATTTCCATATTATTCTTGATCTTTTTTCTCTCAGATTAATTGTGTTGATATTTTTCTAACTCTATCAAAAATTTTTTTCATAATTTGATTTGTATGATGCTGAAGAATTAAATAACTTTAAGCAGAATTGTCATTTTTATTATATTGGCTTGACCTACCTATGAGAAATTGATATTTTTTTCATTTGTTAAGATATGACTTTATTGTGTTAAAAGTATATTATAATTGTGTTCATATAGTTCCTGGGTTTATCTTGGTTTATCTTTCATTATTTATGATTATTTTAAATGAAATTTCTCTTTCTATCTCTTGCTGCTGGTATTTGTTGAGTTATACAAATAATTTCTGATGATTTGTGTTGGCTTTCCTTATGTCTTATAACTTTGCTAAAGTTGTTCATTATTTCAAATAGTTTTTTCAGTTGATTCATTAGGATTCTCTAAGTGTGTCATCATTTCTGCAAAGAGTGACAGTTGTGTTTCTTCCTTGTTTATTCTAATTCCTTTAATTTAATTTTCTTCTCTTATTGCTATAGCAAACATTTCTAGTACTAAATTGAGTAATAATGGTGACAGTGTGCAGCCTTGCTTCACCCCTGACCTTATTTGGGAAGACTTCTAGCTTGTCTCCATAGTAGATAAATCTTGCTGATCTTTTAAGGTAAGTATTACTTATCATTTAAAGGAAACTCTCTTTATTCCTATGCTCTCTAGTGTTTTTAATACAAGTGGGTGCTATATTTTATCAAACTTTCTTTTTTCTATGTTTATTAAGCTATTTATATGATTTCTGCTTATACCATATCAAGTCAATTATGTTGATAGTTTTCCTAATAACAAACCAACACTGCATTCCTGCTATAAATTCCGACTGGTGATATTATTTTGTTCAAAATTTTTGCATTGGTATTCATTATGGAAATTGGTCTGTAATTTCTTTTTCTGTTTTAGCTCTTCCTATTTTCAGTATCAGCACCAAATTACTCCACAAGAGGTGTTTGGAAAGAGTACTTATTTGCCTATTTTTCCAAATAGTTTATATGACGTTGGAATTAATTGTTCTTTAAATGTGTAAAAGATGTCTCCTGTGAACCCATCTGGTCCTGGGAATTTTTTCTCAAGGAGTTCTTTCATAGCTTTATCAAATTCTTTTTCTAAGATGAGGCTTTTTAGGCATTCTATTTCCTGATCTTTAAATCTGTGTAATTTTTATTTTCCTAAATATTTATCAGTTTCATTCAGATTGTCAGATTTATTGGCATATAATTGGGAAAAATATTTCTTAATTATTGATTTAATTTCTTTGTCACTGGTGGTGATTTTACTCTTTTCATTTCTGATACTGGATATTTGGTTTTCTGTTTTAAAATCAAATTAAGGAATTGCTTATTGATCAAATTTAGTTTTTTATATGAAATAAGGCACTAGATTTATTTATTTGCTAAATAATTTACTTTTTAACTTTTAGGCTTATTAATCTCACCGTTCATTTTCAGGATTTCCAATTTGTCCTTTTTCAAGTTTTTTTTAGTTGCTTACCAACTCATCGACCTGCTTTTCTTCTATAGTGTTGATGTAAGAATTTAGAGAAATAAAATTTCCCCTAAGTATTGCTTTGGCTGCATCTAACAAATTTTGATATGTTTAATTTTTGTCATTCTCTTTAACAAAATTGTTCCTATAATTTGTTTTTGACCCACCTATTCCTTAGGATTGTATTATACTATTATTATATTATTAATATTATATTATATTATTATATTATATAATGATATGATATATGATTATATTATATTATTTAGTTTCCAATTAATTTTAATCTATATTTGCAATTCTCTTTGTTGGGAATTTTTACTGCATTATGATCTGAAAAGAATACATTTGCTATTTCTGCCTTTCTACATTTGATTTGATGTTATTATGACCTAATACATGGTCACTTTGTGAATAGGTGCTATGTGCTGCTGAGAAAAAGATATGTTCATTTCTGTTCCCATTTAGTTTTCTCCAAAGCTCTGTTGTGTCTAACTTTTCTGATATTCTGGTTACCTTCTGGATTTCTTTCTCATTTATTTTTGGTTGGATTTATCAAGTTTTGAGAGGGGACAGTTGAGATCCCCCCACAAACTAGTATAGTTTTGCTGTCTATTTTTTCCTGTAAGTCATTCAACTTCTCCTCTAAGAAAATATATAATATATTACTTGTTGCATGTACATTAAGTGTTGATATTACTTCATTGTCTGGGATACCTTTTTAACAAGATATATTTTACTTCCTTATCTCTTTTTTATTAACTATATTTTTTGCTTTTGCTTTGTCTGATATGATTATTAAGACTTTTTTTTTACTTCAGCTGAAGCATAATATAATCTTCTACAGCATTTTACTTTTGATCTATGTGTATCTCTTTGCTTCAGATGTGTTTCTTGTAAACAACATATTGTAAGATTCTGGTTTTTAATCCACTCTGCCATCCACTTCTGTCTTATGGGAGAGTTCATTTCATTCACAGTAAGTTATAATTACTAGTGTATTTCTCTCCATCCTATCCTCTTCCCCATTTTGCATTTCTCTCTCCTATCACTCTGTCCCTCCTCACCAGAATTTTGTGTCTTACCACCCCTCTCAATTTGCCCTTCCTACCATCACTCCCCTTTCTTCTTTCTCCTCTTACTTCATTATAGGGTACGATAATTTTCAGCATTTAATTTCAATTGTTTTGTATTGGACAGTACCAGAACTGAACTCTGAACACCTGGTGCTGGGATAAATAACTAAGAAAAAGAGAAAGTAAGATGTGATAAGAGGGCAGAAGTGTGTGTTTTGTCATGTGAGGAGGTGGTGGAAGTACAGCACTCTAGCAAGCCTAAGGGAAGGACAACAGCATTTGTCCATGTCCATTTCTGACCACCTAAAATTCAATAGGGGTAAAGACTCAGGCAGTTTAACCATGAATTGCTTAGCATGGGAGGAGGGTGAGATGCTTTGAGATCCAGGTCCCCAAAAAGTTGATAATCAAAAGAGAGTCACAAATGATAGGGAAAATAAAGGGAGGGAGATGTTACCAAAAATTTTAGGAAGAAAAAATTCAAAGAACTTGACCATGAATAGATAAATCAACAAGAAAAAAAACCAGAAAGAAAAACTTTGTTTCTAATAAGAGAGTTCAGTTCAGGTATCTATGAATAAAGACTAAAAAAAAGAAGGAAAATTAATCTAACCCTTCATGAGACAGAGGACCCAATGGAATGTAAGGAGAATAAGTATTGGAGCAGATCTAGCAAGAATTAATCATTTAATGATGTAAATTGCTGTCTTTGCTCAATAAATGTTTATAGAGAATTTTATGGGTTGTCTAAATTCACATAAGAAAATATAATTATAAATTGTGTCTTTGGTGACAGTAAGAAGATTTTCAATAATCCTTAAATATAGTGCTACTGTTCCCACTTACATATGTTCTTACATATGTAAGAACCATCTTACATATAGTGTTTTCCAAAATAATAACTAATGACAGGTAACATTTATATAGTGATTACTATGTGCAAGACACTCTACTGAGTATGTTACAATCATCATTTTATTTGATCTTCACAGCAACCTTAGGAATTAGGTGCTATCCCCCCATTTTATAGATGAAGAAACTGAGGCAAGTAAAGGTTAAGTGGCTTGCCCAGGGTCACACAGCTAGTGTCTGAGATCAGATTTGAATTCAGTTTTTCCTGACTCCAGGACCAGTGCTCTATCCATTTTGTAACATTTCAGATCCTTTCCTTAATATTGTATCTTCCATTCACTTTTATTTCCTTCTTCTTTTATCATTCCTTCTCTAGGTCCTCAACCATTTCTGAAATCATTAAGATTGTTCCTTCAATCTTTTTCTCTCCATTTTTTTTTCTGTGACCATCTTTTGCCTCTAAGTGATTCCAACACTAACCTCTTTTTTTTGTCTCTAGACCTGCATTTATAATTATCTATAAAATATCACCAACTGGAATTTTGCCAGAACCTCATAACTAATATGTATTTATCTCTGCCTGGGTGATAAAATCTATGGTGGTGCCCTTGAAAGAAATAAGTGACTCCCTTAACAAAAATGTTTAAAAAAAAAGTAGTGATGGATTTTAGTGGAAACAATAAGATTTATTTTTTTCAGATACAGCTTTCAAAATTCTCTTTGTATAACCACAGCAAACCAAATATTAGTCTGAAAAGAATATTGGTGTGAAGTAGAGTAACCCTATATTTATCTATCCTTCACACAGTCTAAAAGATTTTTTCTCCTCTTCTCTTTAAAGATTCAGTTACTGGGAAATTCAAGGAAGGTGGCAAAGAGAAAATTCCTTCTCCTAGGCAAGAAATAAATATAAGGGGAACATGTAGAAACAAATCACATTCCTTCTTCAAGAAATTTTCTAAAGAAGAATTGTGGAATACAGGCAGAGACTTGCAATGACTTTTTTTAGATGGGGAGACTACAGAAAAATTACTTCTTCATGGGGATTTTATGAGAAATGAATGCTAAATGGGACAGGCTACAGCAAGTAAATTGTGTGTTAGATCAGAACCAGACACTTTAGTTTCATGAGTCATTGGCTTGGAAAACTGTCTTGAAGGAATTAGGGAGTAGGAGGAGGGAAAAAAGAAAGAAAACCTATCAAAAACTATGTCACAGGTGGAAAAATAATGGAATAATGCACAAAAAAAACATAAAAAAAGAGAGTCAATCAAGTTTGACAGTGAAAAAAATCACTTAGCTGACATTTTCTTGCTATAAGGAGAGGAAATTCCACACTTCCTTGAGATTTTTGAACTCAGGATCATTGAAGCTCAACTCAATGACTGATCCAATCTACCATGAAAGCCTTTATATAATTTTCATATGCTAGCTCCAAAGAAACAGCATTCTGCAATCTTACATTTAAAATATGATTACATAAAAATTGTCAATTTTGGATATGTATGACTCATTGAATTCAGATTAATTTAAACTCCAAATATATCAGCTGTAGATTGTTTAATTTACTTTGACCACATTGTCATTTCTCTAGATTAAATTGTGCAGGAAAAAAAGTAACATTTATGTGGTAATTTCAGTTTTACAAACCTAGTTCCATATGTTTCAGGGTTCAGTCAGGGCACCTCCAATTAACTGAATTCTCTTGGTGAAGTTATAGGCTATGGACCCTTGTATAAAAAGAAAAGTGCAATGTCATTCTTGACCATTTTCCATTCGTCTGGTGCTGACTATATCTGAAGGAATTTGATCCATGGAATTCTGTCTTTTTCTTCTCTGAACATCTTAAATTGACTTTCTGCAAATCTAAGGTGCTTCTCAGATGTTCTAATATTTTATTTTCTCTGTCACAAATTCTAAAATTGAATGGTCACTTCCCTCTAGACCTTTCCCATCATTTTCACTTCAGAAATCAGTTCTTCCCCTTTAGTGAGAATCAGATATAGAATAGAATTTCCCTTTATTTGTTCCTTCACTTTTGATAGATAAAATAATTACTAAATCTAACCAAGGAATTATTAGTTAAATAAAAATAATTAGTTGCTTCTTGAGAGTAGGAGTTAGAGTAAAAGTTAAACAGAAACAGAGAAACAAATAGAAGACATACAGAGACAAAACTAGAGTGATCAGAGAAAGAGATAAAGAGTTGCTCAGCAGAGGTCTGGGAAATTCAAATGCACCATCACTAACATGCCATACCTTTGTGACAGTCTTATGATCTGTTTCCCAAATTCCTCCTCTCTGCCCCCTTCCATCTCTCAAGGTGGTCCTTGCTCAAAAAATATCCCATGGGCACCTGGAGGGGCCCTAAGATTCTTTCCACAGGTCCATTAAGTCACAACTTTCTACAATGATGTTAGGATGTTGCTTGACTTTTAAAACACTTCTCTCTTTTGCAACTCTACATATATGTAAAGTTGGATTTTCTTCATATACTTCAATCAAAATAGCATATTCTAACAGATTGTAAAAGCAGATAAGAATTCAACTTGTCTTCTATTAAGTTAGAGATTAAAAAGATTTACAGAAACATGTAAACAATGCCACTATTCTCACTATTTTTAAGTTTGAAAAGTAGTTATTTTTAAAAATGTTATTTGTCAGCAAACAATTTACAATTTTTATTTTTAAATGAATGAATAAATATTTAAATTTTTAAAAATCCCATGAAGGTGGGCATGTATTCTGTCCTTTTCCTTTAGGACATATATCATGTGGGAATGACGACAACTTCATGTTTGGGGAGTTGTTGATTCATAACTTGCAAAAAATTTCCCATTCCATCATGCACAGAAAAAGTGAAGAATAAATAATTACCCTCCCTTTACATTTGACTCATTTGAGATGCATCTATGCTTTCTGTCTCTTAGAAAATATTTCCAAAACAGGCAGTAAGATGAAGATAGATTTCACTCTCATTCTCTCTTTCCAAGCTACCACCACAGGAGGCAATAGAGGCAATTAGGAGGCAACTAAATACACAAAGCGTCAAGAACCCTGTTTAACTCTTCTGCTTTGTCTTTTAATGTAAAAAGACAACATCGGTCAGTGATTTTGAGAAATTACATTTTCAACTCTGGTGTTAAATTTTATGAATTAGAATTAGTCAGAATCTGTTGACATGGGTTAAGTTGGAGGTGATTTCTCTGATAGCACTACTCAGAGGAGAAGAAGGACTATTTCCAGGTTCACATGGGAAGGATTTTTTACTTTAGAAATTTCTATAATTTTTTTAGTCAACATGACATAAAAAGGAGCTTTATAAATTAATATATTACTGCCCCCTTGGGATTTTTTCATTTGATTTGCAGCTGGAATCATCTGTAAGTGTTACTTCTCCTGTTAGACAGTGAGCTCTTTGAAAACAAGGACCACCTTACTTTTCTATTTGTATCCTCAGTACTTAGCACATAGTAAATATTAATAAGTGTTTTTTTTTCATTCATTTATTCACTGAAGAGCTATGCATTAGCGATCAGAGAATTTGGCCATTGTGAGTTGCTTTGGCATTACAAATCTGAGATAAATGTGAAATAGTATTTCTAAGCTATTTCAGCAATGCCACAGATAGGTGACTTTACCATTTGGGAGACTATAATGAGTGTTATGGGTAATTGTTTTCTGCTTCCTGTAGGCATTAATGTGTATTTAGTATTTTGAATCTTAATCATTTTCTGTTGAGAAAGAAAGAAATATTTTTTTTAACCTTATACCTATATTTTACATAGAGCACCTTTTCTTGAAGGGTTCACATTTTAAGGGATATTTGAGACATGAGCCATACCTTTAAGTTATATTAATATATTTTCCTAGGACATTATCCATGATTAACTAATATAAGACTATATTATTTTTGTGTCTTATTTAAACCTTTCATTATCTTCCTTCTCATTCTGCATTATTTTATCTTTTTTACTTCTTTCTGTCCATTCAATTTATATTTGTTTATCTTTCCAGATGAAAAATTAAATTGTATTGATACCAGAGTTGCTAATTTGTTTGCCAACATTGAGCTACATTTTAGGCTCAGAGCAATGTTGCATGAATTCTACCTTTCATTTTGTACAGAATATCAATATTGCAACCAATTGAATGTAGTAAGATATTGGGCCTGGCGTTTTAATGTTTCATGTGACATAGTGCATTAATGTTTTCACAGTGCTGCTGACAGTAGAAACATTCTTTCAATGATGATTTCATTCTAAACCAGAAACTTAATAGTGCTTAATAATAAAGGAGTTTTATATATGGGATCTAAAAATTACTGTGACCAATAGTCATTTTAGAGTTGATGATAAAATTATTGTTCAGAGCTGGTCCTCCGAGTTACTCTTATGTTATATATAATACATAAATTAGGAAAATGTTTTAAAGAAATATCTCAAGACTAATGCATATTTCTAATATATGTAGCTGGTGTAATATAAGAAAATAAATCTTTGAAAATATATTTAATGTAGTATTTATTTCTATATGATTTTCCAGAATGATTTTATTTGTTCATGGGTAGAAATGGGAAGTATGTATTTGTACCTCTTTTCAAAATCTATTGTTCTGTTTAATTAGAAAATAAAGATGTGGTCTTTCATTCACCTTACTACAACAAGAAGTAGCAGTCATAGTAGAAAGAATGTTACCTCTAGAGACAAAACATTTGGTTTTAAATCATGACTGAGTAAATCACTAGTGGTATCATCGCAAACATCAATTTTAAAAATCAAAATACTATAATTATTTATGAATTATTACTTTCATAACCCACCCCCCTTTTCAGAAGCATAGAAATTCACTGGGGTAACTAATGAATTGTTTCCAGTGAGAATAGATTAGTTCCTTACATTACTCTCTTCCCCCAAAAAAACCTATGAGTGGTTTCACTTGCTTTCTTGACACCAAAGTTATATTCAGTGGCAGATTTAGAACGTGAAAATTGGAATTTAAATTAAGAAAATATACTGAATATGAAATTATTCAAACATTGTGAGAAAAACATTTTAGTAAAATAGGATAAAAATTGAGACCCTAATTAATTCTGATGAAATTGTGAACTCTTCCAGCCATTTTGGAAGTAGTCAGGAATTATGCCCCAAAAGTTATTAAATTGCCTATGCACTTTGATCAAGAAGTACCATTAATTACTATATCTGTTTCCAAAGATAATTAGAGAAAAAAGAAAAATAATCTATATGTTCTAAAATATTGATAGCAGCACTCTTTTTGGTGGCAAAGACCTGGAAATTGTGGGGATGCCTATGATTTGGGGAATGGCTAAGCAATTTATAGTATATGATTGTGATGGAATACTACTGCGTTATAAGAAATGATGAGCCCATCAATATGATGACTTGCATGAAATAATGAAGAGTGAAATGAGCAGAAACAAGAGAAGGATTTTTAAAATTAATTTTATTGTGTCTTTTAAAAATAACTATTTAGTAATTTATGTAGTGTATTTTTAACTTTCATTTTTAAACTTTGAGTTTCAAATTCTCTCCCTTCCTCCCTCCTCAACCTTGCCTTATTGAGAAGGCAAGCAATTCAATATAGGTTATACATGTATAGTCATACAAAAATTTTCCACACTAGTCATGTTGTAAAAGAAAACATAAAAAAAATCAGGAAAAATAAAGTAAAAAATGTATACTTCAGTCTGTATTCAGGCACCATCAGTTCTTTCTCTGGGCACAGATAGCATTTTTCATCATAAGTCTTTAACAGTTTTCTTGGACCATTGTATTGCTGCTAATATCTAAGTCATTCACAGGTGATAATCTTACAATATTCCTTTTACTTTACATATAGTTCATTTCATTTTGCATCAACTCATGTAACTCCAGGTTTTTTTAAGAGCATCCTGCTCATTATTTCTTATAGTACATAGAATTCCATCACAATCACATACCACAATTTGTTCCTCCATTCCCCAATGGATGGGCATCCACTCAATTTCCAGTTGTTTGACACCAGAAAGGAGCTGTTTTAAATATTTTTTGTAATATAGATCCTTTTTGTTTTTTTATTTCTTTTTAGATACAGACCTAGTAGTGGTATTACTAGTTCAAATGACATGAAAAGTTTCTTGAACTCTTTGGGTATACTTCCAAATTGCTCTATAGAATAGTTGAATCAGTTTACAACTCTACTGAAGTCCATTAATGTCTCATTTTCTACATCCCTTTCAATATTTGTCATTTTCCTTTTTTTTTTTACCTATTAGCCATTGCAATAGTTATGAGGTGGAACTTCATAACAGATTTAATAATTTGTATTTCTCTGATTAGTAGTGATTTAGAACATTTTTAAATAGCTATAGATATCTTTGATTATTTCATTTAAAAATTGTACATATCTTTTGCTCATTTATCAATTGTGAAATGACTCTCATTTTTGTAAATTTTACTCAGTTCTCGATATGTTTGAGAGATGGAACCTTTATCAGAGGAACTTCAAAATGTATTTCATAGTTACTATTGATAACTGTATTTCCCTCCATCCTGCAGCCCATTTATTTTATTCTCTCTTTTTATCCTGTCCCTCCTCAAAAATATTTTGCTTCTGACTAATATCTCCCCAAAACTGCCCTTCCTTCTATCACTCCCACTGTTATGTTTCTTCCATTCCCCTTCTCTTTCCTAGTTAAATAGGTTTCTATACTCAGTTGAAAGTGTGTGTGTGTGTATGTTATTATCTCTTTGAGTCAATTCTTATGAGAATAAGGTTGACGCACTCTCCTTCTCTTCTCTTCTCTTTCCTCCCACTGTAAAAGCTTTTCCTTGCCTCTTTTATGTGACATCATTTACCCCATTTTACCCCCTCCCTTTCCCTTTTCCTCAGTGCATTCCTCTCCCCCCTTTAATTTTATTTTTGAGCTTTTCATATTCAATACACACTTGTGTCCTCTCACTATACTTCTAACTGCCCTAATAATGATAAAATTCTTACAAGTTACAAGTATTGTTTTCCCCTATAGGAATATAAGCATATTAACCTCATTAATTCACTTATGGTTTTGCTTTCCTGATTATCTTATTTATTCTTCTCTTGAGTCTGGTATTGAAAAGTGAAATTTTCTATTGACCCTTGATCTTTTCATCAAGAATGCTTAAAAGCCCTCTATTACATTAAATATCTATTTTTCCCCTGAAGGATTACACTCTTTTTTGCTGGTTAATTAATTCTTGCTTGTAATCCTAGCTCCTTTGCCCTCTGAAATACTGTATTCTAACCCCTTTGATCTAAATGCTAAATTCTGTGTCAAAATTTCTAAATGCTAAATTTTGTGTCATCCTGATTGTTTTTCAGGATAAACCACCTGAACCACCCTGTTTGCATTGTTTCTTTCTGGTTGCTTGAAATATGTTCTTCTTGACCTGTGAGTTCTAGAGTTTGGCTGTAATATTCCTGGAAGTTTTCATTTTGGGATCTCTTTCAGGAGATGATAGGTGGATTCTTGCAATTTCTATTTTACCTTCTGGTTTTAGACTATCAGGGAATTTTTTTCTTGATAATTTTTTGAAAGATGGCATCAATGACATTCAGGTTGTCCAATAATTTTAAAATTATCTTTCCTGGAACTTTTTATCGTTAGTTTTTTTCTCCCAGTGAGATATTTTACATTATCTTCTATTTTTCATTTTCTTTTGTTGTTTCTTTATTTGTAATAAAGTCATTAGCTTCCATTTGCTGTATTCTAAGTTTTCAAGAAATTTTTTTTTTCAGTGAGATTTTGTTCCTTCTACTTTTTATGAAGGTTTTTCTTCATTGAATTTTTGTGCTTCTCTGATTTGGTAATTTAGCTTTTTAAGGCATTCTCATCTTTTTTTTTTTGCATCTCTTTTACCATTTGAATTAGTCTGATTTTTAAGGTATTATTTTCTTCAATATTTTTTGTGTCTCCTTTACCAAGCTGTTGACTCTTTTATTCATGACTTTCTTGCATCATTCTTATTTTCCTTCCCAATTTTTCCTCTACCTCTTACTTGATTTTTAAAATTCTTGTTGAGTTCTTCCATGGCTGGAGAACAATTAATATTTTTCTTGGAGCTTTGGATCTAGGAGATTTAACTTTGTTACCTTCTTCTGAGTGCATGTTTTGATCTTCCTTGTCACCATAGCGATTTTCTATGGTCAGAAATTTTTCTGTTGTTTGTTAATTTTACAGCTAATTTCTTGACTTTTAACTCTTTGTTAAAGTGAGATTCTAATTTTGAGGTGATGAGCATATTGCCCCAAGCTTCAGGGGTTTTGTGCAGCTGTTTTCAGGCATATTTCTAGGGATCTGCAAGTTTTTAATTCTTACACGGAGATGTATTCTAAGGAGAAGTATTTACTACTCTCTTGGCCTGTTCTCTGGTCTATGAGTAACCAGAATCACTCTTTTCTGACCTGGAATTATGACGAGGGTCCCTACTCCATCTATCTGCAATCTCTGTTGTGCTAGTGCTCCTCTTTGCCCTGGGACTGCCACCAAGGACCACAACCCATAGCTAAGTATGGGCAAATCAATAGAGTCCTGCCTCATTGCTATCAAAGAGAAACCAATAATCTTCTGACTGGTTGTTTGACCCACTTAACATCTGTGAGCTGAAAACTCTGGAAGAACTGCTGCTGCTGCTGATGGTTCAGTGGCACTGAAGGCCTGCTCCCAGTTTGAGTTGGTATGGCGTGAGCTGAATTATCCTCCAGTCTTACTTAGGTTTGACAGACCTTTTCTTCTGACTTTTTAAGTTGTCCTTGGCTGGAAAATTATATCACCCTGTTCTTTTGTGCTTTCTTCTGCTCTAAGGAAGGTTTTATGGCATTGTTTAAAGCTTTTGTGGTGTTTTGGGGGAGATCTTAAGCATGTCATTGCCTTTTCTCTGCCATCTTTGCTCTACATTAGCAATATTGTTTTGTTAACAATTTTGAGCAGCTAAGTCATTTTGACTATTATTTATGCCTAAATTAACTATAAAGGATATATGAAGTAGAATACTGCCTATGTCCAGAGAAAGAATTGATAATTAGAAGTATGCATAGAATGATTTTTGTACGCATAAATGTACACATACATACATGATTATGTACATACATACATACATATATAAATGAATACCCATACATACATACATGTTTGTGTTTAATGTTTAGTCATCTCTGTGTGGGGGGAGAAAAGAAGAAAAAAATGGAAGAAACATGGAATAGTAAGTTATACATACTAGCTTTGCAGTTTCATGTATAATCATCTTCTTTTTTAATTATGATATGATATGGAAATGTTTCTTTTATTCCATAAATTAAAAAGAAAATAAAAATTGAAAAAGAAAGTAGACTGACATAACTTGTTCTACTATCAGATTATCTTTTATAATATTATTACATGTACTAATATTTAGAGATAATGTGTTCAGTGGAAACAGACTGGGAGTTAAAATCGGAAGTACTGACTTAGCTGCCCCTCTTACAGCATGTATGAACATAATGTAACCTTCCACTCAATGCAGCTTTTTAATTCAAAATATTGAAAAAAATAACCATTGGACATATTGCAGATCTGTGGAATGAAATTAAAGTATAAATAGAACTACTAAATAGTACATAAAAATTCCTGTGGACTCATATTGATTTTATTTTAAAATATAATATTACCTATCTTATTTTATTTTCCTTATTTAGTTAAATATTTACCAATTAATTTTTAATTTGGTTTGGGCCACACTCAATTTGTTGTGTCACATGTGCCCCACACTTAATGTTTGACACCTTTGCTTTAGAGGAACATAGTATTCAAGTGTCAGACTGTATGGCCTTTAAGGTATCCAAATTGAGATTTTGTGATTCCTTCTGGGTCTCAGTTTCCTCATGTATAAAATGAACAGGGTGTATTTGTTGACCTCTAAGGTCCCTTCTCAGAATAAATTAATAATTTTATTTCTCTACTCCTCACTAGAAATAAGATATTTGTTCTTTTGTTATGTTGTCCTTTGTAATTGAAAAGGACCAAAATAACATCACAATATCAGGGTAAATGTACAATATGATCAGCATCAATCAGTACCAGCTCAGAAAACTCAACACAGATTGGGTACAAATAATCTGCATGAACGTTTAGGAAGGTCATGTCTCTAAATTTGCAGATCTCATGTTTCTTTTGAGCTATTGCAATTTTGCTTTGCTCAAAAAGCACAGCACCTTCTTTGATGGGGGAGTACCATGCTGGATGATCATCAAAAATCAGTTTTTTTTTTTTTATGAATAGTGGACACCCTGCCTTAAATGTCTCATCTTAAATGGAATAAGCAGTTAATTTACACAAGACAAGCTAAATGGCACTCAAAACCTCTTTTTAATTTGGAAGTTTAGTTAAAGAATGATTGACTTCCATCTCGGGTGTGGATCAATGACTTCAACATTGCTTGATGATGGCCTTTTGAAAACCCAAAGAAACTATTCAATCTATCTTTCCAGGATCATGTTCTCATCTCTCTCAATGTGACTCTACCAGCACTGAGTAGTTAAGATGCACCATAAGTCTTTGATTTATAAATAGCCTGCAGGGAATCATAGAAGTTCTTTGATTGTTACTGTCAGCATAAAACTAAATTTCATCTCCCTTCTAACTGAGCAAAGAATCTTGCATCTCTCTAAGCTTTGGTTGGACTTTACTTTTGATGAAGTTAAATGCAGCTTTCTGAAAGATGGTTAAATTATCCTAGCAAACCCTATGAAGCTTTTTTTTGTTGTTGTTTGTTTAGCATCTTCTGAATTTCTCCATTACTGTCATGAAGGCAATCCTGATTTAGTGAGTATTATGACCTAGATGAGTAAATGTGGTGTTGTACACCTTTACCCAATGAAAACTACCCATTCCTTTTTTGCTCTAGTTTTTCCAAGTGTTGTTGGATCATCTTTTCCTCCAAGTCAGTGATAACATGTTCAGAGGAAGAGAAGTGCTCTAATTAGTTGATCCTGAGTCTTCTGACGGTCATCTTGCTTTGGACACCCTTCTTTTGTTGAATATTAATGTTTAGCTTGAAGAAGATATCAATGATCTGTTCAGCACTTGATGCCAAATATTGCCTTCATAACTCACAACATGTCTCTTCTTACAGTGATATAGTCTATTAAATGACAATGTATGCTGCTAGTTTACATCCATGAAGTTTTATTGTATTTTGGTAAAAGGATGACAGCGTTGGAGAAGAAATGGTTATGAGATGCAAAAGTCTTCAATAGGAAGACATCATTGCTATTGCTACTTCAGACTATTCAACTCAAAGACTCCCTGCTATGTCTGATAGTTTGTGATTACTCTGCTGTCAAAGTCACCCAGAATTCCAAGCTTGTCTTCTTTTGACAAATTGATCATGAAGGTTTCATGGTCTTCATGTTTTTTTCTTTGACCTCATCAGGATTCATCATAGTGGGAGTATATACAGTGATTATGGTGGTATGTACTTTCCTACAAATGACAGCCACAGTGTCATGAGTCTGATCAATTCTTTTGAGAGGCATGAATGCTTGTTGACTAGATTAGGGTTGATTGAGAAACCTAAACCAGCTTCATAGTGTCCCTCTTTATGATAACAGCTTTAGAAAAACATGTATCCAACCCCAACTTTGGTAATCTGGCTTTCATTTGTAAACATTTGTAAACACTCAGGGCTGCTATTTGGGTGTGATACCTACTGAGTTCTCCAGCAACAAGAGATATTTGTATTTCAGGTCTATTGGATTTCACATTGTCCATAAATGTGCACACATTTCAGGTACCTATGGTCAGTAGAATTCTGTTCAGAAAAATATTTGTACATTTTTATTTTGTTTTAACTGCAGTGTGAGATCCTCACCTATCACAAGAACCAGGACAGGGCTGGATAAAGCAGACAACGTTTAGGGCACTTCTAGCCTCTTCCTCATGCCAGGAGATCTGCAGTGTAGTCCTTAAAAGAAGGACACCCATGGGGCTGCCAAACCCTATTTCTACTTCAGGTCATTCAGAAGATGAACCTATACCCTGAGCTGCCTTTGTGTGGGCTTGTGATTTCAGTTCATAGTGTATCCATACCTATTGCTTCATTACTAGCTCATCACCTCAGAACTTCAAGATAAGTAAAATAATAAAGTAGAAATTAATAAAATTTTAAGAATTAAAATGACAGAATTGTGTGAAGTCATAGACCTCACTCTCTCTTCCAGAGTCACTGGAGTCCAGTGGCAAGACAAAAGTCAAGATAACTGCTGATAACTTGGGTTCTTAGATGTAGTAATGAAATATATGCAGTAAAGACTATATTAAAGGAAAAAGGTTCGTCTTTGAAAAATGAAAGTCTATTTTATTTAGTGACTTCTCTTAGTATAAACAGTATGATTGAACAAACAGCAAAGCTAATGGAATCTGGGTCTGCAATGAGAGGAATAACTTTCACAAAGAAAGAGGCAATAATCTTCACTGATAGATACATTTAAAGTAAAATATTAAGTTCTGGCTGACACAAAATAGGAAGAAAATTGTTAATCTACAGTGTCCATGAGGGAAGCAAGAGTGGCAAAGACTTCAAGTGTAAATCATATGAGGATTAAATTTAAAAAATGGGAATGTTTAGATTGGAGAAGAGAAGAATATGGAGGGGTCAGGGGAAGGTTGATGACTATTTTTAAGTATTTGAAGGCTTGCTATGCATTAGAGAACTTAGACTTGTTCTGTATGGACCTGGGGTAGAAGCAGTTCTAATTGATATAAGTTAAAAAGAGGGAAATGTAAGCTTGGCACAGGAAAAAATTTCCCCATAGTGAGATAAATTTAAAAGTGCAGTAAGGTATCTTGGGAAAGTCTACTTTTTTTATGGTAGTCATTCTTTTTCATTTATAAGTTGTACTAGATAACAACTGCTGTTTCTGTCAGTTCTAAAATTTTATAATCTTGTGAAATATGATTTCTAGGTCCCGTTTATATCTTAGTCATTCATTAAGATCTATTCTAACTTGTAGAACTGAATACCTAAAGATTTAATTCAGGCTATTCACTGGAAAGTCAAACATTGAAACTGAAGCTTAAATACTTTGGACACTTAATGAGAAGACAAGACTCATTGGAAAAGACTTCAACTTTGGGGAAGTTTGAAGTCTTTTTAAAGGGGATGGTAGAAGTTGAAGTAGATAGATAGTACCATGGAAACAATGAATTTGAACTTGGATAGACTTCTAGATACAGTGGAAGACAGAGAGGCTGGCATACTGTGGTCACAGGGTCAGGAAAAATCAGACATTACTGAATGACTAAAAAACAAGGAAAAGGAGAACCACAAGCCTTCCGACAACATACCCCTCGCCTTCAGGCAATTTAAATCAAATTTATTTTAACTTCTAAAGTATTAAGGCAAGAGTACATATAACTTTGAGCAGGATTGTAGGAAGGTAAAGAGAAGACCACAGTGATTCTTTCCTGTATGTACTTTGCTACAACCCATTGTCAAAATGGCATATGCAGACTTCCCAGGGGTGATTGAGTTTTGTATGTGAAATGCAAAGTTTAGTTATTAAGAATTAAACCATCAGTGGAACAAAATGATGAGCTTTGTCAGATCAAGTGGCTTCAGGCATGCAAATATTACAGCAAAAGTTTGAGGAAAAGGAGGAAGTAACAGGAAGAGAATCTAATCATAAAAACATAAACTCAAGTCTGATGTAAACCAAGGGATCTCATCTAGTCTCTCATTTTAAAAATGGAGTTCTGTTTTCCTTTTTCTATGCTGGTAAGTTCCACTTTCTTCAAATGACCTTCTTATGTCATGGTTTCCGATGTTCACACCATTGAGATCATACTTTGTGTTCCAACTTGTCAGTATCAGTCCTGAAATGTAGTGCCCAAGAGTGAATATAATGCCACAACTGATAACTGACAAAGTAGAATTCATCATGATCTCCCTCAATTTAGACACAGAATATATATATATATATATATATATATATATATATATATACACATATACACATATACATACATACATACACATATATATACACATTATATATATATATACACACATATATAGACACACACACACATATATATATACACACACATTAAATCATAAAAATAATATATTACAACAAGGATTCACATATCACCCTGGTCATTCACATTAGGCATAAAGTTCATTAAAATCCTCTTCTTTCATATGTTCCCTTAGTATTACATATGGCCAACATGAACTTACATGTTTTTGAACCATATTCAGAAATATTTATCCTTGAAAAATTGTAGACTACATTTTTCTGGAATGGTGAAATTTTTCTTAATCTTATATGACTGCCATAAATAAAAAAGTTAGGAATGGCAAAAAAGATATTTTATTTACATTTGAGTAATAAAGGGGAGATCAAAAACGGAATAAGCCCAACATTCTTTGAGGTTAGAATGGAATTAATGCAAAACAGAAATAAAAACAGATTATTTAACACTTAATTTCTACCAGGGCAGAGGTCACTAAACATCATGGAGAGAATATTGGAATTGGAATTGCAAAGAAATTAGTGAAAAATTTTTGCCTCTATCACTCACTGTATCAATAGGAGATTCACTTAATTATCATGTGCTTTGAGCACAACCTACAAATGCTTTTGCTGTAATAAATACAAGCAAACTGCATTTGATTAAGAAGTTCTAACATTGGAAATTCACTCTGAAGGGCCAAAAATCAGAGATGCTTTCTGTTTTTACATATTTTGTGACAAGAAAGCAATCTCTCATTGTATTGCACTGAAACCTAAGTTGAATAAGGTGATATTCAAATATTTAACTGCCAACAATGACTTAGATTTAAAAGAATAGTGGCAGAGTTGCTTAGGGGCCACAGTGGATACAGTGCTGGGCCTGGAATCTGGAAGACCTGAATTTAAATTTACCCCCAGCCACTAACTGTATGACCTCAAAGAAATTTCTTGCTCTCCATTTTCTTCAGTTTATTTAATTATAAAATGTGATGGTAATAGTACGTATTTCCCAGGGTTTTTGTGAGGATCAAATGAGATAATATTTGTAGAACATTTATCAAAGTCTGGAACATATTAGGTACATAATAAATGCCTGCTTGTTTCCTTCTTTCCTGGATTAATTATATTTTAATATATGGAAAAAGGGCAGCTAGGTGGTACTGTTGACAGAGTGCTAGGCCTAGCATCAGGAAGACACGTCTCCCTGAGTTCAAATCTGGCCTCAGACATTTACTAGCTGTTTGACCCCCAGAAAGTCATTTAATCCTGTTTTTCTCTGTTTCCTCATCTATAAAATGAGCTAGAAAAAAGAAATGGCAAACCACTTCAGTATCATTGCCATGAAACCCAAGAAAAGGTCATGAAGAGTTGGACAAAGAGATGGGGATAGCATATTATCTTACTTGTCTTCTGTGGAAACTGTATGTGGGTCAAGCAGCAAGTGCTAGAACTCAACAAAGAACAACTGATTGATTTAAGATTGGAAAAGAAGTATACGGCTGTATATCTTCACCTTATTCATTGAACATATATTCAGAGTACATCATACAAAATGCCAGACTGGATGAAGCAAACGCAGAATTAGGGCTGCTGGGAGAAAGATTAATAATCTCAGAGAGGCAGAAGATATCACTTTGCTTGTAGAAAGTGAGGAAGAGTTAAGAAACCCCTTGATGAGGGCTGAAAAAAGACAGCACAAAAAGTGGCTTGAAGCATAACATAAAAATAGGATAAATAAGATTTTGGCAACTGGTCCTATCAATTCCTGCAAGTAGAGGAAGAAGAAATGGAAATAGTGGCAGATTTTATGTTGATGAGCTCAAAGATCACTAAAATTGGCAGATGCAGCCATGAAATTAAAATATATTTACTCCTTCAAAAGAAAGCTATGGTAGAGATGTGAACTGTATACTAAAAACAAAACCAAAATCAAACAAAAAACAAAGAAACAAAAAAACAGAGCTGTCATTTTGCCAAACAAAGGCCATAGAGTCAAAGTTATGTTTTTTTCCAGTAGCATTCTATTTCTGTGAGAGCTGAAAACAAAGCCAAGCACAACAGAATCAGTGCTTTTAAATTGTGGTGCTGGAGAAGATTTCTGAGAGTCCTGTACAGACAGCAAGGGGATGAAATCAGTCAATACTTAAAGAAGTTAATTCAGGCTATTTTTCCCTGGAAGATCAAATCCTGAAACTGAAACTTAAATACTTTTTCCACATAATGAGAAGGCAAGACTCATTGATGCTGGGAGAGATTAATGGCAAAAGGAAAAGGGAATGGCAGATGATTAGATGGACTGATAGTATCATGGAAACAATAAATATCAACATGGACTTTGAGAGATAGTATAGGATAAAGAGACCTGGTGTGCTTTCATCCCAAGGGTTCATGAATGAATGACTGAACAACAACATGTTGAAAGAACTAACAGAATTATCTTTTCCCAGCCTTGGAATGATAGTAAAGAATTATAGAGAAGTTATAAAATTAGAGGGCAATTTTAGTTACAATTAAGAAAAAATTCAAATAGTATGCTTATCTGATTAACAGACAATGTAAAACTAAGATTAATAGTTAATACATTGGATGATAGAAGTAGGAACTAAAGAGATGATAGCTTTCTAGAACAATGGACCTGGTCTGATGATACGAATTTCAGTAGTGTTTAGTAGAAAGGTGTAGAATTAAGGTGAAAAAAATTTCACAAATACAAAATGGGAAGGGGAAAAGGATAATATGTCTATTTGTGTTACATAAATTTGAGAAGGACTTTTTGAAAAGCAAATTTGATATGACTGAGCTATGAAGAAATCATATAGCCAATTTAATATTTGGCTTTATTGAGATAGAGTGTCCCAATTAAAGAAAAGTCTTAAATTATAGATGCAAAACCAAGTATCATCTTAATGATTATGTAGTCCAAAAACATTATTTTAGAGTTGAATTAAGTGAGACCTAGAGAAGTGAAACTTTTGCCCAAGATAACACCTACTACAATAAGTGGGGAACCAAGCATTTCAATGCAAGTCTTCTGACTACAAATTGAGTCACCCTTCCTGAACAGTGCCTTTGAATGGACTCCTTTCCAAAATGAGGAAACTCATGAAATCTTAGGGACAATAAAATATACTAATGTATTTGTTTTAATTGATCGTATTTAACATTAATATTGTGAGAATTGGTAGAAAGTATTTCACTGACAGGAGGATAAACTGTTTCTTTTCCTTGTTAGACACTTGTAGACAAGTTGGTAAATTAAACATTTTGGTTGAACACTTTAGAAAGAAAACGTAAAATCAGATCCTTCAGGTAGTGTACTGTTTGGAATTTTATAGAGTCAGTTGCCAAATGATCACCCAAAGATCATTAATTAAGGATGTTTGGGCTTAGTTAACCTTTTTAGTTTATTGATAGTTTACAATGGGTTCAGCAGTGCCCAAAGAGCTAACAATTTAACTGAGAAATTTGGACCAAACATGAAGTACACTTCTGCATAGAAGTATCTGTCCTGTAAGTACCTGTATTGTAGAAAGAATTCTTTCCAGTCATTTTTGCAAGGAAAATATAGAAGGAAGGGGAGTGATTTAATGAAATATGATTATTTCATCCACCACTTTCTGACAGTGAGTGTGAAACAGTCATAGAGAACTGTCTGTAGTTTTTTTCCAAGAGAATTGCAGTGAAGGTACATTCTTATCTAGCATGCTAAGTGGGAAAAATTGAATAAAATACTAAAATATTTGGCTGGAGAATTTGTATTGTTTAGATAATTAGTTAAATACTTGATTTTTCTTTGAGCAGGGGACACTGTGTGATCAGTTCAGTCTCTTTTTAAGATTAAAATAGGAATCTTTCTTGTGGCATTCCTAAGATTAGACTGGATCTTATCACAATATAATAATAAGTACCTGAGCTAGGAATGGAATAGAAATAATCAGGCTGCAGAAAAATTTTGCAAAGAAAGAATGGAAAGGGTCAAAGAATGCTTTAATCTAAGGGACTAAAGAAAGAAATCTAAGAAGATTGTGTCATCAAACATGGGTGACATTTAAAATGTTAGTAATTGAAGAATTGGATTAAATTAATTGGTATTTACTAGATAGATCATTTGTCTTCCAATACTATTATGTTTAATGTGAATCTTATCTGGAAATTTGTATTTAACTATATCTTTCTTGGAGACATTCAAACCTTACAACACTCTAATGTTATGATTTTATAGTTTAAAAAAGCACAACTAAAGCACAGATTGATTACAAGAGGAGCTATATTCAATGGTAGTTTTCTTGCTTCCACTACTAGAAAAATATTTGTAGCTATTATGTCTGTGCTGCTTCAGCATTTCTGAACTGTGTTCTGACAGCTTTTAATGATACCACTTTGTCATGGTTTAAACTATAAAGTTTTTTATAAGGGTTCAAAAGGTTTCTTAAACTGTCTTACAAGTTTCCTCTGCCTTTTTTACTTTCAGGTTCTCCCATTTGCTGGTTATATTTACAAATTCAGTGCTTTCTTTCACAATCTAGTTAGTTTGTTTTTTTACTTTTTTCTGTTGATATATTTCTGACCTTTCCTCTGTAAATTAATATATACATGTTGACATGTTTTCTACCATATAATGTATTCCATGGTTCAAAATTTAATTTGAACTTTTAAAATATAGTTTTCACTAGTATCCCCCCTCCCAACTACTTTTCTAACCTCTATATGGAGTTTATACCTCTTAATAGAAGAGGGTGGAGTCAATATGGTAGAGTAAAAGCAGGGATTTGTTTGAACTCTCCTCTAAGCCCCTCTAAATGTCAATAAAAATGACTCTAACCAAATTCTAGAGCAGCAGAATCCACAAAATGACAGTGAAACAAATTTTCAGTCAAAGGTAACCAGGAAGTTTGACAGGAAAGGACTGTTGCACCAGTTTGAAAAGAGTGCAGGCCAGCATGGACAGTGCCAGCACAGATGGGGCTGGAACAGGATTCAGGGGACTGAACCACTGGTAGCTGTGGCAGTTTCCAGACTTCTCAACCCACAAATGCCAAAGACAACTTGGAATATCAGTAGGAAAGATCTGTCAGACCTGAGTGAGAAAGGAGCATGGCTGCTGCTACTGACAACTGAAGTGGCTACTTCCAGAGCTCTCAGCCCACAGAGGGTGGAGGGGGGGGGATTAAGTGATTGAACAGAGAGGGATTGCAGGGATATCTTTACAGGTCTGAGGCAGGATTCTTTTGCTTTGCTTGTGTTGGATCTGGGTTGCAGTTGTGGGTGGTAGTCCTGGGGTGAGAAGGAGGACTAGTATGGCAGAGTTTATGGAGACAGTAGAGAGGGAATTCTCCTCACAGTTCCAAGGAATAAAAGAGTGCTGTAGTCACTCATAAAGAAGATCTCAGGCCAGGAGAGGAGGAAACAACCCTCCTTTGGTCATACAACCTTGAAAGAACTGGAAATTTACAGGTTTCTAGAAGTATCTATGAAACTAACTGCATAAAACTCCTGAAACTTAGAGCAGTACCCTCCATGATACCCTCCACAACAAATGTAGAGTCGTACTTTGCAAAAATTCTAAAAAGTCAAGCAACTGGGTGGAAAAATGAGCAAAAAGTGGGAAAAACAGACTATAGAATCTTACTTTGGTGACAAGGACAATGAAGACATATAGCCAGAAGAAAATAACAAAGTTAAAGCCCCTACATCCAAAGCCACCAAGAAAAATATGAATTTATCATGGAAGAGGTCAAAAAAGGATTCTGAAAATCAAGTAAGAGATGTAGAGGAAAAATTGGGAAGAGAAAAGAGAGTGATGCAAGAAACATTGTGAAAAAAGACAACATCTTGCTAAAGAAGTCCCCCAAAAATGCTGAATAAAAAATATCTTAAAAACAGATTAGAGTAAGTGGTAAAAGAGGTCCAAAAAACCAGTGAGAAGGAGAATGTTTTACAAAGTAGAATTGACCAAATGGAAAAAGAGGTCCAAAGAGCTCATAAAAGAAAATAATTCCTTCAAAAAAATGGAAGAAATGAAAGCTAATGACATTTTGAGAAATCAAGAAATTATAAAACAAAATGAAAACTATGAAAAAATAGAAAACTGTGAAATGCCTCGTTGGACAAACATTTTACCTGGAAAATAGATCCAGAAGAGATATTTTAAAAATAATTTGACTAACTGAAAGCCATGGTCCAAAAAATAGCTTTAGATATCATCTTTCAAGAAAGTATTAAGGAAAACTGCCCTAATATTGTAGAACCAGTGGGGAAAATGGAAATTGAAATAATCCACAAATTGTTTCCTGAAAGAGATCCCCAGTGGAACTCCTAGGAATAGTATAGCCAAATTCCAGAGTTCCCAGGTCAAGGAGAAATTGTTGCAAGCAGCCAGAATAAAACCAATTCAAGTATTGTGGAAACACAATCAGGATGACACAAGACCCAAAAGATTCTACATTAATGGATTGCTGGGCTTGAAATATGATATTCAAGAGAACAAAGGAGCTAATATTAAAAACAAAGAATCACCTACCCAAGAAAACTGAGTATAACATTTCAGGGAAGAAAATGGACATTCACCAGGAGCCAAGACGGCAGAGTGATCAGTAATCACTATCTCCCTCCCCTTGTTGATCTTGATGAGCTCCAAATATCTTCTCAGGGCAAATCCTAGAACAGTGGGAGCAGCAGAAGGGGTAAAGAATTTCTTAGTCTATGAGGCTAGGAAAATCGCTAAGGAGGGTCCCTTTTGCTGTGGCAGAAGGGGATCAGTGAAGGACCAGAGTTGTCCCAGACAGTCCCCCTCACTAAATCAGGGGAAAATCCTGAGACCCAGGGGGGTGAAGTCATAAACCACCAACACCAGGACCCCAAGCATGGCTCAGCACCCCAGGGGAATTGGGAAGACACTAGCACAGATGGAATTACCAGCTGCTGAGCTTGCCTATGCTCTAGCTAAGCAGAGGAGACTTCCTGTGGCCAGACCACCCCTTCACCACACTTAACAAGCTAGCTCCAGGTTAACTTCAGGGAAACTCAAAAAGACTTCACCAGGTCTCTACTTTCCAATACCTGTCAGTCCAGCACCAGGTAAGCTGCAGCATTTTAGCTTTTAGCTGAAAGAAGCAGAGGCTACAACACAACCTCAAGTTTTAGGCAAAGAAGTGTGGGACAGTGCTCCCTGTGACTCAGATGCAGAGGTTTACTTTAAATGCCAGGAAAAGGGTGATTATCATGAGTAAAAAGCAAAGCAGAAAAAAAGACCATAGAATCTTTCTATAGAGAGAAGGACCAAAACAAAAATATCAAAGAGTTCAGCACTGAGGCTGTACTCGCATCTGAAACTTCAGAAGGGAATATGAATGGGTCTGAAGCACAAAGAGCTCAGGAAGGATTCTAAAAGCCAAATTACAGAAATAGAAGAAAAACTGACCTATGATTTTAAAAATATGAAAAAAGAAATCACAGAAGAATTTAAAAGGAAAATTGGAAAATTAGAAAAGGAAGTACAAAACCTAACTGGAGAAAATAACTTCTTAAAAGGAACAATTGGACAGATGGAAAAGGAGATGCAATATTAGGAAAACTATTAGCATTATTGATCATATCAACAACAAAACTAATAGAAATCACATGATTATTTCAATAGATGAATAAAAAGCTTTTGACAAAATACAACACCTATTCCTATTGAAAACACTGGAAAGCATAGGAATAAATGGAACTTTCCACAAAATAATAATCACTATTTACCTAAAACCATCAGCAAATATTATATGCAATGAGGACAAGCTAGATGCGTTTCCAATAAGAACAGGGGTGAAACAAGGATATCTATTATCACCACTGTTATTCAATATGGTGTTAGAAATGCTAGTTATAGCAATAAGAGAAGAAAAAGAAATTGAAGGAATTAGAATCGGCAAAGAAGAAACCAATTTATCGTTCTTTGCAGACAATATGATTATATACTTAGAGAATCCCAAAGAATTAAGTACCAGTTACTTGAAATAATAAACAACTTTGACAGAGTTAGAGGTTACAGAATAAACCCACATAAATCATCTGCATTTCTATGTATTGCTAACAAAGACCAACAGCAAGGGATAGAAAGAGAAATCTCATTTAAAGTTACAGTACACACTATAAAGTATCTGGGAGTCTCCTTGCCAAAACAAACCCCTGAACTATATGAACACAATTACAAAACACTTTTCACACAAATAAAATCAGCTCTAAGTAGTTGGAAAAACATTAGTTGCTTATGGATAGGCCAAGCCAATGTAATAAATCATGATAATTCCACCTAAATTAATTTACTTATTCAGTACCTGCTAGATAATTGTTTTGTAGAACCACAAAAAATAATATAAAAATTCATCTGAAAGAACAAAAGTTCCAAAATATCAAGGGAACTAATGAAAAGAAATGCAGATGGCCTAGCAATACCAGATCTCAAATTGGATGATAAAGTAGCAACCATCAAAATTACTTGGTCCTGGCTAAGGAATAGAGGGGTAGACCAATGGAATCAGTTGGTACTCAAGACACAATGATCAATGAATATAACAATCTAGTGTTTGATAAACCCAGTTTCTGGGATAAGAACCCACTGTTTGACAAAAATTGCTGGGAAAAATGGACAACAGCGTGGCAGAAACTGGGCATACATCAATGCCTAACAGTACACAAGAATAAAGTCTAAATGGATACATGATCTTTGTATAAAGATTGATACTTTAAAAAACTTAGAGGAGCATGGAATAGGGTATTTGTCAGATTTATGGAGAATGGAGAAATTTATGATCTAACAAGAAATGAGAACATTATGAAGTTTAAAATGACTAATTTTGATTATATTAAATTGAAAAGTTTTTGCACAAATGAAACTAATACAACCAAGATTAGGAGGGAAGCAGAAAACTAGAAAAGAATTTTTGCAACTAGTGTTGTGATAAAGGCCTCATTGCTAAAATATATAGAGAACTGAGTCAAATGAACAAGAATACAAGTCATTCCCCAATTGATAAATGGTCAAAGGATATGAACAGGGAATTTTCTTTTTTATTTATTTATTTATTAGCATAAATTTATTTATTTAACTTTTTACATTCATTTTCACAAGATTTTGGGTTCCAAAATTTTCTCCCCATTTGTCCCCTCCCCCACCCCAGTACACTTAGCATTCTAATTTCCCCTATCACCAATCTGCCTTCTCTTCTATCATCCCTCCCTCCTCTTGTCCCCATCTTCTCTTTTGTCCTGCAGGGTCAGATAACTTTCTATTCCCCATTACCTGTATTTCTTATTTCCTAGTAGCAAGAACAATACGTGACAGTTGTTCCTAAAACTTTGAGTTCCAACTTGTCCCCTCCCTCCCTCCGCACCCATTCCCTTTGGGAAAGCAGGCAATTCAATATAGGCCATATCTGTGTAGTTTTGCCAATGACTTCCATTATAGTCGTGTTGTGTAAGACTAGCTATATTTCCCTCCATCCTATCCTGCCCCCCATTGTTGTTATTCTCTCTTTTGATCCTGTCCCTCCCTGAGTGTTGACTTCAAATTGCTCACTCCTCCCATTGCCCTTCCGTCCATCATCCCCCCCACACCCTTCTTATCTCCTTCTCCCCCACTTTCCTTAAACAGGGAATTTTCAAAGGAAGAAATTAAAGCTATTTATAATCATATGAAAAATGCTTTAAATCTGTATTGATTAGAGAGATGCAAATCAAAACAACTCTGAGATACCACATCACATCTATCAGATTGGCTAACATGACAAAACAGGAAGATGATAAATACTGAAGATGATGTAGGAACACTAATTCATTGTTGGTGGAGCTGTGAGCTGATCCAGCTATTCTGGAGAGCAATTTGGAAATATGCCCAAAGTGCTAAAAAAATATTCCTACCCTGTGACCCAGAAATATTGCTTCTGGGACCCTATCCCAAAGATAACATTGCAATGGCAAAGGGACCCAACTCTACAAAAATATTTGTAACAACTCTGTTTGTAGTGGTCCAAAACTGGAATTCAAGAAGATGTCCATCAATTGAGGAATGGATGAACAATTTGTGGTATATGAATGTAGTGGAATACCATTGTGCTATGAGAAACAATGAACAGGAAGACTTCAGAGAAGCCTGAAGAGACATATGAACTGACACTGAGTGAAAGGAGCAGAACCAGGAGAACTTTGTACACAGCAACAACCACAGTGTGAAAGGAATTTTTCTGGTTGAGTTTGTACTTCATTGAAATGCATGGACTTAAAAAATTTCCAATGATCTCTTGAGGCAAAGCATCTTTCATACCTAGAGAAAGAACTATGGAATTTGACTGCACATAGAAACAGACCATTTTCTTTAGTATTATGTTTTGTTTTGCTTTATGGTTTTTCCCATTTATTTTAATTGTTCTATGCAACATCCAGTTAATAGGAATGCATGTATTGAACCTGTTTATATGCAGACTGAGTGGAGTGAAGTGGGAGGGGAGAATGAGGGTGAGGGAGTGAGAAAAAAATCTAAAATACATGAAAATGATTGTCAAAACAATGAAAACAAAATAATTTAATTAAAACTGGACATTCAATAGTATGTAGGACTTTCAAGCATTTTTGAGGAAAAGACCAGAGCTGAATAGAAAATTTTACTGGCAAATCCAAGGATCAAGAGAAGAATTAAAGGTAAACAAGAAAGAGAAATCATGAGGGATTAATTAAAGTTGAAAGTTCAGTTGTTTACATTCCTACATGGAAAATAATATTTGGAACTCATGAGACCTCTCTCATTATTAGGGTAATTGGAAGGAGTATACATATACATATGCATATATATATATATATATATGTACACATGCACACACACACACACACACACACACACACACACATATATATATATGTATATATGGAGAGAGAGACAGACAGACAGACAGAGAGCACACAGGGTTAGTTGAATATGAAGGAATGATATCAATAAATAAAATTAAGGAATCAGAGAGTAATGTGTTGGGGAAAGGAGAAAGGGAGAAGTACAATGGGTTAAATTTTCACACATAAGAGGCAAGAAAAGCTTTCACAATGGAGGGTAAGAGTGGGGAGGTGAGAGGGAATGAATGAAACTGGCTCTCATTGGATTTGGCTTAAGGAGAGAATGACATGCACATTCAATTGGGTATGGAAATCTTTCTTACCCTACAGGAAAATAGAAGGAAGGGATAAGAGACGGGGTGATAGAAGCAAGGGAAAATGGTAGGAGGGGGCAATCAGAATCAAACACTTTTGAGGACAGACAAGGTCAAAGGAGAGAATAGGATAAATGGGGGGGTGGGATAGGATGAAGGGAAATAGTCTTTCATAACAAGACTGTTTTTGAAGGGTTTTGCATGACAACACATGTATAACCTATATCAAATTGTTTGCCTTCTCAATGAGGGTGGGTGGAGAGGGAGAAAGGGAGAGAATGCAGAACTCGACATTTTATAGATTAATGTTAAACATCGTTTTTACATTCAACTGGTAAATAAGATACACAGTCAATGGGGTATAGAAATTTATCTTGCCCTGCAGAAAATAAAAGGGAAGGGGATAAGAGAAGGGGAGAGTCATAGAAGGGAGGGAATATTGGGGAAAGGGTAATCCACAAGTCATCTTGGGTTGAGAGAGAGAAGAGACAGGAAAAAAATTTGGAACTCCAAAGATGTGGAAGTAAATGTTTAAAACTAAAAATACAGTAATTTTGAATGCTTTGAAAAAATATCAAGATGATGTTAAACTTATACATGCGACGTATCATAAAGTAAGTCCATAAAGGTAAGGAGGCATTTATGGTACCAGGAATAACATGAGGTTTTACTTGGAAAAAAAAACTGTGCTGTTTGGAAAAGAATATATGTTCATTATTTTAGCAATCTGTTAGACAGTATTCAGATGCAATCATTTTATCTAGTCTTCCTCTTGTCTAAAAACCACAGATAACCCTCCATGAACAAAAAGTGGTCAATTTATCTCAATTCTGTCTTTCAGTCTTCTAGAAATTACAAATGTCAAGCAAAGTAACTCTGTTCTATATGACAAGTCTGCCAGATGTCTGCTATAAGAAAGTGACAACTTTGCATTCTAGTTTTTGGCTTCCTTTGATAACAAGCTGTGCTATTTACCTTTCTGATGCATGTTGCACTCTTTGAAGAGAATGATAATTGCAAATCAATGGGAACAGGTTCCCCAGCTATTAAATCATCCAAGTTTTGAACACATAAGTGCATCTTTAAAGAAATGGTTAATTTTAACCCTTCATTTATCCTATGCTATGATTACATGGAGACATTAAAATGAAACTTTATAATGGGTGAGTGGACAGTAATACTGTTTTAAAAATAACACTTTCTGGATGCTATTAAAAACACAATTCTTTGTTTCTTATTCTGAAGATAACCTTTAATGAGTGCTTGGGGATTCACATTTTAGACAATAAATGCTGTATTACTAAGAAAAAATATGTTACTAATGGTAATGCTAATAGGCACTATATAAATATAATTAATATCTATTAATCATCTACTGTATTTACAACACTCTACTAGATTCTGATGAAGTCATAAAATTGAGATTTAATTTGTTAGTTTTTATTTATTAAACCTCTATTATAAAAAACATAGTTAATACAAAATTTAAAAAATTAGATAGTTCCTGACCTAAAGAACATTACATTGTAGTCTATGAAAAATGGACTCAGAATTTAAGAAACTTATAATATATTAGGAAACATGACACCAACATAGAAAACTATTTTTTCACAATATTACATGACCATCTATAAATTAATTCAAATAATTAAATTAAATATTATTAAATTATGCAAACTTAATCCATGTTAAGAGCCTACTATATGCTAGGAAAACAAAATAGATAATGAGAAAAAAAAGAGATATAAAGTAAATAGTCCCTTTCTTCAAAAGATTTTCTTCTGCCCTTGGAGAAAATGGTACAAATATAGGGAGAGACAAACAGATAGATAACATTGAAAATAAAGTAATATTTTATGAAAGGATTTATCCATTTTAGCGAGTGTGATAAGGAGAAAGGCCTCACGTGGTACTTTTTGAGGTGAGCTTTGAAGAAAGCTCGATTCTTAAGATGTAGAGGGGAAGAAAAAGTGAAGTCCAAGTGTGGGAAACCACCTCAGTAAAAGAAACAAAGGCTGATAATTGGATGTTTTCTCTTAATAACATCAAAAGGACAATTTGGGCTATGTAGAAAAATGTGTGAAGGTCAATACAATTTAAGAAGGATATAATAAACCTTAAAATATAAGTTGAAATCAGGATGTTAAAGATGTTAATTGTGAGACATTAATGTGTCTATGATTCTGGAGTTAATAGCTATAGAGCCATATGCAGTTATTGATTAAAGAAGTGACCTGCCCAGGACTGCACTTCAGGAATATAATTTTGTAAGTTGTAGGAAGGATGGATTTTAGAAAGAGAGACTAGTGGTAGAGTTGATAATTAGGAAGTCTCTGCAAAGATCTAGGGTGGCGGTGATGAGGAAATGAACTACAGTGGTGGCCACGTTATTAGAGAGGAAGAAGTAATAGAAGAAATAATGAATAAATATTGTAAGATGATTGGATTTGTGGGCTGACAGAGACTGGAAAGGATAACTCTGAGTAGTTTAAAACCCCCTTACTGAAAGGGCAGGGGCTGAACTCAATAAACACAGGGACCTTTAGAAGGTCATTTGTTTGGGGGCAGGGGAGAGAAAGATAGAAATCTGTTTTGGATATATTGAATTTATGAGGCCTTAAAGATGTTTGAAATGTCTAATACATGATTGCTTATGTGAAACTGAGAGACTAAATTTGGATATACAGAGATCTAAGAGTTGTCTGCATGGAGATCATAATTGAAATGTTGAGGTCACCAAAAGAGAATGTGGATAAAGACCTAGGAGAAGGTAAAATAAAGCAACTAGAAATTATGAAACAAAATGTTGTAACAGATCTGAAAGAGATCTTTTCCAAATAGGGGATCATAGACGGTTTCCTGCAGAAGGTAAAATTTGAGTTGGATTTTAAAGAATTCCAAACCCCAAATAAAGGAAGGGAAGATTTCAACTCATTTCTTTAGATGTTGTAAAAATAAACTATATGTGTATAAGTATGTATGTATATACACACACATATATATATATATGGGGATATATACACATACATATGTACATAGTTTTACAGTTGTATAGTATCTATCTAGTTTGAGGACTTTCAAAAATTTAAAATTTTTCCCCATTTTAACCTTTTATTCTGTTCTAAATTTTCTCTATCCCTCTCTCCCTCCCTATCTCTATGCAAATGAGAGGGCAAATCCTATGAGAGAGAGAGAGAGAGAGAGAGAGAGAAAGAGAGAGAGAGAGAGAGAGAGAGAGAGTTGTGTAAAATAAATTTCCACGTTCCCCAAGGAAGAAAAAGAAAGAGAAAAATATGCTTTAATATATATTCTAAGTTTATGGCATGTTTCATGGTGAGCTCTTTGGGATTGTGGTGATTATTACATCACTATACTGATCAGGGTTACTAAGTGTTTTAAAATTGATAATTTTTATTGCTGTTGCTACTTAGATTCTTCATTTAGTGCTACTTCACTTCAATTCTTCACAGGATTTGTTGTTGTTTTTTCCCCCCTGAAATACAGTAAATTTCACTCAGCAAGATAGTATTCCATCATATCCAAATACTACACATTGTTGTGCCAATCCCCAATTGATTAACATTCCCACAGTTTCAAATTCATTGCCATCACAAAAAAGAGAAAAAAGTATATATTTTACATGTAGGTTCTTTTCCTTGCCTTACTCAGTCTGATGGGTGTGATATGGCACCTCAGACTTGCTTAATTGGTATTTTACTAATTAATAGTGAGTTGATGCATTTTATATGGATATTGATAGATTTGATTTCTCCCTCTGAAAACTGCCTATTCAGTACTTTTAGTAATTTATTAACTGGGGATGCTTGGACACTTTTAATGAAATTGAAAAATTTTATCAGATTATTATATCATATTATCAGTCTTTGTTCCATCTATTTCATAATGTATTTGTTATAAAATAAAAACCAAATCAGTGTATAATTAAAATAAAACTACAGATAACATTTCATAAGATGATTACAGAGCAAATATGGAAATTGCAGTATGTATGTAATGCAGGTTATTCAGTGATAGAAAACTGATTTTAATATTCCTGTGAATAGTTTAAGTGCTATAATAAATAAGAAAACTATTTGGCATTTCAGTAATACAAGTATGCATGATTAGATTCTAGCATAGGTCAAAGTGCTATAAATAATTCAAATAGAGGAGTAAAACATTTCTGAAATTAAAAGCTCATGTGTTATACAAAAATAAGTGTAAGTTGTTGCCTAGATTTTTTTTCAATTGGTTTGGAATCACTGTGTACTATACACCAAATATAGAAATATTTTTTTTTATACAAGGACAGCATCGAGTCCAGTCAAATACCAACACAAGATAAAACCATAAAGCGCAAAGCTTAGAAAACTTGATATCTTGTATAGACAAGATTACTTAATGATTAAATAACAATCAACAAGTATTATTGAATGTCAACTTTAGACAAATCTCTGTACTAGGGGTGGGGGGGGGAAGCATAAATAAAATAATCCCTAAAGAGAAAGAGGAAGACCACACACACACACACACACACACGCACACACACACATTAATTATCATGCATATAGGGTATTTGTTTAGTTTCAGAGGAAGTAGTTGTGGTTTGAAGGTGACCAAAAAAGACTTCATTTATGATACATTAATTTTGAGTCTGGCTTAGATTTGATCTCTGAGAAGGAATGGTGTAACCTATATCACTTGATGATGCACCTACTTCCCAGTTTTTTGTGAAGATAAAATAATACTTGTACAGTCTTTTGCCAACTTTAAACTGCTATAGCAATGCTAGATACTACTGTTATTATTGTTTGTTTCTGGCTAATGGTTTGTTTCTGTTATAATGGCTAATAAAATGGCCATTTTTTTCCCCAGAAAAACCAAATTTGCTCTAATTTCCTATGCAACATCGAAGAATAAGAAAGAGATTTGCCTAGATGTGAATGGAGAGTATCCTGTCTTCCAAAAATGTTGTGATATGTACAATGAAATTTTGCCCCTGGATGCATTCTAAGAATCTATCCTAGGATTATGTCTGCTTCATCATATTCTTTTTTCTTAACCTACTAAAACATGGAAACAAGATCAAAAATTGTCATTACATGCCAACATGGAAATGATGCTTACTTATTCATCTCATTTATCTTTTCTGCTGTTGAAAATTATGATGAATGTAATTCCCTCAGAATTTAATCACCACATTCTTAAAAGTCAATTTAATTCAATAGGTATTTATAAGGTGCTTGTTTTGCCATAATTTTAGATGGTAAATTAAGGAGGAATTGCTTTCTAAAATAAGGATTAAGTAGTATCTTAAGTCTAGGTTACCTACATATAGGTATAAGTTGTTGTCCTTAGTTTTTGAAGAGGACCAAAATGACATCACCATGAAAAAGCGAAATTTCAGTTTCTCTGATTGTGAGTGATCAGCTTGGAATGTTCTACCACAGGTTGGGCACAGATAGTTTGTGTGCATATTTGGAATAGATATTCCCAAATTCACACATCCTGTGTTAACTTTGTGCTGTCTCAATTCTGCTTTGCTCAAAGAGTACAGCACCCTTTATCATGTGAGCACTTCAAACTGAGAAGTCCTGTGTCATTGTCTCCCATGTTGCATATATCAAATCTAAAGTTCTTGAGAGAGACCTTGAGAGTGTCCTGTATTGCTTCTTCTGGCCACCATGTGATCACCTGCCCCATGCCAGTTCTCCATAAAATGGTCTTTTTGGCAAGTGTGCATTTTGTATTCAAGCAACAGATCATCAGAGTTTCTCTCTCAAGCATAATTTCAATACAAGACAATCATTTATTAGTATATAGTTTAGAATAAGACACAACAAAAAGTAAAATAAGACATAATAATAAAAAAGGCATAATAATAAAATAAGTTTACTCTTTTAAAAAGCTATGTTTCCCTTTCTGGAAGAAAAGAGGCCTGACCAAAGGTTCAATTCCACTTTCTGGGAGCTGGAGAAAGGTTAGCTACAGGCTAAGTTCCTAGTTCCACTCAGTGTATGAATTTCTTTTTTTCTTGAGTTAGAGTCTAAATTGAGTCAGGGACTCTGATAAGGAAGATGGAAGGTTTGTGTGAATGCAAACCACTGACTGGAAGTTCCTGAACACCATCTTTCTATAAATGATCGAAGAAAACTGCCTACATATTTTAGATTCATAGGATAAAATAAAAATTGCAAGACTAACAATCACCACCTAAAACTGATACCAAAAGGAAAACTCCAAGGAATATTCTAGCCAAAATTCATGTCAAGGCAACATAATTGTAAGCAGCTAGAAAAGAATCAAATATCTTTGAGCCATAATTAGCATTACAAAAGTCTTATCAGCTTCCATGTTAAAGGTGTGGAAGTCTTGGAAGATGAAATTCTGGAATGCAAAAGAACTAGAACCAACCACAGTGTCCTCACAATACTGAGTATAATCAGGGGGCAGAGTTAAGATGGCAGAGTGAGAGCAACTATTCACCTAAGCCCTAAGACAAACTCCTTCAGATAACTCTAAGGAGAGAATCTGACTGAACTTTGGAGGTACAGAATGCAATAGGAGACAGACTGTGGCAAATTCACAGCCCAGGATAGACTGAAAGGTCGACAGAAAGGATCTGTTCTGCAGGGGTAAGCACACAGCACATAGAACAGCACAGCAGAGCAAGAGGGCCCCAGGGAGGCCTGAGGCAGCAGCAGGCAGACATAGAATAGTAGCCCAGGGCAGGAGACCAGCAGAGCGGAGTGAGTGACAGCCACCAAGCCCCAGATACCAGCTTGAGTAGCTCCTGAGGTTTTAACCCCCAGATTAAACATCTATAAGTCACCTACTTGAGCTTTCAGAAGCCAGGATGATGGAGTGATCAGTAAATGCTCTCTCTTCCCCCATTGTTGACCTCAAAAGAACCATAAAATATTTTCCTAGAAAAATCCTGGATCAGTGGAAACAGTCAAGGGGGAAAACAGTCTTATAACACCTGAGGCTAGGAAA
This sequence comes from Potorous gilbertii, assembly GCA_028658325.1. NCBI lineage: Eukaryota > Metazoa > Chordata > Mammalia > Diprotodontia > Potoroidae > Potorous > Potorous gilbertii. The sequence goes on along the minus strand of CM053770.1, from coordinate 619,825,216 downwards.
ATAGTTAAGGGGGATTCCTCCTACTGTGGCAGAGGTGAACCAGAAGGAGAGGGGCCACAGGATGATGGAAACTCACACTAGTACCCAGGTGAGACTCAACATAAAGAGAGGAGCCACAGGAGGGGTGGAAAGTAGCACTAGGATCCAGGCATGCCTCAGCACTCCAGGAGAAACAGGAAGACAATAGGGTAGCTGGGTTTACCAACCCCTGAGCTCAGCTGAGGAGATCAACCCCGACTAGACCACCCCTCCCACACTTAACAATCTAGCCCCAGGGGAAACACACAAAAAAAGATAAAAAGACACCTGCCCTTTGGTTTTTCACAGCAGTCAGTTCAACACCAAGTTCCGTAGCTTCTAAAGGAAAGAACCAGAAGCCACAGTACACAATCACCATTATGAGCAAGAAAAAGAAAAACAAGACTGAAAAAACCATAGAATCTTTCTATGGGGACAAAGACCAAAATAGGAATAACAAAGAGTCAGTCTGAAACTTCAGAAGAGACTATGAACTGCTTGCATGCACGAAAAACTCTCCTAGAACAGCTGAAGAAGAAAATAGAAGAGAAACTGGCTAATGAGTTTAAAATTATGACAAAATAATTCCATGAAAAGAACATCTCTTTAAAAAGGAAAATTGAACAAATGGAAAAGGAAGCACAAACCTAATTGGGAAAATTGGACAAATGGAATAGGAAGTTCAAAAACTAAGGAGAAAATAATTACTTAAAAGGAATAATTGGACAGATGGAAAAGGAGATGCAAAAGTGAATTAAAGAAAACAATTTGATAAAAATAAGAATTGGACAAGTAGAAACTATGAAACTATAAGACAACAAGAATCAGTCAAACAAAAATCTAAAGAATGAAAAGATAGAAGAAAATATAAAGTATCTAACTGGAAAAACAACTGACCTAGAAACTAGATCAAGGAGAGAAAATTTAAGAATTATTTGCCTGCCAGAAAGTCACGATGAAGAAAAACAGTCTGGCCAATATATTCCAGGAAATCATCAAGTAAAACTGGCCAGAAGTGCTAGATCCAGTGGCAAAACAGTGATCAAAAGAATCCACCACCTACCTCACAAACGGAATCCCAAACTAAAAACACCAAGGAATATCATTGCCCAATTCCAGAACTATCAATTGAAGGAGAAAATACTACAGGCAGCCAGAAAGAAACCACTCAAATATTGAAGAGCTATAGTCAGTATCACAAAAGACCTTGCAGCTTCTATGTTAAATGATCAAATGAACTGGAATATGTTAATCCGTAAGGCAAAGGAGCTGGCACTACAACCAAGGATCAATTACCCAGCAAAGTTCAGCATAATATTTCAGTCAAGGAGATGGACATTCAACGAAATAAGGGATATTCAGACATTCTGGACAAAAAGGCCAGAGTTCAATAGAAAATTAAATCTTCAAATGTAGGTCTCAAGAGAGGCATAAAAAAATAAACAGGGGAAAAGAAAAACTTTTTGTTCAATTTGGACAAACTATTTACCTCCCTATAAGGGAAGATGATACTTGTTAATCTTGAGAATTGGGCATCTCTTATGAAATACAAAAGGGATATACATAGATAGAGTGAGCGGGTATAAAGTAAATGATGTGATGATAAAAATATGATTTAAGCATGCAAAGGGATTGTTACAAGAGGATGAAAAGGAGGAAGAAGAAAATGGTAAATTATATCACAGGAAGAAGTACAAAATTATAGTAGAGGGAAAGAGGGGAGGGAGATGAGCACTGATTGAGAGGCACTCTCATCTGATTTGGTTCAAGGAGGGAACAATAAACTTAAGTATATAATTCTAACTAGTTCTACAGGTAGTAAGAGGGGATGGGAGAAGAAAGTGGAGGGGAAGCTAAAAGGGAGGGAAGAAGTAGTAAGGATAAAAGGAAGTAAAAGGGAGGGGAACTAAAAGAAGGAAGGGGAAGGCTGCAGGAGGTGGTGGTGAAAAGTGAAAACTATTGAAGAGGGAAAGTGAGATGGGAGAACTAAAAGCACAAAGAGTGGGAAAGAGGATTAGGGGGAAATACGCAGATTGTAATTGTAATTGTGAATGTGAATGGATTGAACTCTCAGAATGTAGTAGATCATTTTTTTATTATGTTTTGGTTATATGATTTATCCCATTCTTTTTAGTTCTTCTACACATCATGAATGCAGTGAAAATGTATTTAATAAGAATGTATATGTAGATCCTATATAGAATTGTATGCTATCTCTGGGAGGAAGGGGGGAGGTGGGGGAATAGGTAGGGGGAAAAAATCTAAGTTATATGGTAGTGATTGTAAAACACTAAAAATAAATAAAATTAATATATAAAAAGATTGCAAAAGATTTCCATAATAGTCATGTTGTGTAAGAATAACTGTATTTCCCTCAATCCTATCCTGTCCTTCATTTATTCTATTTTCTCTTTTGACCTTGATCCTCCCCAAAAGTGTTTACTTCTAATTAGTCCCTCCTTCCCTTTGCCCTCCATTCCATCATCCTCCCACCTACTTATCTCCTTCTCCCTTACTTTCCTGTAGGATTAGATAGATTTTCATACCAAATTGAGTGTGTATGTTATTCCCTCCTTAAGCCAAATGTGATGAGAGTAACCTTTATTTTTTCCCTCTAAGCTCCTCCTTTTTCTCACTGAAAAAACCTTTTCTTGTCTCTTATGAATGATAATTTGCCCCACTCAATTTCTCCCTTTTTCCTGCGAATATATTTCTCTCCCATCCCTTAATTATATTTTTTTAGATATCATCCCTTCCTATTCATGTCACCCTGTGCTCTGTGTGTGTCTGTGTGTAATCCCTGCAGCTACTCCAATACTGAGAAAAGTTTCAAGAGTTACAAATATTATCTTTCCATGTAGGAATGTAAACAGTTCAACTTTAGTAAGTCCCATACAATTCTTTTTCCCTGTTTACCTTTTCATGCTTTTCTTGATTCTTGTGTTGAAAATCAAATTTTCTCTTTAGCTCTGGTCTTTTCATCAAGAATGTTTGTAAGTCCTCTATTTCATTGAATTACCACTTTCCCCTGAAGTGTTATATTCAGTCTTAATGGGTAGGTAATTCTTGGTTTTAATACTAGTTCCTTTGAATTCTGAAATAACATATTCCAAACCCTTTCATCCCTTAATGTAGAAACTACTAGATCTTGTGTTATTCTGATTGTATTTCCACAGTACTCAAATTGTTTCTTTCTAGCTGCTGATAATATTTTCTCCTTCACCTGGGAACTCTGAAATTTGACTACAATATTACTAGGTGTCTCTCTTTTTGTGTCTCTTTCAGGAGATGATTGGTGGATTCTTTCTGTATTTATTTTACCCCCTGCTTCTAGAATATCAGGGAACTTTTCCTTCATAATTTCATGAAAGATTAAGCCTAAGCTCTCCTTTTGATCATGGCTTTTAGATAGTCCCATAATTTTAAATTGTCTCTCCTGGATCTGTTTTCTAGGTCAGTTGTTTACCAATGAGATATTTCACATTATCTTCTATTTTTTTATTCTTTTGTTTTTTTTTTAATTTCTTGCTTTCTCATAAAGTCATGAGCTTCCATTTTCTCTGTTCTAATATTTAAAGAAGTATTTTCTTCAATGAACTTCTGAACCTCCGTTTCCATTTGACTAATTCGGCTTTTTTAAAACATTCTTATCCTCATTGGCTTTTTGGACGTTTTGTGCAAATTGAATTAGCATATTTTTAAAGATGTTATTTCTTTAGCATTTTTTAGATCTCCTCAGGTCTCCTGTTGACCTGCTTTTCATGATTTTCTTTCAACAGTCTCATTTCTCTTCCCAATTTTTTGTCCACCTCTCTGACATAATTTTCAAAATCATTTTTGAGCTCTTCCATGGGCTAAGACAATTGCATATTTATTTTGGAGGGTTTGGATGTAAATCCTTGATTTTTGAGTCTTCCTCTGATGATATGAATTTTTCTTCCTCATTCTGAAGGATGTAAAAAAAATACCTGTTCACCAAGAAAGCAGACTTCTACAGTCTCGTTTATTTCCCTTTTTGAGAATTTTCCCAGTCAGTTACTTGGCTTTTGAATCCTTTGAAAAGAGGAGGGTATACTGTGGGGATCTGTAAGTTCTCATTTCCTCCAAGGTGACTCAATCTAGGGAGAGGATTTTAACTCCTCTCTTGGACTGCTCTCTCTTCTGGGAACAACCACAAACACTCTTCTCCCCAGGGTCTGCGAGGAGTATTCTCTCTCCAGAGCCTCCCCCAGCTCCGCTAGCCAGCACTCCTCCTCACCACAGGATAGCCAGTCATAGCTGAGACTTAGATCACCTACTCAATTCCCCCATGGTCTTTAAACTGAGGGCTCCAAAAATGGATACCACTGCAGTGGCTGCTGGTGGTGGGTTCAGATCACATTCCCTTCTCTTCCAGGTGAAAAAGATTTTTCACTGACTTTTAAAGGTATCTTTGGCATTTGTGGGTTAGTTAGTCTGGGAACTGCTGCTGCTTGGGGTGTCACCCTGAAGCCTCCTTTGGTCATATCCTGTGCTCTGCTCCAAGAGTGCTGTAATAGACATTTCTTGTCAGACTTCCAGCCTGTCTTGGGCTGTAAATCTCTTTCACTTTGTCATTTTGTCACTTCTGCTGCTCTAGAATTTGTTTAGAGTCATTTTTTACGGATATATTATGGGCTGTGGGAGAGGAGCTTCTACACATCTGTCTTTCTACTCTACCCTATTGATCTGCAGCTTGAATATTTTAAAAAATCTTTTTTGTCTTTTTTTTGCAACATTTCCAGGATGAAAGTATGTTTTACCTAATTTCAAATGTATAATCAATATTATGTTATCTTCCAAGGAAGGACAAGCAGCAGTAGGGAGAAAAAATTTGAAACTAAATATTTTTAGAATTTATAAGAATTTAATTTTTTAAAATTGTAATTGTAAATTACTTAACAAAATAAATTATATATATGTACATATACATATATTTTAATATTATTAGAAACTATTAAGAATATTTTACTTTGTGACACTTCAGTGATGAGTTACATTTAAATATATACATATTTTATGTGCTTACATTTATGCAACTTTTCTCCTTTAGTTACTAATGCATTAAAAGGTAGAATTTAAACATAATTCTTGAAGTTTCATAATGTCAATAATATGTCCTTAACATATTTGCTGAATTTAATTTAGTTGAATCTTTACTCTTTCTAGCCAATTCACTTGATTTCGATCAGTCATCACTGATGAAGTATCTTTAAAACTACACCAAAAACCTACAAGTAGATTATTTATATAATTTAAAAGAAAAAAATGTGCTTTATTTTTCTGAGGTTTTTTTGTAATTAGCCTATTGGGGCGGGGGGGGGGGGATATAGTAACAACATGGTATGTCTTGCCAGGAATGCACACTTTAACTTTCAACTTGAGAACCCATTCCCAATATTTTACATCTATATTCATATCTACATACACACGTGTGTATGGGCATACTTTAATATAGAAGAGATGTTTTTTCATGAAGAAAGAATGGACTTTATAATTTAAAAATTATATATGACATATATGTATATGTGTGAATGTATGTAGGCATGTTAATGTGGAAGAGATTTTATTCCCCTTGAGGAAGAATGGCCTACTTGTTCATAAGTCATTTTTCATTTTGAGTTTATTTCAACAATGTCAGGTTTTTTTTTTAATCATGATAATGTCACCTTAATCCTTTCTTTTAGACAGGTCTCTAGATGGGGCTTTGTCTCCCTAATCTTCTTATCATCACAAATCCTTAGGAAGTGTTTCTTCCATCATCTGCTTTTAAATCAATATTGTAGTCCTAAGATTTTCTTCAATGGTTCACTTTGTTAGAAATTTGCCCTTTGAAATGATAACTTTTTTCTTTTTTGTCCTATTTTTTAAATAATCTAATTGTGTTCTTTTTTAATAAGACAATAAGGGAAGAAAATCAAAACAGCTTTAAAGTCAGTAAATATATAACTGCCTGCTATACCAAGCACACTGCTAGATGTAAGGGAGCATGCTTCACTATTTCATTGTATTTTTGATGGAAGGAAGGAAGGAAGGAAGGAAGGAAGGAAGGAAGGAAGGAAGGAAAATTTTATTAGATGTTGAATACTAGGGACATAATATTTTCAAGTAAGACAGCCTCTGCTCTCAAGGAGTTCATATTCTAATAGGCATAAACAACACAGCTAATTTAAGCTACAAGTCAGAAAATTTCAGCTGTCCTTAATGAGGAGAAGGAAAGCAGATGATACTGTATCTTCTTTAATTTCCTTTCCATTGATAAAATTGTGTCTATATTTAACGTTGAATCATTTGCCAGTGCTAATCTGGATAACAACAATTTTCTCCTTTTTTGTGTATCTCTAGTAGTTGTGGATTCTGATGAGGGATAGCATTTGTAAAAGGAGTTGCCAGGTTGTATCACCTATGGGCTGCTACTCTTCTTGGTTGCTGGGAGAATCTTAAAAACAAGGCTGGTAATGTTTTTTATTTTTATTTTTTTATGGACAATTCTATTTATTCCTGGGCATGTGTGTGGTGGGTGGGGTGCTGAGGGAATCCAGGGTTGACACTGGGTACTGGAGGAGTTGCAGGGTTTTATTTCTCATCATTCTCTGGTGGTGTACAAATATGACAGCAAAGAAAATAAAAGGGCTTGGGAACATAATTTAGGCCTGGTGGTATTTTGTAGCACTATCTCCACAACAGCTTCTAGGTAATGTTCTCTTGGAAGGAAGGTCTCTGAGTGCCCTGCGGGGCCTCAGTCTCAGGCCTTCCTACTGACACTTGACAAACACTTTCAGGTCTTCCAGAAAGTTGTTGTACTCCTGGTGCTCTAAGGCCATGCTCAGCTCTATCAGTTGATCTGCAAAGGTGTTGTCCACAGCACAGTTAGCCAGAAAGTTCATCAACTGGTCGTACAGGGCCCAGTCCAGGGAATCTGTGTTATGTGTAGTTTGTGTCCTTGCAGTTGGATTCGGTGGTGGGCTGAAAGCCGACTTCCTGGATGGAGAACATATCACTCTCATCCTCATCTTCTTGTCCAACTTCATACTCTGGATAGTGGCAGCCCAGCACAAGGGCCTTCTTGATATCATCCTTCAAGACCTCCACCAGGAAGTTCCGGGTTGATGTAACCTCAGGCTCTTGCTGTTCCTGGACCTTTTGTCCCTCTGATGGCTCATCATCAAATGTCGGTGGAATACTCTTGTTAATATTAAATGTGACTGTGATCCTCTCGCCCTCTAATCTCTGAGCTAACTTGGCCTCTGTCCCTTACACACCCAGTTCCCAATTCTTGGGCATCTTGGGGAGGGATTTGTGTTTCTGAATTTTCCCCTTCTGTTTAATTTCATCAGTCAGGAATTCAGCAAAGGCCTTGTACCCCTCAGTGTGGAGCCCCCCGATATGTGCACGAGCATAGGCCAGGGGCATTCTGGAGTGGCTGCATCTGGAGCTGGTAATCTGGAGCATGCTCTTTGGATATTATTTCTTGGCCTCAGCATACTGGAAAAAGCTGCTCTGAAGCAATTAGATGGAACATTACATAGACTGCTCTGCTGAGATTCAGTAAGACCTGAGTCATGATCAGAGTTCAAATCTAACCCTAGACACTTAACAGCTATGTCATTCCAGGGAAATCATTTAACTTTTGCTTCTCTCAGTTTTCTTAACTATAAAATGGAGATAATATTAGTACCTATTGTTGTTGTATAGATTAAATGTCATAATATTTATAATTGCTTAACTGAGTACTTGAAATATAATAGATGCTTAATAAATGACTGTTACCTGCCAGTACATATAACTTTCATAAGTATTATAAAGGCATTGGAGGATATTCAAATCTTAAACAAATATAAATTACACAGAAATGTTTGCAAACTTGCTTACTTGATAACAAATAGAGACCAAGAAATTACCTAAACATATGACTGAAATATATGGATTTTTAGGTCTATTTCATTTAAATAAACTTTTTGAAACATTTAGTGCATTAAAAAAACAAAACAAACGTACTAAAATGGCAATTGGCCAAGATAGAAACTAACAGACAGAAAGCAATGGAAATTTGTTACTATCTAAGCATAATTTTCAAATTGACAATTGATCATGACACAAATCATATTTGAAAATCTGAAAAAATATTTTCATTTAAAAATCCTTTGTCCTAAGTTTTATCACTCCAAAACACTAAAATCCATGTAGCAGAGAAGTTCTACTGTAATCCATAACTCCTCAGCTACTAAAGTAATCTTCCTGAGCTAGAGGTCTAACTATTTCACCTCTCAATAGTCAAGAAACTTCAGTGGCTCAGGATGGCTGAAATCTCCTTGACTTTTAATGACCTTTATAAGGCAGTTCTTTCCTAGGCACCTAGGTGGTGCAGTGGATAGAACTCTGGGCCTAAAGTCAGTAAGATGAGTTCAAATCTGGCCAGTTGTGTGACCCTCAGAAATTACTTATCCTCTCTCCACCTCAATTTGTTCCCCTGTAACATGGAAATAATAATAGCATTTACTTGACAAGTTTATCCTGATGATGAAAGGGAATATTTGTAACGTCATTAGTACAGTGCTTAGAACAAGTAGGTGATTATTAAATATTTCCTTCTTATGTTTTACTCTCCTCTAAGTACTATATGATCCAGTGACACTGAATCCCGCTCCTTGCTGTTGCTCTTCTAAGGCACTCCGTCTCCTGATTCCTGATTTTCATTGACTTTTCATTTCTCATGCCTGTAATTTTTTCCCACTTCATCTTTTACTCTTGGCTTCTTTTTAAGTCTTAGCTAAATTTTCCCCTTTTGTAAGAAGTCTTTCCCAGCTTCCCTTATTGTTACTACCTTCCTTCTATTGATTATCATACACACCACACATACACACATATACACTTGTGTATATGTGTGTGTATATATATATATATATATATATATATATATATATATATATATACCCACACATATATACTTATGTGTGTATAGGTGTGCCCATGCGTACATATACAAATAAATACAAACATACATACTGTACCCACCTTTCCTGAAGTCCTACTAAGCTATCTTAAACTGGAATATTATTTCACTCCATCTTTTTGTACTTTCTATCACTGCAGAATCCATTTAGAGGCTTGATTTATCATTATTTCTCACGGAAACTAGGGAGAGCTCAGGCAAATTGCTGGCTGTTCTCTGTCATCTTGACTCCACCACCCTCTCCCCTTAAATTATTTTTTACACTCTTTTTCATTTATATTAATTCTATTTTCTTGACACATTGTTATCGGCCAATGTTTGTGTATTTAGGTCCGCGGATTTAAAGATTAATTCCCATGAAAAAATATTTGTGTTCATTTTTCATATAAGGTCATTTTAGGCTACAAACACTTTAAGAGTAAGTATCGGACAGTGATTTTCCTCCTTTCTCATTATCAGATCTTACCATGCTATTTTGCAAATGTTAAACATTTGATCAAATTTGTTGAATTAAATTGTTTTAGAATTATTTTAGTTATGTTCATCCCTAAAAATTGAAACAAAATTTTAGTCATTTTAACTTGTAAGGATTTATAGTTTCAAAACTCCCTCAGAAAAATGTTCGTGGTCTGAAAACTAAATATATTTCTCTGACTTATATACTTAGAATAAAAGCTTTTTGTCTGTGCACATGGTAGCTAGGCTTCTAGAGGTGGATTCTTTTTTTTTTAATAGCAGTTAATTAGTATAGTCCCTTTCTTTTATGATTTAAACTACTTTGCAAAGGCAGAGGCCTACTATAATTCTTTATTTTTTTTAGCATGTAACATTAGTTTAATAGAGAATAATCTGAAACTGTACACTTACACAATATTAATTAGGTTTTTTCTCCTACCCAAGAGCTTTTGAAACCTTTAATTCTCTAATGATACTTCTCTCAAAAGGTAAAAACAAGTGTTATTATAATGTTAGGCTTCTCAAAAGTTTTTCAAAATATGTACTTTATAAAAAGGAAGTAATTTCTAGTCTAGAACATAACTTGTATATAATATATAAAAATGAATTTTTGCAACTTCTGGGAAATATAGTAAGTTCTAGGTATCAAATCATTAATCACATGAAACTAACAGAGAAATAGGTACATAACTATTTCACTGGAGATGATAAATGGGTGATATATTGATCTATAGATCAATCAATATATAAATGTAAATTTGAATAAAAAAGTCTCTGAACAATTGTTTATAATTTAATTGGGGAATAAGCACAAAAAAGGAAGCTGAAAAGTAGTTATGTCATTTGTGGGGAGAAAGTAAAGACAATAAGGAAAGATGGAGACTTCTAGTCAGGATTTGAGCAAAGAGGAACAAGCATGCAGGCATGGTTGGCTTGGTACTTCATCAAATTGAAATTCTCAAGAGGAACTATGCAACTGGAAATGGAATATTCTCTGATGAAAAAGCTGTTGCAGTGGAAAAGGAATCCAGAAATGTCAGTAGCACTTCAAGGAATATATATGTATCTTTTGTGATCATCCTGGAGATACTATTTATTTGTATATTTGTGCCTGAATTTTTATATTATTTTGTTGTCTTTTCTTTCTATTGGAAATTACGCACCCAAGTAATTTGTTGGATCTTCTAAGGGGGGTAATTATTGAAAATAGATTGTCAGAGCTAATTGAAGGCAAGAGAAATGATTATATAAAATATATTAATCAGCATGTATTGTCTTGTTTTTGAAATAGTAGAAAAGCAGAAAACACAAATTGCATCAAAATAACCACAAGGAGACATACATTGTAAGTTATCCTCTATGACTCACTCAAAACAAAATGTTGATATAAGCAAAGTGTGTCCATATCTATCATGTGGTAATTGTTGTGACCATTCTGATTTCTATATTGTTTAATGTTATAGCTACAAGGATAGGACTGTAATATAGAGTTACATAGGCTGGGTGGTCCTAATGCTCACTAGCATATAGGGCGTGATAGTTTTGGCCTTTTCCAATATTCTGACCTATTTTAACCCTGTATCAAACATTGAATGGTCCCTGCTTCTTATTAGATAAAATTCCTGGTCAAGTATACTTTTCTGCTGATTCAGAGAACTAACTCAAATTCTCATCCACTTCCTGGTCCCAATAAAGAAACTCCCCTGACCTGAGCCTGGTTTTAATACAGTGACTCTGGGAATTTCTTCTTTTTTTAAATATAAATTTACTTATTTAACTTTTTACATTCATTTTCACAAAATTTTGGGTTCCAAAATTTTCTCCCCATTTGTCACCTCCCCTCACCCCAGTACCTTGAGTATTTTAATTTCCCCTATCACTAATCTGCCCTCTCTTCTATCATCCCTCCCTTCCCTTGTCCCCATCTTCTCTTTTATCCTGTAGGGCCAGATAACTTTCTATTCCCCATTACCTGTATTTCTTATTTCCTAGTAGCAAGAACAGTACTCAACAGTTGTTCCTAATACTTTGAGTTCCAACTTGTCCCTATCCCTGCCTCCCCACCCATTCCCTTTGGGAAGGAAGGCAATTCAATATAGGCCATATCTGTGTAGTTTTGTGAATGACTTCCATAATAATCGTGTTGTGTAAGACGAACTATATTGCCCTCCCTACTATCCTGCCCCCCATTGTTGCTATTCTCTGTTTTGATCCTGTCCCTCCCTGAGTGTTGACTTCAAATTTCTCCCTCCTCCCATTGCCCTCCCTTCCATCATGCCCCTCTACCCTGCTTATCTCCTTCTCCCCCACTTTCTTGTGTTGTAGGATAGGTATTTATACCAAAAGGGGTGTGCATTTTACTCCTTCCTTTAGTTGAATGTGATGAGAGTAAACTACATGTTTTTTTTTTCTCAGTTCTCCTCTTTTTCCTTCCACTAAAAAGTCTCCTGCTTGCTTCATCTGTGAGAGATAATTTACCCCGTTCCATTTCACCCTCTCTCTTCCTACTACATTTCTCTCTCACCATTTACCTTGATTTCTTTTAAGATATGATCCCATCCTATTCAATTAACTCTGTGCTCTCTGTCTCTGTGTGTGCGTGCATGTATGTATGTGTGTGGGCACATGCACATGGGTACATGTGTGTGTGCATGTGTTTGTGTGTGTATGTGTGTATGTAATCCCACCAACTACCCAGATACTGAAAAATTTCAGAAGCCACAAATATTGTCTTTCCTATGTTTACATAGGAATGTAAACAGCTCAACTATGGTAAGTCCCTTATGACTTCTCTTTGCTGTTTACTTTTTCATGCTTCTTCTCATTCTTGTGTTTGAAAGTCAATTTTCTTTTCAGCTCTGGTCTTTTCATCAAGAATGCTTGAAAGTCCTCAGTTTCATTGAAAGACCATTTCTTCCCCTGAAGTATTACACTCAGTTTTGCTGGGTAGGTGATTCTTGGTTTCAGTCCTAGTTGCTTTGACTTCTGGAATATCCTATTTCATGCCCTTTTATCCCTTCATGTAGAAGCTGCTAGATCTTGTGTCATCCTGATTGTATTTCCACAATACTGGAATTGTTTCTTTCTAGCTGCTTGCAATATTTTCTCCTTGACCTGGGAACTCTGGAATTTGGCCACAATGTTCCTAGCAGTTTCTCTTTTTGGATCTCTTTCAGGAGGTGATCGGTGGATTCCATGAATACTTATTTTGCCCTCTGGTTCTAGAATATCAGGGCAGTTTTCCTTGATAATTTCATGGAAGATGATGTCTAGGCTCTTTTTTTGATCATGGCTTTCAGGTAGCCCCATAATTTTTAAATTGTCTCTCCTGGATCTATTTTCCAGGTCAGTAGTTTTTCCCAT
>CM053770.1:619785624-619811908 GCA_028658325.1 Potorous gilbertii | reverse complement strand
CTCAATTGGCAAAAGAGGTTCAAAAAGCCAGTGAGGAGAAGAATGCTTTCAAAATCAGAATTAGCCAAGTGGAAAAAGAGGTGCAAAAGCTCACTGAAGAAAATAGTTCTCTCAAAATTAGAATGGAACAGATGGAGGCTAATGACTTTCTGAGAAACCAAGAAGATGAAAATCAAAACAACTCTGAGATACCACTTCACACCTATCAGATGGGCTAACGTGACAAAACAGGAAGATGATAAATGTTGGAGAAGATGTGGGAAAGTTTGAACACTGATTCATTGTTGGTGGAGCTCTGACCTGATCTAACCATTCTGGAGAGCAATTTGAAACTATGCCCAAAGGGCTACAAAAATGTGCATACCTTTTTACCCAGCAATACCACCTCTTTGACTATATACCCAAGAGATCATAAAAATGGGAAAAGGTTCCTCATGTTCAAAAATATTTATTGCAGGACTCTTTGTGGTGGTGAAATACTGGAAATCAAGCAGACATTCATCAATTGGTGAATGGCTGAATAAATTATGGTGTATTAATGTAATGGAATAGTATTGTGCTATAAAAAATGATGAACAGGAAGACTTCAGAGTCCTGGAAAGAGTTATATTATTTGATGCTGAGAGAAATGAAAAGTACCAGGAAAACTTTGTAGACAGCAACAACCACAGTGTTAGAGGATTTTTTCTGGTAGACTTAGAATGTCATTGCAATCCAAGGACTTAAAAAGTCCTGAAAGATCTCTTAAGACAAAATGCCTTCCACATCCAGAGAAAGAACTATGGAATTTAATCACAGAATGTTGTAGATAATTTTCTTTTGTATTATGTTTACTTTGTTATATAATCTCTGTCATTTATTTTAATTCTTCTATACAACATAACTATGGGGAAAATGCATTTAATAAGAATGTGTGCATAGAACCTATACAAAATTGTAGGCCATCTCAGGGAGGGAGAGGATACGTAGAGGACAAGTGGGGGCGGGAAGAAATCTAAGTTATATGGTAGTGATTGTAGAACACTGACAATAAATAATAAAAAAATAAAGTACATATAAAGAATATTTTAAAAGAAATCTCAATTTCGGTTGACAGAGTGACAACTCATGCAGTGGCCTGATGAAATTTATTAAGTAAGGTAAGACCAATTGGGGAAAAATGCTTAATTTATCCTTTAGTGAATTATATAGGAAGGTAAAATAATTCCTTCATAGAGAATAACCTCCATGTGTATTTTTAGTATCTTTATAAGAGAAAAGTTAAGTAGTGCACTGATTAGAGCAGCGAGGGTCAACATATATATGAATGTCTAAAGTTTGTCTTCTAAAATATTTTAAAAATTATTTTGATACTCCATAATTGCTGTAATAAGTATACTAAGTTGATATTTTAAAATAGTTTACTTTAGATCCATATAATTTTCCCAATTTTGAACTAACCTTTGTAAAGTCAAAAAACAAAAAACAAAAACAAAACCAAGTAAAACCAACTGACACAGGAAACATATCCTCATAGGTTAATACATTCTGTAGCTATAGTCACTCTGTTCTTCAATAAGACAAGTATATTTCATCAGCTGGTTTTTGTGATTTTTTTTGTTAAGTTAATTATAATTGAGATACCTTTACATAATGGTTTTATTTTTTCTGGTTGTCATTTCATGTGTTAGTATGCCAAAACTTTCATTAGAAGCTGGTTGTCCTGTTTTGTGATTAGCTAAGCTCATCCTCAGAAAAAAGATTTGGCTTTATAGCATTGTTTTAATACAAGAAAGAACTTTCATCCATATATCAAGATGATCACACATTCCCTGAAAAATGTGGTAACAGGCAAAAAAAAAACCTGTTCCATAAGTCTCCAATGATAAATATCAAGCAGTGTATAACCCTGGGAGAAGTATATTAAGCAAAATATATTAAGACTGTAATAGAACTAGTCCAGCACAGTCAAGGTAGGAAAAAAAAAGGATCCCTTGTGGTTGATGAAGTGCTCTTATTTGTGTTAAATCTTATATTGATCACATCAAGCCCTAAGACATTGCAGAGCCTTCCCTAAGAGATGCATATTCATTTAAAAGAGTTTGCCGTGCCAATAACACATTAGCACACTAAATGGATAGAAGATTACACAAATTTCATTGTACATCTGAATGGACACCTAGCAGAACTCATTTAACAGTATGTATATCTGAGATGGAAAATACAAGTAGGCAACATTCCAGCATTGAAAAGAATGAGGAGAGAAGGCTAAAATGTGTTTAGATAATTGGGGAAAGAAAACTTTTATTGCTTTTAGTTGGTTTTCTCCATCTACATGGGACCATTGGTCCCTCATTTTAGTTAAAGAAGTTGAAACCCAGAAATCTTGGTTCAATGCTACAGAATATAATAGAAATGATTCTGAGACATTAAGGTTGCAAAAAGGTTGTGTCCTCATGGCATGAAAGGATAGGGAAGAAAAGAATTATGTGGAGAAGGGAACTTCCTTATCACAGCAGTAAAAAAACAAACAATCTTTTCAATATCAACTTTTTTGTATAATTTGTGCTGGTCTGCATTTGTATCTAAAGACCACTGTCTCCAAAGATTTAAAGATGTAAATAAATCTCACAAGGGAAAAGAAAAGGTGCAAGTTGGTTCTTATCACTCTGTTCTTATAAGAGGAATTCTGATGAATAAGAACAAATGTCAATAAGAATAGATGTTGTCAAGAAATGTATGGCAGAGAGAGAAGATGGATTGATCACATTGCAAAAGAAAGGAATGACAGTTGACAGCCAGAGTATTTTACTGGTATGTTATGACATCAGGAGAAATAAGAAAAAACTCCTACAAATTTGGAAGAACCATAAAGGGAGGAAATGGTAGAGAGTCCCACAGAATGGGCAAGAATGAATTAGTTGTTATTTCAATTGTTGGAGGAAAATTCTCAAATGATGAGATCAGAAAAACTTGAGTTATTATGTAAATTGTTTTCCTCATTCAGCATCCTTTCCTTTACAATAATTCATACAAGTTTCCTCATGTTTCTCTGATTTTCATATATTAATGTTTGTGTTACAATTTTGCTTTCTAGGTATTCACCACAATTCATTCATCATCGCTAAATTAATCATCACCTACTTTCCACTTTTTTCTACTAGAGTAAGAGAAATATGCAAGTTAAGCTGATTTTCCTTAAAAGTATTTGATAACATCCTCAAGGCTTTATTGAATCAAACTAAAGACTTAGATCGTTAATAACCCTTCCTATTGACCTTAATTCAAAGCCACAAGGAACTCCAATAGTTCTCTGATGCTTCCTTGGTAGAACAGCCTGGTAAAATCAGACAAGGGAGATTTTCTTAGCTAAATCAGTTGGAAGTGTACTCAGAGAAAATCCTTGTTAAAAATTCTCTTCCTGCAGTGCCTAGCAAAATATTTTCATAAATGTTAAATCATCTGAGTATATTATTTTGTTTCAATGTTGAATCTAAACTCCCAGGAGTCTGGATTGAGTTAAGATCATCTTATAAGAGCTTCTAGAAATCATACCACATCACTCACTATGCAAAGAATCAATTTTAAATTCTGTCTTTTAAATATCAACCCTGGTATTTTCCTCCTTTTCTAGTCTTGATGCTGAGCACTTTGATATTCAAATCCCAGGAATTTTCACTAGTTTTCTCTTATTCCTGTAACTCTCTCCCTCATTGCCTCTGCCGCCTGACTTACTTCTAGTCTCATGAAAAGTTCCATCTTCTGTAAAAACAAACAAACAAACAAAACCTTTCTAGATTCTCACTAATCTTCACACTTTTGCTCTGAGATTATCTTCATTTTGGTATGCTCATATCTTGTTGGAAAATCTTGTCTCCTCTATTTTATTGGGAGTTCTTACAAAGCAGGAGCTTTTTTGTAAGTTTTCTCTCTTTTGGGGGGAGACAGTGCCTGGCAGGTAGTAGGTACATATTAAATGTTTTCTGTCTTGACTTGAAATGACTTATTATAGTGGTGTATGGATTTCCTTGTTTGTTGGGCAAGACTTATGATTTCATCCAGTCAGGGAACTTGAAGGTGTGTGAAGTCCTTCTACTCTGCAGGTTAGAAACTCATATATGATGCATTCTTTGAAGTTTCCCTGGTGAGCTGTGAGGTTAGGTAAATTGCCCATGATCACAGACTTACCAATGAGTTAAACCCAGAGTTGAAAAGGAAGAAGAAGTAGACTGAATTGTGTTTGGGCAATTGTAAAACACTTTTACTTCCATTAGTTAGTTTTTCTGAACATCAGGCAGGACTTGAAACAAGTCCTTCTGACCCTATCTGGCCCCCCAAATAGTTTCTATTTTATATTGCTTTTAACTTCTGATGTAGCTGTGAATATTTTATAATGTCTGAGAACTCTCTTCCTTTAGCCTTCTAGTGCTATGTCTTCTAATGTAAGAAAGAGAGAAGAAGTAGCTTTATACAGTTTTCTCCCTATAGTATATTCTGCTAATTTTGAGATTCCTCCTTCGTATGTTTTCTAAAATAGCATATTGAAAAAAGTACAGACAGACATACGTAGGTCTTTCATAGTTAACTATGATCTGGCAAGAAAGAACCTTAATCTATATTTGCCTATCAGAGCCAAGTGTCTTCAGTTATGTAATGGTTTACCAATTTTAATAAAGCAAAGCACAAATTTAGAATGTAGAAAATAATGAAAACATAGCTCACAGTTTTCAGCTATTGCTGTCTGTTAAGTTAAAATCCATTAAAATGAATGTATTCTGTTCACAACTACAAATCACATTAAGGACTATGGAAATGGCTTAAACAAGAATTTACAATGCCCAGAATATTCCAGCCTTTATTATAATTTGAGTGCAGTCAGGAACCACCTAAGTGGTGGCGTTCTGTGCCTTATGCTTTTCTCAAAATGGAAATGTAGCTGCATTTTTACCTTTGTGAAAAATTCCGATTGATTTTTAAAAACAAGATGACATTATGAGTCATTAAGAATATTTCTTCTTGCAAATCCATGTTTTAGAAAGTCAGAAATGGTGCAATGAATCTTCAGTGAAGATAGCTGTGAATAAATTCATTTCATGGATTTAGGAAGAAGAATCCAAGAAGCTTAAAAAGAGATGATGCCTGAACCAGTTGGTGACCTTTTTTAGTTGTACTGTTATTTGTGTCGTTACTAGTAGTGGGAAGATTTCTGGTCACAACCCAGAAGTCCAAATGCTCTCAAAAACTGTTTTTTCCACAGAAAAGAGAACATAGAGAAGATAAATTAGGAGCAAGTTTAAACCAATGATGTCTATGGCATTTGAATCAATAACTAGCACTCTCAGGAAAGAGAAACCAACTTTATAAAACAGTCTTTCTAGCAAGATTGTGTGCTGCTCCTGAAAATGTATAGTCTCTGATACGTTAGGGATGCAATTAATAATGGCTGATGGTTACGTGTTTTGGAAAATCCTTGCAGAATAACAAGAGACTGCTATAACTCATGTTTAAATGAGGCTAGGTGTATTTGGAAAAGGAAATCAATGTGTTGAGTGCTAGAAGAGCACTTCTGGATCCTATCGCAGTAGTGGGATACCATCACTAACAACGTTATTATTCATATTTGGATGCACACGAAGATGCTTTTCAATAACTAATAGTCCCATGAATGATCTCTAACAATTATAAAAAAGATGACCTTTTATTTATTTGATACTAATGGCTCTCCATTTATGTCACTGATCTCCCTCCTCATACTATTTACTTCCAGTGCACTTCAAACCTAAAACCAAATAATGCTAAATAATAATTTCATTGAAAAGTCTTTCAGGAGAGAATCTGATGTCAGATCACTCATATATCATAGCTGGCATTTAAAATAAGATATTCTCCTTTTAAATTTTCTCTTTTTTATTTTAGACAAATACTAAAACTTAAATACATAAGATAAGAAGAAGAAACAAACTTAAATATAAAGAATAAAATGTGTCATGTGCACATCAGAACATAGAAGATTCCAAATATATAGAATAATATATCATTTCAAAGAAGTATGTATATTAAATAACATGCATTAAGTTAAAAGCTGTCCCTCTTTTCTTTCCTTCCTTTTGCTTCCTAGGTTTTCTTTTGTTCTCTGCTGAACAATTCTTTGTTCTTTTTTCTCCCTTCTTCTCTTCTACTCACCACCCCAAGGTTACAGCTGAGCATGGATATATTAATTTATATAGGCATATATATGTATATATAACATATATATGTATATATAACATATATATATTTCTTAAGGAAAGTATATGTTTATGTATGTATACTTACATAAGCATATACTTTCCCTAAAATATTCTACTTCTAATCTTGCTTTTATGTTAGCGTACATCTTTCTTTTTCCTATTTCTCCTAAGTCTTCCACTTTACTTCTACCTGTAACCTTGACTTCCTAATATTTAACCTATCCCTACTCCAGCAATCCTTTACACTCCCATTCCCCTAAATTTAAATACTTTTTTGTACACTCCTTTGACCTATTCTGTCCCTTCCCTTCTAAAGCTTCCTCCCTTAACCTCCCAATCCCCTAAATCTAAACACCCTTCTTCATCCTCCTTTTAACCTATTCCCTCACCCTCCCTTCCAAAGGTCCCTCTTTTATCCTCTCCCCCTGCTTCTCCTCCTAGAGTTTCAGTTATTTTTTTAAATTTAGAAGATTTTTTATACTCTTCTGGATGGATATGTATTTTTGCCTCTTAAATCCATCGCCAATGAAAGTAGGTTTCCAGAACTAACATCTCTCTTCCCCATCTCATTCTACTGTATCAACCTTTCCTTTTGCACCTCATCTGTATAGATAATTATTACTTTTTTAGTTTTACTAAAATAATTTTACTTTTTAAAGTTATATCATACTCAAATCTACCCCAATCTTTTTATAAGATACCTAATTACTAGGAACAACTTTAGACATAGGTTTTACATTTTCCACACCTAAAAGATAAACATTCTATCCTTATTGAGTCTAATGTAATTGGTCATTGGAATATACTTTATACTTTTCTTGGCTCTTACCTGTCAAATTTTCTATTGAGTTCAGGGTTTATTTCAACAGTCCTGAAAGTCTGACAGTTGGTCAAATGTTCATTTTTTCCCATTCAAAATTATGCTTGGCTTTGTGAGTGTGATATTTTTGCCCAGAGCCCCAGTTCTTTAGCTCTTTGCTATATAGTGTTCAAGACCTGCAATCTTTTGGTGTTGCCATCGCTAGGTCTTGTGTTATTCTAATTGTGGTACCTTCATATGCAAGTTATTTTTTTCTGTTACTCATAATATTTATCCTTGATTTGGGGGTTTGGGAATTTAGCTATAATATTAGATATGTTTTATAATATAATATATCACATATTTTATAATACATAAAATATAACGTGTTATAATGTAACATATCATATTATATGATGTTATGATATATTTCCTTCTGGGATCTCTTTCAGGTGGTGAATGGTGAAGATTTTGTATTTTTACTTTCCCTTCTTATTCTAATACTTCTAGTGCTTCAGGACAATATTTTTTTTATTTCTTCTATTATTGTATCAAGACTCCTTTAATGATCAGAACTTTCAGATAATCCAATTATTCTTATGTTTTCTTGATCTATTCTCTAGATTCATTGTTTTTTCTTAACATTACCTTATATTTTTTTAATTCTTTATAGTCTGTTTTTGTATTTCTTCATCTCGTCTTACTTCATTTGCTTCTCCTTGCCCAATTCTGAAGGACTTTTCAAGGAGTCATTTTATTCCTTAAGATTTTGAGTCTGCTTTTCTAATTGGTTGATTTTCTTGTCATAATCTTGTTTTTCTTGTAATATTCTTATTTTTTTCTTCATCTCTGTCATTTGATTTTTAAAGTCTTTTTAAAATTCTTCAATGAATTCTTTTTAGGCAGGTGACCATTTAACATGACTCTTTGGGGTAGAAGAGGGTTTCTTTGTTTCAGTATCATCCTCTGAAGATGAACCATGGTCTTCTCTATTCCTGTAGTGGCTTTCTACAGTTAGATTCTTTCCCCTTTGTTTGTGAATTTTTTTTTTTTGTAATGATGTAGTTTTGATAATCACCTCTAGGCCTGGAGTATGGGGGATGGTGGCTCTGCCCTCTGATCCTCTTCAGTTCTCCACTCAATCCAAAACGTCCAGCCTCCTATAAGTGCCCACAAGCACTGGTATCTCCACACCACTGCTTCTGCCCTGACGAGGGCATGTGCTAGTTCCTTCATGTCCCCAGTGCTTTGCGGCACATCTGGGTCTGGCATTCCTTGTCAGCAGAGATTTCCTAAATCTTCCTGGCTCAGACACCCAACTCCCCTCACTGTTCCTGTGGCAGAGCAGAACTGCTTCCCAACCCAGCTAACCCCAGGACTTGGCTCTTGTTGTTTAAGCAGCTTGCTACTTTTTATTAAAATGGACCATAGCCTGAATGGGTTTACTCTTTACATGTTGGAATTCTAATCCTGGGATTTTTCTTTAGGTCTTCTCTGAGTGTCCCAAGAGTACTCTTGTTCTTCCCTTCTATCATTTATTTTTATGGCTCTATGTTCACTCACAGGTTCTATTTATCTCTTTTGTGGAAAGAAATCTTGAAAGTCTGACAATTTTCTGACACAGTCCCCCATCTTCCCAGAATCTTCTCTCTAAGATATTCTCTATTGAGCATTTTGAGGCATCTAGGTGACACAGTGGATAGAATGCCAAGCCTGGATTCAGGAAGGCTCATCTTTCTCAGTCAAACACTTACTAGTTCTGTGTTCCTGGGCAAATCACATGACCTTGTTTGCCTCTGCTTATCTGTGAAACAAACTGGATAAGAAAATGGCAAACCACTCTAATGACTGTGAAAGAAAAAGCCAAAATGGGATCACAAAGAGTTGGATACTACTGAAAGAAGAGTGAACAACATAAAATGAGTATTTACACGTTAGAACTTGTTTCTATAGACATTTTCCTATTTCAAATGAGTTTCTGGCATCAACAAGTAGAGGAACATTGAGTACAGGAAGGTTTTCCCAGTACTCCTGAAGTCTATACCATGCAAAAACATATCATTTGTGTTAAGAAAGTCCTTTAAGCCTATGCTCTAATTCTTGTTTTATTTTACCCATGCTTCCTCAGTTTATTCACCCTACCTTTTTAAGAGATTAACTTTAGATTATCATTTCCATAGAAAAGATAAAAGGATTATAAAAGGTCCATTTCATTTCTGTTGGCTATGCCCACATTAAACCAGTGGACTACTGCTAATCTTGAGCATTAGCAAGCATAGTAAATCAAAGGCCTCTCTTCTTGAAACACTCACTTACCCACCAACCCTCTATAGGATATATACTGGTTTGGTGGAAGAATTTAAAAAAATAGTGGTAAATCACAATAAGGAATTATCTAATGATGATTTGCCAAAGGCAGGCATTAAGGGATTGATAGTGTTCATGGTAGTAGTGACATAACTAGGGTCTGTAGAAAATGAAATGGGGTTGAATAATGGTTGAAATGGTAGATAAAGAATTTTGTGTTGCTGCGATGGTTTGGGAAATACAGTATCAAGAGATTCATAAATTGCATGTCACAAAACTAGTAACCAAACTCTACCATTGATTTAAACAAACTGCAAGTGAGAATATAAATTATTGGAAGCAAATCTGACCAATTTTCAAATTCCTATGTACAACATCACATCTCACATTTCTGTGCTTTAGCACAGATTATCTTCCATGGAAATTATTTTCTCTCTTAAGCTCTACCTTTTGGAAACAAAAGATCCCTGTAAGGGTCAAGTATCACCTCTAACAAGCAATTTTTTCTCTATCTTTCAGTCATTCCTATCTCTCAGTTCCATCCCCAGCACCTTGGAATTATCCTTAAGAGAAGTTACTGTAATCTTTTTCCTAATATTTTATTTAAAAGTTTTGCATCTATGTTCATTATATAAATTGCTCTATAATTTTCTCTCTTTGTTCTGACTCTTCCCAGTTTAGATATCAGCACCATATTTGTATCAGAAAAATAATTTGATAGGACTGCTTGTTCACCTACTTTTCCAAATAGTTTATATAGTATTGGAAAAAAATTTTCTTTGTATGTTTGGTAGAATTACCCCATAAATTTATCTGACTCTGAAGATTTTGTTTCTCAAAGGAGTTCATTGATGGTTTGTTCAAATTTTTTTTCTGAAATGGAGTTAAGTATTTTATTTCCTCTATTGTTAATCAAGGTAATTTATATTTTGTAAATATTCATCCAATTCACTAAGATTGTCAAATTTAGTGGCATAGAATTGGTCAAAATAGTTCCCAATTATTCTTTTCT
The DNA here is from genome assembly GCA_028658325.1 of Potorous gilbertii. Classification (NCBI taxonomy): domain Eukaryota; kingdom Metazoa; phylum Chordata; class Mammalia; order Diprotodontia; family Potoroidae; genus Potorous; species Potorous gilbertii. Next base: position 619,801,581 of record CM053770.1, on the reverse strand, counting down.
TATTTACTCTTCTTTGGTGGTGAATTCATCCTTTTTTATGATTCTGGTAATTTGGTTTTCTTTTTTAAATCAAATTAACTAAAGGTTTGTCTCTTTTATTGTAGTTTTTCATAAAAAACAGCTATTAATTTTATTTATTAGTTCAATTGTTTTCTTAATTTTTTTTCTTTATTAATTTCTCCTTTGGTTTTCAGAATTTCTGATCTGGTATTTAATTGGGGAGTTTTAATTTGTTCTTTTTCTAGCTTTTTTAGTTGCATACCCATTTCATTGATCTCCTCTTTCTATATTTTATTCATGTATTTAGAGGTATAAAACTTCCCCTAATTATCACTTTCACTGCATCCCATAAGTTTTAGTATGCTGTCTCATTATTGTCATTCACTTGGATGAAATTATTGATAGTATCTATGATTTGTTTGATCCACTCACTATTTAGGATTAGAATATTTAGCTTCCAATTATTTTTAGTCTATCTTTCCATGACCCTTTATTACCTGTGATTTTATTGCATCAAGATCTGAAATGGATTCATTTAATATTAGTGTTTTTCTGCATTGAACTGTGAGGTATTTTTGCCCTAGTATATGGTCAACTTTTGTGTAAGCGCTATGTACTGCTGAGAAAAAAGGTATTTTTCTTTGTATCCCCATTCAGTTTTCTCCAGAGATCTATCATATCTATCTTACTCAGAGTTCTTTTCACCTCCTTAACTTCTTTCTTGTTTATTTTGTCATTAAATTTATTAAGTTTTGAAAGGGTGAGGTTGAGGTCCACCACTACAATAGCTTTATTGTTTATTTGTCCTTTAACAACTTTAACTTCTCCTCTAAAAATTTGGATGTTATATTACTTGGTGCATATAGGTTTTGTAATAGGTTTTGTAATGACTTCATTGTCTATAGTACCTTTTAGCAGGATGTAGTTTCCTTCCTTATCTCTATTAATTAGATCGGTTTTTGCTTTTGCTTTGTCTGAGATTTTTACTTTGGCCAAAGCATAATATATTCTAATCTGAACTCATCCCTCTTTTCTCTGTGTATCCCTTTGCTTTGAATTTGTTTCTTATAAATAACATATGGTAGGATTATTGTTCTTTCTTTTTAATTTTAAGTATATTTTTAAAATTTTATTTATTTTTAGTTAGCAACATTCATTTCAACAAGCTTTCCAGATTTTCTCCCCATCTATCCCCTTAATCCACCCCAAGACACCATGCATTCTGATTACCCCTTCCCCCAATCTGCCCTCCCTTAAATCACACCCTTCCCTTCCCTTATTCCTATCTCTTCTATTTCCTTGTTGGACAAGATATTCTACACCTTGTTACCTATATATCTTTTTTCCCAGGTACATGTAAAAACAATTTTTAACATTTGTTTTTAAAACTTTGAGTTATGAAATCTCTCCCTTTCCTCCCCACTCATTCCCATTGAGAAGGCAAACAATTCAATATAGATTATACATGTGTAGTTATGTAAAAAACTTCTGTAAAAGTCATCTCATGAAGGAATAAGTATATTTCCTTGCATCCTATCTGGCCCCACATTTATTCTATTCTCTCTTGTGACCTTGTCCCTCTCAAAAAGTGTTTACTTCTAATTACCTCCTCCTCCCATTTGCCCTCCCTTCTATCATCCCCCTACATCCCACTTATCCACTTCTCCCTTACTTTCCTATAGTGTAAGATAGATTTTCATACCAAATTGAGTGTGCATACTATTCCCTTCTTAAGTCAAATCCAATAAGAGTCAGTTTCTCTATCTATCTATGTGTATATGTAGGTATGTATATATATATATGTGTGTGTATGTGTGTGTGTGTGTTTGTGTGTGTGTAATCCCTTCAGCTACCCAAATACTGAGAAAAGTCTCAAGAGTTTACAAATACTATCTTTCCATGTTGAAATGTAAACAGTTCAACTTTAGAAAGTCACTTATGATTTCTCTTTCCTGTTTATTTTTTCATGTTTCTCTTGATTCTTGTGTTTGAAAGTCAAATTTTCTATTTAGTTCTGGTCTTCTCATCAAGAATGCTTGACAGTCCTCTGTTTTATTGAATGACCATTTTTTTTCTCCTGAAGTATTATACTGTTTTTTCTGGGTAGGTAATTCTTAGTTTTAATCCTAGCTCCTTTGACTTCTGGAATATCATATTCCAAGCCTTTTAATCCCTTTATGCAGAAGCTGCTAGATCTTGTGTTATCCTGATTGCATGTCCACAGTACTCAAATTCTTTCTTTCTGGCTGCTTGCATTATTTTCTTCTTGACCTAGGAACTCTGGAATTTGACTACAATATCCATAGGAGTTATCTTTTGGGATGTCTTTCGGGAGGCAATTGGTGGATTCTTTCAACATTTATTTTACCGTCTGTTTCTAGAATACCAGGGCAGTTTTCCTTGATAATCTCATGAAAGATCATGTCTAGACTTTTTTTTTTGATCTTGGCTTTCAGGTCAGTTGTTTTTTCAATGAGATATTTCACATTGTTTGCCATGTTTTCATTCCTTTGGTGTTGTTTTGTAATTTCTTTATTTTTCCTAAAGCCATTAGCTTCCATGTGCTCCATTCTCATCATTAAGGAATTACTTTCTTCAGCGAGCTTTTGGATCTCCTTTTCTATCTTGCCAATTCTTTTTTTTAGGGCATTCTTCTTCTCATTGGTTTTTTGAATGTCTTTTGCCATTTGGGCTAGTATATTTTTTAAAGTGCTATTTTCTTCATCATTTTTGAGTATCCCTTAGCAAGCAGTTGATTTGTTTTTCATGGTTTTCTTGCATCACTCTAATTTACCTTCCCAATTTTTGCTCTGCTTCTCTTACTTGATTTTCAAAATTCTTTCTGAGCTCTTCCATACTCAGATCATGTTGTTCTTGGAGAGTTTGGATGGAGGAGCTTTAGGTTTGTTTTCTTCTGTTTCCATTCTTTTGTCTTTCTTGTCACCAAAGTAAGATTCTATGGTTTGATTCTTTTTCCAGCTTTTCCTCATTTCCCTACCCATTTATTTGACTTTTGAGCTCTTTGTCAAGGTAGTTCTCTGCTTCCAGTGGGAATGGGGGGGTTTATTATCAGCCTCTCGATTCTCCATACAATCTATGTACTGAGAGCTCCAGAAACAGTGACTGCATCTGCCCTTGCTGCTTCTGTGGCTGCTGTGGGTTCCTCTGCTCCCGCCCTACTCTGCCACCCTGGGGACCAGGACTAGACCACTCACTCTCCTGCACAGTTCCCACATCCTTGTTCCACTGACCTTCTAATTTATCCTTGGCATTTAGGGGTTCTGAAGTCTGGGAACTGCCACAGGTGTGAGGGATTCATTCTCCCCAAGACCTGCTCAGGTCCTGTTGGTGCTGACTTGGTCCAAGCTGGACTGAGCTCTTCTCCCAGTGTGGCTCAATAGAAACTTTCCAGCGACCTTCCAGGCTGTCTGTGACTGGAAATTTGCTTCACTCTGTCATTCTATGGGTTCTGCAGCTTCATAATGTGTTTAGAGTCATTTTTTACAGATATTTGGTTGGGCTTTGTGGGAGCGCTCTAAAAGTCAGTGCTATTACTCAACCATCTTGGCTCTGCTCCCAGGATTGTGGTTCTTAATCCTCTTCTGTTTCATGGAAGAGTGTATCCCATTCACATTCAGCATTATGGTTACTATCTGTGTCTTTATCTCTATCTTATCCCCTCCCTCATTGATGCTTTTCTTTCTCCTTTCTCTCTTTCCCTCCTCTTTAGAATTTTGTTTTTAACAGTTGCCTGTCCCTCATTCTGGCCTCCCTTCTCTTCCCCCTTCTCTCCACCCCATCCATTTTCTTTCCTCTTTTCCCTCCTACTTCCTAAAATGTGAGTTAGATTTCTACACCTAACTCACTATATTATTTCCCTCGTTGAGTCCAATCTGATGAGAGTAAGTTTCACACAATGCTCATCTCTCTCCCTTCTTTTCCTCTACTGTAATGTCTTTACACACTCTTGTGAGTTATTTACCCTTTTTTTGACTCCTCCTTTCCTCTCTCCAAGTACAATTCCTTTTCACCACTTAGATTTTTTACCATCACATTAAAGTTGACTCAAAGCCAAGCCTTCTGTCTATGTACACCCCTTCAAAATTTTGTAATAAAGATGAAGTTCTCAACAGTTACAATGATCATTTTCGCTTTTAGGGATGTAAATATTTGTTACTCTTGAATTACATATTGTTTTTTTTTCCTGTTTATCTTTTCATGCCTCTCTTTAGTCATGTATTTGAAGAGCAAATTTTCTACTTAGCTATGGTCTTTTCATCAAGAAGGATTGGAAGTCCCTTATTTTATTGAATATCATTTCTTTCCCTGAAAGTTTATACTTAAATTCATTGGTTCTAATCCAAGATCCTTTATCTCATGGAATATGATATTTCAAATCCTGTAGTTTTTTAATGTAGAAGCTGCAAGGTCCTGAGTAATCTTGAATGTGGTTTCATGATATTTGAATTGTTTCTTTCTGACTGCTTATAGTATGGTTTCTTTGACATGACAATTTTGAAATTTGACAACAATATTCCTTGATGTTTTCAATTTGGATCTCTTTCAAGAGGTGATTGACATCTTTCAATAACTATTAACTTCTGGTAGTAGAACCTTAGGGCAGTTTTCCCTGCTGATTTATTGAAAGATGCTGTCCAGGCTTTTTTTCATCATGGCTTTCAGATAGACCAATAATTTTAAAATGATTTCTTCTGTATCTATTTTCCAAGTCAGTTGTTTTTCCATTGAAATATTTTATGTTTTCTTCTATTTTTTCATTCTTTTGATTTTGAATGATTCTTGATGTCTCTTAGAGTTATTCACTTCCAATTGCCCAATTGTAATTTTTAACGAATTGCTTTCTTCAATTATATTTTGTTCCTCTTTTCCCATTTGGTCCATTTTACTTTATAAGGAGATCTCCTCACTGAGTTTTTGTGCTTCCTTTTCCATTTGGGCAATTGGGTTTTTTAAGGACTTGTTTTCTACAGTTAATTTTTGTCCTTCCTTTTCTAACCTATTGACTCTCTCTTATATGTATGCATTTCTTTTCCCAATTTTTCTTCTACCTTTGACTTTTGACTTTTAACATCCTTCTTGAGCTCCTCAAAGAAGACTTGTGGGCCTTAAGACCAGTTCATATTCCTCTTTGAGGTTTCAATGTGGGTATATTGACAATGTTTTTTTCTTCTGAGCTTTATTTTGATCTTCCCTATCTTCATAGTAAGAATCTGTGGTCATTGTTCATTCTTGCATTTTGTTCATGGCGTTTGCCTATTTCTTGTCTTTTAAAGTTGGGTACTCCTGCTGGAGTACAGGGGGCACTTACCCAAACTTACTGTGCTGGGGGTCAGGGGCCTGGTCACTGGCTTTGTGTGCTGGAGCCTCAAGTGCTGGCAGCTTTGGGGTCTAGGTTCTGGCATCTTACCTGGGGCTGAACTGACTTCAGCAATACTGAAGCTCTTGGGGTGGGGATGAGTGGTCTGGCCCCTTGGTGATACATGCTCATTCAGGCTGATTTGGAGCACTAGAAGGTCTGGATGCTGGGGTATGCCTGTTTGACTGGAGCCTCCAGGGTTTGAGCTTTCTGGAGTTTGGCTGAGGCACTGAGAGGTCTAGCTTCTGTAAGACATCTGCTCCCCTGGCACAAGTGGCATTTTTCAAAGCAAGAGTCTATCTGTTCCCTTGCCTTTGCTAAGGCACTCAGGGGGTCCTGGTGTTGGCACTTGTCTACCCAAGGGCTCAGAATCTCTCCCTAGTTTGCTGAGGTAGGTCTTGCCACTGGGTTGCTGGGATGCTTCCCATCCTGTACTACTTGTCTTCCACCAGGGGAGAGGGGTCTTTCCCATTAATTCCCCAAACTTCTTGGGCTAGGAGACTGCTATAGCCTGTCTTTCTTCTGTCTCTGCTTTTCTATGGTTTTTCCTGGTGAGATATTTTCTGGCTTTTTAGAGGTCAGTAAAGGAAAGTGAGAGCATCTTATCATTTATTCCACCATCTTGTCTCCCAAATCCAATATAATTTCCTCAGTTTTCCTTCTTCTCTACACTATTTGACACTGTTCTTCATCTTCTCTTATCTGATTTTCTGATTATCTGATCTTAGTCTCTTATCTATGGGTTTTTCTATGATACTGCACACTCAGTTCTCCTCATATCAGATCTTTCTCTCTCATTTGAAGGTTTTTCATTTATGTTATTCTCAAATAACATGAGTACAACCAAAAGTTCTTACTGAATCTTCTCTTTTTTCATCCCTCTATCATGTAACCCTTGTTGAGAAATGGTAATTTAATTAATTCTAATAGATTTAAATATCATCTCTATGTATATGTATATACATATTTCATACATGTATGTATATCCATTAGTAGTCTCTCTCTTGAACACCCGCTGCCCATGCACAAATGAGTTTTGGATAACTTGAACAAAATGCCCCATAAGTATCTAAAAATCAAGTCCAGAACATAACTCATTATTGCCCTTTCCCCAATGATTGTAAATGTATATGCTGTATATGCGTGTGTATAGTGGATACGAATCTATATACATACAGAAAATCTATCATCCATCTATATCTATCTCATGGACCTTATTATTCCATCAAATCTGCTCTCTCCAAAGTTGCAAGTAATCTCTTGGTTAACAATTTTAATGGTCTTTCATGATTCATCATTCTCCTCCTCATCCATTATATGTTTTACACTGATGATCACCCTCTCCTCCTTAATAATTTCTTCTCTCTAGGCTTTTGGAACACCAGCATCTGCAGATCCTTCTACCTTTTTAATGACTCCTTCTCAGTTTTTTTTTTTGCTGAATCTTCATCCAGATCATTTCAGCTAATAATAGTCCACAGTGTTCTGTCCTAGACTCTATTTCTTTATTACTTCACTTGGTAATCTCATTAGTTCCCATGGATTTAATTACATCTCTATAGAGAAGATTCTCAGATCTACTTACTCTGCCTCAACCTCTTTGATGACCTCCAGTCACACATCTCCAGCTGCCTTTCAGACACCTCAAATTGGATATTCAGTATACACATTAAACTCCATATATTCAAAATCAAACTTTTTTTCTCTAAAGCCTCCCATGCCCCCATACCTTTCTTATTATTTTAGAAGGTGCTGTCATTTTGTCTATGACCATAGTTATCACCTTCAACTTTTTAGTCTTTCTCACTCTCCACTTCTCATTTTGAGACCTGTAGATTTTACCTTTGGGACATCTCTCAATATGTCCACTTCTTCCTCTGCACTGCCACTGCTAATGGATTTGCCTGCTTCAAATATCTCCCCACTCTAATCTACCAACTTCAGACACCAAAGTGATTTTCCTACAGTAAAGTTCTGACCATGTCACACACTCCCAGCTCAATAAACTCCAACAGCTCCTTTTCACTCCCAGGATCAAATATAAAATGCTCTCTTTGACCTTCAAAGCATATCCTCTTCCTACTTTTCCAGTCTTCCTATAACTTCCTATAACTTGATCTCCAATGCTGTGACTCTTTGATGCAGTGACACTGTCGTTTTTGCTGTTTCATTGACAAGACACTCAATCTCTGTTCCCCAGCATTGTTCTGGTCTCACCCATGTTTGGAATGCACTGTCCCTTCATCTCATGCCTTCCAAATATTTCTTTCTAAAAATATAGGGATCAGAATGAAAAATAGCTAAAGATTTCACTGGAAAACATTTTTAAGTGAAGAAGAATAGAATTGTAGACAAAATAGCATAAATAAGATATGTGGGAATACATGGGAGTAGGTTTTTGTATAATAATGAATGATGTCATAAAATGAAACCTGAAGTAAGTTCAAGTTTGTTCATTTTCAACTTCACTTCCTGGCTAGTTAATCCACATGTTCATCTTCTTGAAGAAGACTTTCAATTCACCTAATGAAAATGAACATATTATGAGACACTGATGTGCTGACTCTGATCCTCTGGCTTTGTGAAGTCCTGAGTGAAGATGAATCATTTTTCCTTCCAATGTTTTTTCCAGTTACACATTTTCTTTGCAGTTTCTGCTCTATTCAGTAATACATTTTGTAATGTGTTACTCATCTCTGTATAGGGATCAGTATTGTTAGTAGACACTTAAATATTTTCAGATTGACTCACCTTGAAGAGTTGAAAAATATTTTTAGAAGAGATCCTTTATCTTTATCATGTTAAGTAAAATAGATTCTTTGAATTGCTATGTATTTAGAAAACAGGATGTTATTTACATTAACATATAGCCTTTTTAAATAGGCTTAGGTAAAAGAATAATTTATACTATGAGAACCTCTGTCAGGAAAATTTCTTGATAAGAAGAGTGATTGTTTTATAACTAACCCAAGACAGTTGTTTTTCCTGAATATATTTTCACTCTCATTCTCACGTAGCTAAATTTGCAATACATATATATATAATTTTTTTTGTCCAAAATCTCTTTTATTGTATGTCATCTTTCTATTTGCAGGAAACATCCATGACTTTGAAATTGAAGACTATTACTGTATTGTATCAATTTGACAATCAATGGTAGTGTCTCTGTGTCACAGTTACACTATAAAAGTCAGTTGAAAAATGTCTCTTGCATAGAGGCATTAACTCAACAAAGAGGATTGTCTCTTTGAGCTTTGTTCTGTTCTTTGAAGAGCTAGAAGAGTGAGTAGTTGAATAGTGGGGAAAAATCTGACACCCCATCCTTGATGCATTTAGGAGAATAATTGATACCATGGCTGAATCTAGATATGTACATTTTATCTTCTAGAGATAGGTGGAAAATGGCCAAGATTTGTTGGCTGCAGGATAGATAGCATCTCATTTCCTATTGTGAATGGTTGCCAATCAATGCTCTATAGCATTGCACATGACACTGTCTGTATTGGCTATAATACAATAATATCATGCTTGAACTATAGATCAAATAATGACTACTCCACTTTAGAAATAAGTAATGTTGAGCCAATTACCACCTCCTTCCTTACTACTGCAGCTGTGAGATACTTAAAAATCATGATAAGTAGATTGACTTTTACACATCCCTCCCCTTTAAATTTATATGATCCATATACGCTTTTCTTAATTAAGCCATGTTGTTTGATTCAGTCATCATTTTTATATTATTGTTCTGGTAGCAATCTATTATCTCAGAGAAACTCCTGAGTTTTCCCCCATCCTCAAATCATAGCAATAAACAAGCAAAAATCCGGAGAAAAAATAGTTACTTTCTCTAACACGTACTGCTATCGAGGGTGGGGAGCTTGTGATGAGACTATATTAAAAATTGAAATATAGATTTTTTGTGGGGAATGTTTTATATGAGTACTTTCATGTTCATTTTTCCTAAAATAGTTTTGTCAGGTTGTAGCCTTTATTTATTTTGTTAAATATTTCTCAATTATATGAAAAAATTAAACAAATAACTTTTTTGAATTTTTGAGGTCCAAATTCTTTCCTTCCTCCATCCTCACCTGCCTACTAGAGAAGGTTAGCACTTTGGTTTCAATTATATATGTAGAATCACACAAAAAAAATTTCCACATTATTTGTGTTGCAAGAGAAAACAAAATAATAAAGAAAAAATATATATGTATGTATGTACCTCAGTTGGCATTCAGAGTTCATTATCTCTCTGGAGGTAGATAACATTTTTTGTTATATGTTCTCTGGAATTGTCTTAGATCATTGTCTTACTCAGAAGACTTAAATCTTCCACAGTTGATTTTTTTTTACAATAATACTGTTACTGTTTACACTGTTCCCCTGATAATGCTTCCTTCACTTTGCATGAGTTCATGTAAGTCTTCCCAGGTTTTTCTGAAACCATCCTATTCATAAATTTCTATAGAATAATAATATTTCATCACAATTATATGCCACAACTTGTTTAGCCAATCCCCAATTGAAGGGCATCCTTTCAATTTCCAATACTTTCACACAACAAAAAGAGCTGCCAGAAAAAAATTTTGCACAAGTCGGTCTTTTTCCCTTTTCTTTGAACTCTTTGAGATATACACCTAATAGTGGCACTACTAGACCAAATGTTATACACCATTTTATAACCATTGGGCATAGTTTCAAATTGTTCTCCACAGTTGTTGGACTAATTCACAATTCCACAAACAGTGCTTTAGTATTCCAATTTTTCCACATTCGATTCTCTCATTTTTCTGTTCTTTGCTCATATCTTAGAATTGTTTTAATTTGCATTTCTCTGATTCATAGTGATTTAGAACACTGTTTCATGTTACTGTTGATGACTTTAATTTCTTCTTTTGAAAACTGCACATAAATATTCTTTGTCCATTTGTCAACTGGGGAGTGAAATTATTATTTTTGTAGATTTGGATCAGTTCCCTATATATTTGAGAAATGAGTCTTTTATCAGAGAAACTTGCTGCTATATTTTCCACAGCTTATTGTTTTCCTTTTTATTTGGCTGATGATTTTTGTTCAAAAGTCTTCAATTTCCTGTAATTAAAATTATGCATTTTATTTCTTATAATCTTCTCTATCTCTTGTTTGGGCATCACTATTCTCTTATACATAGATGTGACAGGAATATTTTTCCCATGCTATTTATTTATATTACTCTATATGTCTAAATTTTTTATCCATTTTGATCTTATCTTGGTATATGGTATATCTTATAAGGTGTGAGTTGTTGGTCCAGACTTACTTTCTGAAAAACTACTTTTTTTCACTGCTGTTTTCAAAGCTAATTCTGCTGTCTTGGATAATTTTAGTGCTCCCAAAGTGGTGTGATCTGGGAAGAGGTGTAGTCACTGCTATTTTGATCTGCGCTCTGGCCCTTAACCAGGAAGAGTCCCTGAACCCTTGGGATTGCAGTCAATAGTGTTCTTCATGGCCCCTCTTCCCTTGGGATGAGAAATAATACTAGTTGGGGTCCCTGATCGATTGGGTCAAATGTAACACTGCCTTTTATGGTTCCCACTCCCTCTTCACTGAAAATGTTCTTTTCTTTCCTTGAACTATGATCCAGAAGTGAGAATAGTCAATGGAGTTACAAAAACAATGTGTGGTCTTATGTCCAAGGTTACCACCAGAGTAAGATATAATTTCTTTCTAAGCAGTTGCCAGGTCATTTACAATCTCTGACTTGGGAACTCTTGAAGCTACTGCTGTTTTGCTTCTGTCTAGACCACCTAGTCCCACCACTGATGTTTCATCTACATGAACTCTGAACCAGTCTCTTACCTCATGTCACAGAACTCTTTTTTCCATCTTCCTACACTGTCTTGAGCTAGAATAATTTCATGTTCCAACCTTTTGTTCATTCTTCCACTTTAGAATTTGATTTGAGGCATTATTTTAAAGTTGTTTTGAGGGGAATAATAAAGACTGGCTGAGTGCTTCTGGACTCTGACATTATGGCTCAACTCTTAAAAATATGTTCTATTTATTTAACAATATTGGTTAAACATGTATTTTGATGGTTGTAAATCAATTTCATTTTAAAGAAATTGTCTTATATATGATACTCCTTAGAAGATTATAAAATTTAAGAGTTGGAGGAGACCTTTAAGGTCATCCAGTCCAGATAAGGAATTTGGTCTTAGAGATGTTAGGAAATATATTTAAGGTCAAGTATGTAATAAGTTAGTATTTGTACCAAGATCATGTGACTCCAAGTATAGTGGTGTTTCCATTACACCTCATATATCATTTTCTGTATCCTCAAGATCAAATGTAAGTTATAAACTAAAATGTCATTATTATTCAATTAAGAAAATTTAAAATTTATTTAATATTTTCTTACTTTGATTTGAATGATTTGATTTGAAGCTAAAGACCAGATAAAGACCTATGATAGAAAGTTGCATTAAAATACTATTTTAGGAAAACTTTACAACACATAATGAGAGAGAACTCTTTCTTAAAAAACATGTGAAAAATACTGAAGACAAAATATGGTCACTGATGAATTTGTCACCTCCTATTTGATATAGTCATAAATTTCTGAACTCTCTACCATTACATCCTAAACGATATAGATAAGCATAGATGATATAGATATAGACATAGATAGCTATAATTTTTTAGATATCTCTATAAAATTTAGTAAGTTTACTACTCTGAACAAACAAAAATGAGTCTGATTCTATTTAATGGACTTCACAAGTACGTGTTAAGGTATTTCACAAGTACCTTCAAAAGTATAAAATGAAATGAATAATAAATGCATTTAAGGCAGTGTCTGGTTTTGTATTGGATAATATAATGCCTGCTTTCTTAAAGACCTATTTATGGTACATCTATTGAAATGAATTCCATTCTAACCATTAAAAGGAATTCACAGATATTAGATGCTAGGGGAGGACATGCATTATAAAACTCAAAGATGTTTTAAATGTTATATTATTACTCAAGCCTTTAAATTATTCATAATTTTTGATTGGGAATATCTGTGAGAAGCTATTCTCTAACTGGAAATTGTGTTTTGAGGACCTTTTATATAGTAATTTCACTGTCTACTGAAGTAATTTCTACCTAAAATGAAAATCTTAAAAAAATACCTGTTTATGTTTAATATACTCAAGTTTCCAACAGAGTGGTAATTCTTTCCCCCCTTTCTGAAAGAAATACATTAGGTATTTAAAGCAGAATCAGATACTGAAAAAAAATAAACCAATTTGAATCCTGAAGCAAATGAATAAAATATCCCACCCATGAAAGAAAATTATTTTTTTTATTTTCAATGGAAGCCTTCAATATTTCCTTTCTTTCCCTTCCATGACTTACAGATCTACCTAACTTATGAAAGAAAGATTTTGCTCTTCCTTCATGGGTGAGGGATTTTGCATTTATTCCTTGGTGTTTCCACTCAGGCTGATCATAACATGAAGTCTATTGCCCCTCAAAAATAATCTGCAGTTGAAAGGTAAAAAGCAGAAAAACATGCTGAACTTCAAAATGTCATCTCTTATACCACATTACTTCCTCTTTAAATAATAATAGTGGATACATCTAAATATATCTTCATTTTCTTTGAGTGCATAGTCCTATTTCAGGATCTCATAATGTAAAGAGAAAATGTTTTTTGCCAGAACCATTTAAAACTTGGATGTCATAGTAAATAGAATAGTGTCACTGATTGTGCTTTTGAAGGCTTGAGAGAATTTCTGTCACTACATTTCACCAACACATGCATTTTTTCCTTCTTTTTGTTTTCATCAAGTCTTTGGTATAATTCTAAGTTTAAAGACTACTTCCTTACTTATGCTCTTTTGAAAGAAGTAACCTAGCTAAAGTATTGGGAACTTCATCTGCAGTACAGTCACAATGAAATGAATACCATACCCACAGCAACTTTCAAAGTTCATTTGCTGAATGGTAAATGTGCAAGTAATATCAACATAAATGAAAACACAATAACTTTAGTTGAAAGTGCTTACACTTCACTCCCTACAACATAAAAAGGCAATGATATTTATTGATCTTTTATAATAAAACTTCCTTTTGAATCAGCTGCAGTTTTAGGATCACACAAATAAATAATCAGTTCTCCTAAGTCTTGTTTAGTCCTAGTTGAAGACAACCATTAAAATGTGTTTCAACTAAGTTCTGAAAAATCCCACTCGGCCCAATACATTCATCTTTACATAATCAGTCTATTTCTTATGGCAAACTGACAAAGAAATACTTGCAGAATCTGCAATACCTTGTACCATTCATAATTCAATAATAGGCCATTTATGATGACATATGATAGACCTAATGATGGTCATTTAGTTGCATTTCAGAAGGACTGTTGATTACTACTATTGCACCACATTAAAGACTTGATAAAGAGTTTATTGTTTACATTATTAAGCAAAAAAGTCAAGGAATATCTTACATTACTTTTGAAAAAGACTTAACTTCTACTGTGAATAAAGTTGAACTTAATCTGTGTGTTTTAAGAGTCTTGCCTTTTTATATGTAACTGAAATTTCTAAAATTTTGGCATCTTATAGCCATTTGTTACCAGCCTAGTAATCCATATTTAATTAAAAAGTATAACAACTTTATATTGTTCATCATTTCCTTTCCTAATTATAATTGAAATGTGGTTGACATTGGCTGAAAGTCATTTTTAAAATTTGTACAACATGCTACAATATATTGCTCTAATTAAAACCTTTGGCATTGTTAAATTGTACTAAAATTGATAGATGGAAAATTAGGAATAAAATAGGTATGTCATAATCTTCTCAGTTTTTGTGCAACATTTTATAGATCAAAATCCGTCCACTACCTCCGTAATTACAAGTAAGGCAACCCAGGCAGTAGTAGCACCATACTGTCTCTCACTTCTTCCAGGAACTGTGTAACATACTCCAACATTATAAGATCTTAATTTATGAAGACAATAAAATTGTTCGATAGCAGTCCTAATTTCAGTAAGAAAAACTGCAAGATCAATAATCCTAAAATATATGAAATTCAAACTGGAGTAGCATGCAATATCAGCATTCTAGACTCATTTTTCAGGTTTATACAGAACCCCTCTTATCAGGTAACTCTGTAGCAACTTATAATGGATAGGTATAAAGGAGAATAATGGAATACTTATATTAAATTTGTTATCTAGTTCTGGTAATTACTGCAGTAAAAGGCTCACATACCTTTCCAATGGACATCAAAGTTATTTGAATGAACTTCCTAAATGCTACCTTGGATTTATAACATTATGTTGAAGATGCATTAAGGAGAGACCTAATAAATGATCATTTTGCTATAATATAACATAACCGTTGTTGAAGAGGGGGTCCCTAAATGGTAATTAACATGAGTACAGTTTAGAACACCTTTCTATTATTTAGTCTTTTGAGAAAGAACATTAGGTTATAAATTTGGTGCTCCATGATAGCATACAAATATTTTGACAGGGATTTAATCATTTGCAACTGCCATAGAAATCAGATCTCCATGTATTCTATTATTCACCTTTGTATCTTCAGCTGTTCTCAATTGCTTCTTCCATATTGATCAAAAAGCCTTTTGCCTAGGAATGGGTTGTGGTACTCTTTAACATTTTCCCTTGCTATGGAGAAAAAAAAAAAGCAAAACAACTTGAGGGGCAGATGGAAGAAAGGAAAGCCAGCTCTGGGTGGGGTGAGTGGGTGCAACCATATCAATATTGGACAATAGATCTTGTATAGGCCTTATTCCCAAAATTTTCACTTACGCTGCAATTTTGAATATATTTGGTCTAATGTGAGTCAGATGTATGTTATTCAAAGATATTATAATTATCTACTCATAAATATTTCCTTTGGTAGAAACTTTATTATGAAAATTTTCCAGAGAATTAATGCATTAAATTCCAGACAAATTTTTAAAAGAACATTACGGATAACTTTGTTAATCACTTCCTCCTTCCCTCTCTCTCTCTCCCCCTCACTACCTCCATTCCTTCCTCTCTGTCTCTTCCTCTTTTTGTGTCTGTTTCTGTCACCGTCTCTTCTGTACCTCTTCTCTGTCCTTTTCAATAAATTCCAGTTTCCTTCTATTACCTTCAGAATCCAGTAAAAATCCTTTGTCAAGTTTTTAAAGTTTTTTTATAACCAGTCCCCTTTCTACTTTAGCAGTCTTCTCACAGTTTAAACATTTCCACATATTCTATAACACTCCGTTTACCCAAACTTCAAGAAAGCCCAGTATTGATGTGGAGAGTTGGGTGTGATTAGATTTGCATTGCATTGACTTCCTTGCTGTTCCTAGAATAAGACTCTATATCTCACTGTAGTAAATTCTCCACATTATCCACCATTCAGGGCATTTATTTTATTTTATTTTATTTATTTATAAATGTTCTACAATCACTTCCATAAAATTAAGATTTTTATCCCCCCACACCTTCCCCCCGCTACCCCCCTCCCTCCCCATGACAGCATACAATTCTGTATAGGTTCAACATATACTTTCCTCTTGAGCATATTTTCACTATAGTGATG